>CM043878.1:19079725-19679725 GCA_023846275.1 Vanilla planifolia | reverse complement strand
TCATCTAAGCTTGGAATCTATTCTGCGTGCCCATTTGTTTATCCTCTTATTCTTTGGATTGCCCAGTGATACATGTTCCTTTGGCTGTACTGTTGCATTCCTGAAGCAGTTGGTGATCAAGTTGAGTCGCAGCATCTCTAAAGGCCTCCATCTTCTTTCACGCCACAATCTTCTCCTTATTCTGAGAATGAGCATGGCAAGAAGCAAACCTTGCTTGTCCAGTTTCTTAAATTCGAGAAGGAAGATCACCGACCAGTCCGAAAGTAGGAACATGAGAGAAGCTACGGTATCAAGACATATGGAAGCTCCAAGCAGGACATAAGTTATCATGACGTCACTATTTTCAAAGCCATGCTTTGGGGAGAAAACAAACAACAAGAAAGTGAGAAGGATACTGGAGGAGCAGATCGCCTTGAGGATGACGTCGGCATGTGAGCAATTAACGACGCCCTTCGTGTACATCTCATCAAAGGAATAATTGAGTTCCATGCGTGTCAGGCCCAAAACATCCTTGACATTCATCTCCTTCAACTTGTGTCCAATTACCTTGGATACGTCCACAAGTGGAATAACATCCACGAAGAAAGGCTTGTAAACGGAGTATATATCGAAAACTCCTTTTAAAGAATTCAATTCTTCTTTTTCATTTTCGTCCTGCACATGTGCTACCATTCTCCTACGGTTGGAAGAAATATGGTTTAAATGACTTTGCTTGCTAGAAATGACCACGAAGCTTTGAAAACAGTCAGTGCTGGCTCTATAGAGCAAGTAAGACCACTATGCGTACTTGGCGATGGTGACAATGAATATGAGCAGGGTGGGAGCGAGCAGGAGGTTACTTAGAAGAGACCAGAACAAAACAAATACGTCAATGATGAGCTCGTAGGCGAGGGCAAGAAGGTGTCGAGCCCACACCTCATTGTCCTCCATGGAAAACAAGGTTATGGTCTCTGGGCCACCAAGGTGAAGCAGAAGGAAAGGCACCCAGAATGCGAGGATGGCATTGTTGCGATTGTCGTCCATGCTGCTACTTAGCAGGCCAAGAACAAAGTCGGCAACCTAGTTGGCCAAAAGATAGTTGCTCCAAATAGCCATTCTTATCCATGCTCTCGATGCTGATGTGTTTCACAAACGTCCAAGGAAGATGAGCACAATTTGTATCACAAGGCTTACAATTATTAAAATACGTACATCCCACTTGCTCCAGAGCTTCTTATATTTTCTCGGAATATCCACTAATTTTGTGTCTTCTCCGAGATCAACTGATTGCAGAAAGTAAAAATAATTTCACTTTCCCCATTCATTTCAATCTCCCTACTCCATTTTCCAATAGGTGACTGTGAATATATATTTGACGTGGAACCCAAGCAAGTTTGGAGCAACAGCCAAAACATGATCCATTTTCTCATGTCAAAACAACAAGCAATATATATTTGTTTAGGGGACACCTCCGATTTATAATTGAGACGCGAAGGTTAAATAAATTCCTTGCTTGTGTAGGAGACTGCTAGATAGTTAAACATCATTTCTTTAATGCCTGTCAATCTTTCTTACAGTGATTCTGAAAAACTTACATTATCGATGACTCAAACCTTTGCAACTCTTCTCTATGGCACAACTTTGCTTCTCAGTTTTCTTATATGAAAAAGCTCATTGGATTGGGCCTACAAGACTTAGTTATAAGTCAAGACAACAAGGTTGTGATGACCTGAACTCTTCAAAGCTCACTATTGAATTAAGCTTGGGAAGTGAGGGCAGTTAAAATCATTTTTTATCCTACCTGTGCGATGACTGTTGAAAATTTGAAAATCTTACTCCCCATGAGTTTCAACATGACATTTTTATAAAATACCTAAATATTCTATTATTTACAAATATATCATCTTATTTAATATTCTTCTATAATGATATCTAGAAATTACATAACATAATGCCATTAAGCTTGTAGAGGCAAATATTATTCATTTGTATTAGAGTACAGTGTACGTGATTTGTGCATGCCATACTAGATGCTCAACATATAATACGTTATGTTACAAAAGTTAAAGAAAAAAATTTGTTTTTCAAATAATACATTTTTTAATTAAAAAGAAAATAATAATAAATTTATTTTGAGAAGTGTGCCATATTTTTAAATAAAAATAAAATTTTATTAAAGCATAAAATTAAAAAGAACTTTCTTTGAAGAATATAATTGTATTATGCTAATAATGTTTTATAACCTACATAATTAATTACAATTTTTTGAGTAATAGATATATATATTATCAATATTTAAATGGAAAATAATACTTTTTAATTTAAGCAAATTATCTTTAACAAGATTAGTGTTAAATAAATTACTACTAAAAGTTTTATGTTGTTTAGAGATGTAGCTAACGAAAGAAAAATGGAGGGAGAGAAGGAGAAAAAGAGAAAATAAAGAGAAGAGGGAAGAAGACATTTTCAATTCAAGAGGACAACAAGAAAGAGCAGCAAGGAAGACAGAAAGGAGACTTACTATTACTATTAGAATTAGGAAGGGGAAGAACGTACTAGAAAGCTACTACAATGAGTGAAAATAAGGCAAAAAAAGTTGAAATTATATTTTTTTATTGAATTTATTCATTTTTATAAAGGAATTAGAGGTTTTATTTTATTGTGCAAGAAAGCTGTGATAATTAATTATGAGGGTTTAGAGTCATCTTATAGTAAAAAATAGTCGAATTTAAGCCTTTTGGTTTTGTTTGGAGGTGAGTCTACTATATGATTAGACTCAACATATAATATGATTATTAATAATTTTTTTAGGGAGTTAATAAACATATAATACAATTAGAGTTAATTTGGTTCAAGACGAAAGCTTACTGTGTGGTACAACAATGTCGTCATATCATAGTTGGAGTGATCATATTGTACCGTGGATTCTAAAACAATATGATTAGATAATGGTCAAAGAGTAAGATGGGCTTCTGATAACCATATATAGGGAGTTGAAGGAATCATACTGTTTGATGGAGAGGCTATATAATACAATAAGTGAAGGATTAATAACAATGCTTTAGTGAGATGCCAATTATACATCACGATGGGGGAATCATATTGTTGATGTTTTTGTAGTAGAGAAAGTAGAGAGAATGCTTTCTGTTATATAATCTTAAAGAATTTTAGATATTTTCATTATTAAAGATTATATAGTAACTCATGTGAATGAATCTATAAGTTTGTAGAAAAACTAAAAGAAAAGAAAAGTGGATTAAGAATCTTCACCTTAAATTTAGGTAGAAAAATTTGATAATGGTAATATAAATATAATATTAAATTAGTAGATAATTTATTTTTTAAATTAAGATATCTTATATGTGATTTTATATTTTTTTAATTTGATATATGACATAGTTATCTTGATAAGAAGTAATTATATTACATTGGCTCATAGTTTTTAAATTTTTGTGGATCTTTTATATGTTTATTTAAGGATAAGGTATAGATATTAAATCATATAGATAACATGAGAATTTGTTTATATTAGAAATGTAATATATATATTTTATTTTAAGTTATGGCATGATATTTAAAATAAGTTTAGATTAACTAAAATTAAATAAAAAATAATATTGACTTTTCTGTTACACATTTTTGTTTGATGAGTCAAGCATAAATGTTTATATCTCATATAAGATTGCTTTAAGTAAAATTTTTAATAATCAATTAAGTCAAGCCATGAACTTTAAATGACTTAAGTGGTTGTCTTCAAGACTTTTCGAGTGATGGCAAGCTTTAATGAAATTGAAGGCATGCACCAAAATCTTTATACTTGAATATCTCTTTATTTTTCTTGAATTTGATATGTCTAAATTTTGAGATTGGGTGGCACACTAGTGGTATTAATATTTGAAAATGTTATAAGTTTAATAATTTTTAAATTTTTATTTTTGGGGCAAGCACTATTTATGAAAAGTATAGACTTTGGTATTTGATTTTTAAAATTATTTAGGAATAATTTTTCATGAATTTCCCTTCATAGTCATTTAGGCCACTTGTAATACCATCATAATATAAAATTATTTTTCTATACTTATATTGAAAATTTCGACACAAAAATTCTCACAAAACATTATAAAACCACTTTAGTCTCGGGAATTTTCAATGCAGCGTTGGCCGGGTCGACTCGATCCGACTGGTGGTCCGTCCAATGGGATGAGCGAAGCCCAAAGGCCGCAAGAAGAGCTGCTGAACGGAACAAGTGTGAACTCAACCTGTAGTGAAAGCTGACCAGATCAAGCGCAAAATCAAGCCAACTGGACCAAGTGATAAAATTTTGTTCAAGGAAGGGGGAGCCAACGCCGAATAGCTCGAGAGACATATGAACCGAAGGTGTTATAGAGAGCAATGGCAAAGACATTTGGGCAATGTGGGACTAAACTTCCATTCGACTATCAAAGAAGGCAGAAAGGCAGGCACGATCGAAGGCTTAGGCTAATCAAGTTAAATTGATGCATGATAACAGAGTAAAATGCCAAGCAGGAGATTCGAAATCGAGCCAAATCTGCAAGAGGATGTGGAACCACTACAATAAGTTTCTTTTTTAGTTGATTTTTGGACAAATTGTTTTAATATATGCAGGACAACCAACGAGCTATCCAATGGCCCCGATCATGGCCACATAGATCCAATGGCCAGGATTGATCTCCAACGGTAAATTCGAGATTCAATCAGAAACATGCATTTCAAGCTCCAAATCAAACGATGACTACTTTGTGTCTGTTACCCAAATTGTTAGTTCATTTTTTAACCATTGGGAGTGGATTTAGAGCTCAAACTAAGCTCCATAAATAGGGAATGATGAAGAACTCCAAGAGGTTACCATTGCTAAGATTTCAATACTTTCAAATCATAATATTGAGCAATTCTGAGTACATATGGTACTTCCAAAGTCTCAAAGTGAATGCTGTTAGAAGGAACCCAAAATTGGAGGTTTTTGCTTCAACTATTTTTCAATCTCTATTGCTTCCTTTTTTCGGTATTGTGTGTGCCTCATATTTCTCTTAAAATTGACTTAAGTTTTGCCAATTTTTTGTATTTCTTTCGTTGGGGTAAGGGCATCCCAACAATTGTGCAAAGGCCTAGGGCATGAGTTGAGTCCAGAAAAACTCAAGTAGGTTCGGGATTCGTCGTAGGTAAAATCACAAGTATGTTTGAGGTGAACCGTGCGAAAAACTTCGCTTGTAATTTGGTTGTTTTAGTGTTCATTTCCCTACATGGTTGGGGTGGATGTATGCTTGATTTTGAGTCAAACCACCTTAAAAATCTTTTGTGTACTATTCTTTCTTATTCTTGCTTAAAAGATTTAAATCTTAATTGAAACCGAAAATCGAAAGAAAATTTTATTTACCATAATTCAATCCCCCCTCTTGTGGGATTGTCTAAAGCACAAAGAACTTCAATTTGTATCAGAGAGAGGAATCCCAAATTATGTGAGTAACATCACGTAGGAGTCCACTTGTGCTCAGTAAAGGCTTTCTCACATTGTTTGTGGTTTTGTCATTTTTGGTTTTATGGCTTCCTCTTTGGTTGATATGGGTACAATCTTGTGTGAATGTTTTTCTTCAATTCGGCCTCCCTTGTTTAGAGGAGAATTTTACTTAAATTGGAAAAACTGTTTTAGAATTTTTATTCAATCTATCGATTTAGAATTATGAGAAGTTATGACTAAGCCTTGTGAACTTCATATAAATTCTTTTACTAATGAAGTGAAGTGCTTTAATGAGCTTAATGTTGAGCATAAAACCTTGCCTCAATTGAATGCTAGGACCTTGAACTACCTTCATTTGGAATTTTTCCTAATGAATTTACACAAATTATAAATTTGCTATGACATTTGAGGTGTGGGAAGAACCCGAATTAACTTATGAGGGCACCTCATAAGTGAAAGAGACGAAGATCAACAACCTCACCCTTGACTATGAGCTTTTTAGAATGAATCCTAGTGAGAGTATTAAATGTATGTTTTAAAAATTTAATAATGTAACAAATGGCTTGATAAATCTTTGAAGGGCATTCTCAAATGGTGACCTTGTACGGAAAATTTTGAGAATCCTTCCAAAGGAATATGATCTCCTTACAATGGCTATTAAAGTGGCTAAAGGTATCAACAAACATTCATTGGATGAACACCTTGGGAAACTTCTCACTACCAAAATTGAGATGACTAGGAGACTTACAGAAGAAGCTTCTACAAGCAAGTTGAAGTATGAAAGGAAGAAGGAAGAACCCATGGCCTTCAAAGCCACCTCATGTGGATTAAATTTAGGTAGAAAAGCTTGATAATGGTAATATAAATCTAATATTAAATGGATAGATAATTTATTTTTAATTTAAGATATCTTATAAGCTATTTTATATTGTGTATTTTGATATATGACATAGTTATCTTGATAAGAGGTATTTGTATTACATTGGCTCATAGTTTTTAAAATTCTGTGGATCTTTTATATGTTTATTTTATGATAAGGCACATACATTAAATCATACAGATAACATGAGAACTAGTTTATATTAGAAATACAATATATAGATTTTATTTTAAGTTATGGCATGATATTTGAAATAAGTTTAGATTAACTAAAATTAAATAAATAATAATATTGAGTTTTCTTGAAACATTATCCTCATATTATATGAATACATAGTTCCATTGGAATGTGTAGGGTGTTAAAGATACTTATTGGATATTGGCTCATCACATTATTTAATGTCATTAATACTTTGTGTTTGGTAGCTTAGGTGTTAGTTTAAGACCTTTTACATAAATTGATAATTTGGATAATATTATAAGTATTTTGTTTAGGAAAATAAAGTACTATTTTATAGTGAAGGTAATAGAGGAGATTGTTATAATCCTTTATCCAAACAAGATAAGGTTGTCTTCACAATCAAGTATGTTATCCTTGTAAGTGTCAAAACCAGTGCCTACATCTACCCTCGATTCTCGATCGGGCTTCCACTAACCATTTTCTTTTTGTTGAAGCTAGTAGAGATAAACCAAATACACATCAGTGTTTTAATAAAACTAAAATCAAAGAAATTCAGGTTACTCAAAAAAATTTAATACTTTACAATTTTTTGTTTAAAAAACTCCCTACATCTTTAATTCTTTAAATAAATTAATCTTTTAAAAATTAATAAATATGTAATAATTCAAAAATAAGATAAATTAAATATATAATACAACAAAATCAAGTAAAATAAGTTAAAGAACTATTAAAAATAAAAATTATTTGAACAGTTTAAAAATAAATATTTAATAGACAAAACTTATCAGGACGAGTGTAACCAAGTTTGTTCTCCCTTAATCTTTCCTTATTTGGAATTACTTCAAAAATACTAGTTTAAATAACTATAAAAAATAATAAATTAATATTTCAACATCTAATAAATCTAAAATATGATAAATTAAAAAATATATTATAACCAAATCAATTGAAATCGAGTGTAACATCATGGTTCATCAAATAAGATATAAAACAAAATGTCTCATAAGCAATTCAAAAAGCCAAAAAAATGAAACATTTGAAAATATAAAAATAAATATTAAAATGAAAATAGCTCTTTGAGATGAGTCTAATGATATTTGTTATATTTTGATAAAGAATTTTATAGGATTATTAAGAATTATCAAGCAAAATAAGCATATATATATTTACAAAATATTATTTATTTTTTAAATAAATATATATTAACTCTAAGATGAGATAAATTAAAAATTGTAATATAACCGAATCAATGCAAGATAGACCTGGCACAAAAGAAGATTATAGTATGATACTAACATAACAAAAATAAAGAAAAAAATTTAAAGAAAAAAATTAAAGAAAAAAATTAAAATGTATAAGAAAGTTGCATTCAAAAAACTTAAGGAGATTGTGTAACCTCTGTGATCATCAAATAAGATATGAATTGAAATGTGTCATAAAGCATGCCAAACAATTAAAAATAAATGATTCAAAAACACAAAATCTTCATTAGGTAAAGCTTGTTTAAATGACTCCAATGACTTTTGTTATAAAAGAAGAAAATAATAAAAATAATAATAATGATAAAACTTTTCAATATTAAGAAAACATATAGTAAAGTAGAAAAGAGATAAATCAAACCAACATAATCTAACCAAATCAAAGTGATGTAATCCTCATACGAGAGGTGACTTAAGGTTATATAGTAATATAACTAAATCAAAACAAACAATTTGAAGAAAAAAGTTAATTTTATAGGAAAATTACATTCTAAGATACCAAGGTGTTAAGGTATGGTATCCTCGATTATCAAGTCATGTATAAATCGAAAAATATTTTAAAACATGAAAAAATCTTAGAAAAAATATTTAAAAAAATAAAAACTAAATATTTAATTAAAGAGAGCTAAGTGAGATGACACTAACAAGGTTTTTTAATCTTAATCAAGCCATATTTAGTATTACTACAAATTATCAAGACAAATAATCACAAATAATAATCTTTTATTATTTTAATATTCAATGAAGATATATTAATGCAAAGATGATATTAATAAAAGTTATATAACAAAACCAAATCTAAATGATATATATGCCACATTATAGGAAATTTCGAGTTGCATAACAATATAGCCAAATTAATGTGAAACATTTGTAGAAATGAGATAAATTTTACGAAAAATTTGCCTTAAATTATACAAATCCAAATATCTTAAAAAGCCAACAAAAATCTTAGAAAATAAAATATTTTAAAATTAAAAAATGTATATTTAATAAAATAGATCTCATGTAGACGAGTTCAATAATATTTATTTTATCTTGGTCAGACCTAGCTTGGAATTACTGTTAATTGTAAAGACAAATAAGAGTAAATATGTATTAATGCAAAAAAGTTTATAAATAGAAAGAATAAAATATGACCAAATCAAAGTGATGTTAAGTTTACATGAGTGGATAATTTGAGTTTCATAGAAATATAATCAAATAAAAGTGAAACATTTCAAGAAATCCAAATATGATACAAATCCAAATATCATAAAAAGCGAACAAAAATCTTAGAAAATAAAATATTTTAAAATTCAAAAATTTATATTTAATAAAATAGATATCTTGTAGACGATTTCAATAATATTTATTTTATCTTGGTCCGACTTAGCTTGGAATTACTGTAAATTGTAATGACAAATAAGAGTAAATATGTATTAATATTAAAAAGTTTATAAATAGCAACAATAAAATATGACCAAATCAAAGTGATGTTAAGTTTACATGAGTGGATAATTTGAGTTTCATAAAAATATAACTAAATAAAAGTAAAACAATTCAAGAAATGAGATAAATTATATGAGAAATATTGTATTCCAAAAAAATAATTGAATAAATTAAAAAAATATATAATATAACAAAATCTAAATGATATTTAATTTACATGTGTAGAGAATTTGAGTTTCACTGTAATATAATAAAATTATTTTTTATGAAATGAGATAAATTATTTTGAAAAATTTGCATTCAAAAATACTGTGGAGGATGTGTGCAACAACCTTGTAAGAATCAAAATATCTTATAAGAGTGCCAAAACCATGGATAATAAAATATTTACATTTACAAAACTTATTAAACTAAGGTGATGATGTTTCATAAGTCTCAATTAGAACTTGTTTGGATTTATTATAAAATATCAATTAAAATAAGTGTAAATAATAATAAATTAGTATTTTAATATTTGATAAATATATAATAAAGCTAAAATAAGATATACTAATTTAATTTATAATATCTAAATAAAAACTATGTAAATGTCAAACCATAGAAGTGATAGAGTTTCTTAATAATATATCCAAACTAAAGAAAAATCTTTCACCAAATTTGCTAAATTATTTAAAAAGACTTGTATGGTAAAGTTATTCTCCAAGGTCCTAATATCCTCAATAATGGAATCAAGTATGAGTAAAAATATCTTACATAGTAAGAAAAATAATATAATAAAAAATTAAAATAAATATTTAATTAGATGGAGCATATTGAGACAAATAAAACTAACATCTTTTTTCATCTCGTTCAAAACACATTTTATAGAAAATATGAATTACAAAAACAAATAAGCATAAATAATAATAAAGTATCATCTTAATAATAAGAAAATATATATTATAATTGAAATGAGTTAAATTAAAATAATCTATTACAACTAATAAAAGTGATTAAAAGGTCACATTGGAGGAGATGTAAAGTTAATAAGTAATATAACCAAATCAAATAAAAAAATTTGTTGAAAAGTGATAAATATTATAGAAAAATTGTGATTCAAGATTCTAAGAAGATCTAATGTGGTATCATTGACTATCACATGAGGTTTGGATTGGAAGGACTTGCAAAGCATATAAACACTTTTGAAAATAAGTTTTTTTTAAATTATAAGAAATGAAATTTTAATTGAGTGGAACTCTATAAGACGACAATAATGGTATTTGTTTCATCCCCATTGCAGCTTGTTTATAATTTTTTGAAATTACTAAAGTAATTAAATAAAACAAATAATTAATCGTTATTTTAAAATTATGTAAATATATGTTAAAGCTAAAGCCAGATAAATTAAAATAATGTAATACAACAAGACTATAGTGATGTAAGGTTACAAGAGAGAAGATTTAGAGCTTCATAGAAATATAATAAAATAAAAGCAAATAATTTAAAGAATTGAGATAAATTGTATAGGAACATCTAATTTCATGTTGATTTAGTGGTTGGTATAACATTGCCAATCATCAAATTAGGTAGAAAATAAAACACCTCATAAAGAGTGCCCAAATGATTGAAAATAAAATATTTAAAAATAATAAAATTAATTTTTAATTAGATGGAGCCCATGAAGTTAAGTTTAATGACTTTAGTTTCATCTTCATCAGACCTCTTATTTTATAATTAAGAAATATCAAAATAAAAGGGCATAAATAATCATAAGCTGTTATTTTATTATTATGTAAATAATTATTAAACTTATAGTGATACAAATTAAAGCAATATAATATACGAAAATCAAAAACATATGAATATAGCACTAGAGATAAAGTTTACCAGAACGTTGCATTCCAATATACTCAAGAGAATGACTGTAACTTTCATGATTACCAAATTAGGTAAGAATTATAAATTTTTATTAGGAATACCAAAATATCAAGTAAAAACTAATTTACATTAGAAAAATAAATAACTTTTTTAAAGAACAATTATAAAGAACATTAAGTAATAACTTGGTCTCCTAGGTCGAGGATCACAAAGGAGGACAAGAAAAACCAGGAGAATAAACAAAAATTCCATTTCTCTTTAGAAAAGTGTTTGTTGTTCAAGTAAGCAAATTTATTGCCTTCAATTAAAGCCTAAGTGACACTTCCTATTTGAGTTTGTGCATTTACAAAGAATGACCAAATATTATCTTTCTTCTTTTATTTCCTTGGAGGTTGTGTTGCAAGTGGCGACACAAGACATTGTCAAAAGGATAGTTAAACTTTACACTTACCTCCTTAGGTGCCAACGCAAGCATTGCCTTGAGGGCATTAGTTGTTTATGATTAATGTACAAGACATAGGTACGAGAAGGATGAATCATATGCATTATTTTCTTAGGTGATCACATTGCTAGCAATGACAACTAACTCTTAATTGCCCAACCTCAAGCTGCTGGATCTTAAGAGTCTAACATTAAGTAAAAGAATATCAAGTGTTTGACTTTTATCATAAGATTCTCAAACTTTACATCTCTATTATTTATTATATAACTATATTGTTGACTGATGACAAAAAACTGTGATGTACATTTACGCATTTTAAAATTATTATAAATTTCATCCATAAAGAGTGTTTATCGATATATTATTATTTAATAATAATATAATAAAAAATATTATTGTTAACAAAATTTAGTAAAAATACACCAATCTTTTAATTAAATATATTATTATATTTATTGTTATTAAAATATTTTTAAAATTTTAATCTCGTACTAACGCGTAGAGTAATCCTAGTGTCGCCAATCAAATTCAAAACAATACTACCTCCTTTTGTTTAATAAATTATTAATATATAGTAATTATCTTTATTATTTAAAAATTTTCCATCCCAAAACTACATAAGCTCCTTAGCTTGGTACTTCTGAGCTTCCCTTCGACTAGGGTTTTGTTAATTAATCTATAGATGGGCGACAGTGGAGAAACTCCTCTTACTAGATTCCTTCTCTGCATCTAGAAAGGCAATCGATATGCTGAGCCTTCCTCTGCTTCAATCCAGGATGAACCTTGACCCAGAAGAATACGATGCAGAGCTTCTCCTTATCTACGACCACTTCGAATCTCTGCTCGGCGTGCTCTTAGTCATCATGGCCTGCTCATTGGCTTCGCCATTGTCCATCCACTTGCTGTTCTTGAAGCCACTCGCAAAGGCGTAAACCACAACGAGGACGATTAGGATCACGATGTTGATGACCAACACCTTCCTCTACCTATGCCACAGCATCGTTAAGACCATTTCCACTTCGAAGAGAAGGCTTCTTTGACACTAAAGATGAAGTACGGGGAGTTGCCTTTGCCTCTAGCCATTACGGCATGGAGGATTAAGGCAGAATAGACTCCTTCAGAGTCAGATCTTGAGCAGTGGTCTGGTACCCGAACAGCGGCGGAAGGGAACGCAGCAAGGGCTAGGCTCAGGGAGGGGAGAAGAATATGCACCCCCGACAACGCGAGGATCGACTGTTGTAGCAAGAGGCTAAAACTATACCATTAACCCATAAATTTTATTTAATTATTGAATTCAGTTTTTATATTTTATAAGTTATTTTGGCATATTAAATTTATGTTTAACTATAAATATTAGAGTTGATATGTCTTTTGTGTGATACCTCTTGAACAAGAACTGCTGATATAACCTTGGAGAGGTTTAGTTAACACGAAGCCATGCAATGTTTCTTGAAAGATGTATTTTTGGAATGAGATTCATAGGATTTCCCCAACTAATCATATCACACAGTTGATAGAGGAGGGAGGATTCGATTCATTCATAGATTGATTGCAATTTGACAAATGTTTTGTAGCTCAAAATCTCTTCTAACTTGTAACAATTTCTTGATCATATATATGTTTTGTTTCTAATTGATCCACTAGAGAGATTTTTATTTAATTCAAATTTAAAATTTTTAATCTAAAGGGCATAAGCTCACTTCCAAATCATAATCCAAAGAAATGGATATTCAAACCATGGAGAAATAAGTGATCATAATTATAAAATATGAAGTAAAACAATCAATAAGGGAGAGGTAAATAATGCATTTAAAGAATTTTTTGATTCAAAAAATAAGAAGAATAAATTTTAAGCTTTAAAATAAAATTTTATTTTATAAATATTATTAACAAAATAAGATTACTGAACAATAAACAAAATACATGAAAAACGTTTAGGTAGTTGAGCCAAAATCTTTGACTATATCCATCCCCGATCCCTGAGAGGGTTTCTCTACTCAAAAAGTTCAAAAGCATGCAATGTTCCTAGAGAATTTTTGGCAAGTATGTATACTTTCAATCTTAATCTTTTTCAAAAATAAAACCTAACACTAAATCAAAGCAAAATTATACCTTTCAAATTCTTATTGAGCATTGAGGTTTTACACAGAAGTTCATTATCGCCAAAACAAATGTCAAGGAATCACCTATTTCTTCCAAACCTTTAAGATATTAAGCACCAGTTAAAATCATTAGTTAGTTTGTGCTTAAGATTATCAGTAGTGGAATACCTTTTTCCTTTGAATAATGGATATGGAAATTAAAATTTCAAAAGATAAAGAAGAAATTAAACATAGGGAGAAAAGTTAGGATCACATCTAGCAAAAAAATTATTTCCTAAATCAGAACATTCAGAAGGTACCAGAATGATATTGAAGAGATGAAAAGATACGGCATATAGAAGGTATTGCTGATCGATCTCCAGCTCCAGCTCTTGCTGTAATTAAAAAAACACTTTTTTAAGCAGCTACGTGTGCTTCAGGACTAGTAGCTACAGCAGAGCCCATGGACTCAAGAAGAGCCTGTTCACAAAGCAAGCACCCAAGAAGCAATAAGAATAAGAATTAATTAAAAAATTATAAAAATTATTTAATAGGAAACCCATTTTACCAAATGACGTGAATCCAAGTATCCCATGGCCATGATGATAATTAAAAAGGTGAATAAATAAAAAATTATAATGATCTATTTGGATATCTCTTTTAAGAACGAAATAGAATGACTTTACTTTTTACCTTGATGAACATGAAAATATTTTTGCCACTCATAGCACATAAATGATTAACATTAAAGTAAAATTAACTTAAAAAGATATAGATTAATGATAAACTTGAGGTGTTGATGGCATCTTATATAATCTATTATCAAGGATCTGATTGAAAGTGGGTAGCTCTTTCTTAATGAGATCCTTAGAACTAGATGAAACATTTGCCACAGAATTGCAAGCTGGAATGATCGTCCTCGTTGCATCTTCTTGTGCGACTGTTGGTTGAAGGTCCCATAAGGCTGATGCTTCCTATTAGTATAATGTAGGTAAGTGAATAATCACAAAAAGCCCTGTTAAAGAGATAGATCAAAAGAACAACACACTTCAGTTTGTATGATCAATTGTAAAGTTCTTGAAATAATCAAATGAATGCAATCAATATTTTAAAGCCTTCATGAACCGCCACGAATCCTACAGCTAAAGAACAATTGGACTAGCTAATTTAGCTACTCTAAAAATTTCATGACATTTAAACAGAGATTATCAGTGATCAATTGTCTTTGAGTAATTTGTAATAAACTTTTTAGAAATAACATTTATGATGTTGTACTTCAAAATGAATAAATATTTTATGACATTATTAGAACCAACATAAGACATGGAATGACTTGTCCCAAAAAAATCTTTTTCAAGTGGCACAACAAGGAACTAGTGAGAAGAACAAGGAAACATGATGTAAACAAGAAATATAAAAAAACTCTAACCTTTAATTAAATAAAAACTTAAGGCAATCAACTAATAAAATAGATTCTGAAACTCTTGACAATAATTTCAAGGCAAAACCACCCCTCATACCGAGTAGATACCCTCAATACTCTCGGTCAGTAGCCACATGTTGAATTCATGTATCGAAAAACTCATATCAATACTAAAACTTTACCTAATGTTCCCATTTTATTAATAGAGTCCTTGAAACATTAGGAAATAAGAGATGCACATTATAATTCTAATCTTAAATATTAGGAAATAAATATGTTTAAATACAAACATTTTAAAAACAAAAGTCAACCAAACCTATGTTTGATGCAGTCAGGTTTCAAATTCATCCTTATCTACAAATATCTTGAACAGTGATAGCAAATGGAGCATGACCTCTACAAATATTGAAATTTGATAATCCAAAAAGCAATGGGAAGCAAGAAAAATTCTCTAACATTTTCTAGATCATAACTCGACCAAAATTCAACTAAAATGTGTCCAAAAAGCCTTGTCTTGACTACTCTTATTGACACTCCTTGAGCTTTGTCTTAGTCACCTCGAAAACCATCCTTTGTAGCAATGTCCTGCATGACGTTTCTTCTCCTCTAGCACTAAGCCTTAAGAACTTCAGTTAAAAACTCAAACACACCCTCAATATGAAAATTTACTTTAATCATTGAATGCCAAAACCACCTCAAGTTTACCCTCACATAACCAGAAACATCTTCTTCAAGATTCCTCTGCAAATCTTCATTCACCTTGAATCTCAAATATCTCTCCAAAATAACCTCTCAAGGATCTTTTTTTATCCTTGAGCCTTCACTAGGCCTACAACATCCTTTCATGATTTCTTCCTTTTAAGACCCTTTTTGAGATAACTTTAAGATTCTCTTAGAAGTTATACCACTTTTTTGAAGGAGGGATTCACTCCAATATGATTTTTAGTGCTAAGGAATACTAAGTTCTCACAATACATTTGTTGCCTCCTATGGTATCCGTTGTCGTCCAATGTGTTGCACAATCTCCTTCCGCTTGCCATTGTCGTTCATGCTCCAATGCCCTTCTCAATGTCAAATTAAATATTTCCTTCAATCTACAATACGCACTACCATACTTGACACAATTATTTTCAAACGTCTTGTTGACAACACTTCTAAATCCTCGTCAAATGGGTAAATCTTCTCTTCGTTGTGAAGCATCATGCATTGTTGTCATTAAAAGTAAATTGCATCATGGTGCCACATGTACCCATTATCAAAATCATTTGACAAGCATGAAGTGGCACACATTAGAGACCACTGTGTCAACTAAATATGCTTCAAGTTGACCTTTGGACGAAAATGAATCCAATTATCATACATGGATGCAAATTCAACATCATCTCCAAATCAGGCGTAATCACTAGGATCGATTGCATTAGCATCCATCATTAGAGATAAGTTTCACTAATATCTTCTTGAATTAGATTTGAATAGAAACAACTCAAGGGTAGTCCCCTCCTCTACCAAATTATTGTCTTTATAACCTTCTTATCATCAATGATAAACTGCGGTCAAGTTCCTTGAACTTAACAAAATTCACATTATTCTTAATAACAACACCAATCCCATTTTCCCTTTCTGATTATCATCCTTGCCCCTCAATCTCCTCAACTTAGAACATAATTCCCAAGAATATGTCTTGATATAACTAAGTCTCCAAGAAAGACAAAATTAAAAAACCTTAAAAAAATGGAAATGCCTTAATCTAAGGATTCCTTTTTTTGCTCTTGAAGCCATCATCCTTTGGCATCCAAATCAACCATAATTCTTCTCAATAGCAATTATAAACAAGCTTGATTTCCCATTATTGTGGACGAGATAGAATGATAACTGTGACAATCTATGTAAACCTATCAAATGCTTCATCAAGAAGCTCTTTTTTCCAAGATTCAACACAAGAGACCACTCATCACCAAAATTATGAGTTACAATCTTGAATCAACTACCTTCATGGCTATCAAGCTAAGTTGCTTCCTCTATCTAGCTTCCTGATAGCTGTGATAAAACTTCCATAGAAACTACTTGAATTGACTCCAACTACAAATCCTTACAACTCTAGAATACAAAAGATTGTTTCATCATGCTAATGCATAATAAATTAGTTTCTCAAAGGATACCTTGCTGAAACTTGTACACTTAAAGATGCAAAAATACATTTCCAACTATCTAGCTATGCATTCTACTTCCTTGCGTCAACCACTACAAGATAGGATGCTTATCTTAGCCACCACTTTGAAACATTTCAAGAAATCATTGTCACTTGGAGCCATAAGATCACAATGGTCATCATCCCATCACCTAAAGTTCTTTCTTCTTCACCTATTATCATCATCTATGCTTCCTCTTGAAGTGGACTCATCTCCAACTATTAACGATCCTCAAAATTACGTTTCACCACCTCATGTCTCATCATCTCCATCAAAAGTTGTACTTGTTGAGTTAGAAAAAATACATGCTCCTATAATGATATAAATATTTATCTTACTAAGTCATTTCTCTTCTCATGTTGCCTTTACCCTCAACAATATTTCAACATCTCAAGTAGACCATCAATCTACCAAGATCTACACTACGTAAGATCTAATACTCTAATGGCAAAATATGATCCATCTTATAGACAGAATGATTACATTGCCACAACAAAAACATGTAGAAAGAAATAAAATGCAATACAAATTCGATACATAGAGAAACTCAAATTAAAGAAAACCTAAACTAGTCTACTTCTGAAGTAAATTCTCAAAAACTTCGTAACAAGTTCAAAGAAAACACCTCTCACCTAGATAATTATTCACGATACCCTCAATCATGAGATCACATGACACTCTAAAGTACCAAGCCACTTGCACCAAGTTATAAGGTTTTCATTGGGCAGAAGGTCTTCCTTTCCCTTCTCCTTTTCTCGCTTTGACGGCCCTATTGTTAGGATTTTGTCATCCTCCGCCGGAGCCACTGTCGATCTCGATCTCCATATACTAAATGCCACTATTTATATGTGTTTCAAGCTCCACGACTTGTGTGTCTCCATCGACCCTCACCGCCTCGCTTGTGCTCTCCAGGTGTTTGAAGGCCGAAGGTTTTTGCCTCTCTCTCTTGCTCTCTCTCGCCTTCCTTCTTTCAGGCCAATGGCTCTTGTAGGAGTTTAAATAGCTTACTGTCCATGATGATTATAAGTGGTTATTACTCTTTCCTACCTGCTCTCAAGTTGATGCTGGTATTTTTGTTCTAATGTTTTGTTATCTATCTGGTGCTTCCATTGTGTTGTAATTCTTGTGAGCGTGAATATCTTTCTATGTAGAGTTTTGTTTTTGCTTATCGTAATTTGTTTGTCTGGATCAGGAAATAAGGGCTAGTTTAGTTTCATGTTGATTAATTTGTGCAGAGTGGGCCTGGTTCCATGTTGATATTTACACTGTATGGTTTTTCATTAAATCTACTTCATTGTTAAAATGTCATTTATGAAAGGAATGCCTTGCATTTTTCACAACCAAAAGTTCCATGAGGTTTGAAATCGCTCCCTTACTTTTAATAGTGAATAACTTAAGGTCTGATTTTTTAGTTCTATGATGATTTGGCTCATGCCATTTCATCGGATCTTGAAATTAAAATGTGCCTAGTTTCAACTATAGCAGCCACTCTCAATTAGTGGCACAGTGTTATGGCTAGTTCAATAGAGTGGTCCAAGATCTCTATTTTATTTGTGAATGATGTGTTTGATGGTCTTATTATAAAAGATAGCTAATGTAATTTTCTTATTAATCCAGATTGTTTTGAATGAAACCTTGAACTTGGATTATTGTGCTTTTGTTAAATTGCTCCATTCTTGGACGCAATGTATTTATAAAAGCTTAATTATTTAATATACATTTTGTGATTACTAGGCACTGTTGTTTTCTGTGTTTTACATTAGTATTTATCTTTATTTATCTTGAGTTGTGGTCATTAACTATTCCTTTCTGGAAGCTCACAAATGCCATGTGGATTGTATTGTTCTAACATCTTATACATGTTTTTTTTTTGTTGTGTTATTATTTCTACATGTTTGGCTTATTCTTGTCTTTGTTTATCTTCAATACATTATATTATATAAATTTTTTAACAAAAAGCATAAGTTATTTTTATTATTATTGATTTCATTTTTTCATGCACACCTTTTTCTTAAACATTAATAACTCATGTTGTTTATGTACTAGATATGTCCTTTTAATACATTCTTTTAAGTATGATCTAGTGGTTCAGCAAAGGCAGACTTGTTTAAAGTATCAATTAATTTTCATGGCTGTATTGTATATATGCTTTTTTAATGTATCAATTAGTGTTCATAAACATTTTCTGCTCACATGCTTGTTTTAAGTCTCAAATATTTAACACGTGCCAACTTGTTTAGTTTATTGTATGTTGCCCTTTTTATAGCTCATTCATATATTTGTTGATCAAGTTCTTCTTTGGGGTTTGTGAACAAGATCTGTTTTATGGATTAATGTGGAAGCTCTCTCAGAGATGATAATGATGGCTGCTTATAATTTGGTTATTATTTTAGGCATTCTCATAAGCAAGTTGGAATGTTGGTCAGGTTTCATAGCTGTTGTAGTTATTGATATTTTCCTTTTTGAATTCCTATTGAAAAGTTGGTAAAACTTTTGGGAGACATTAGATAAGCAATCGCTTAGTTTGTTCATCTGATGTTCAACAACCTGTTTTTTTGTATTCTCCTTTGATGAAAATTGAAATATAAAAGAATATATTATTAATGGTGTTTTTGTTTCATCTTGACTAAACATAAAGCTCTATCCATTTGCCATTTTGGCCATCTTTTTGGTAATCAGTGGTAACACTGTACTTCAATTCAAACTTTGAGTTACAAAATGGAAGCATTGCTATCTTACTAGCGCCATATTATTTGATTATATTGGTAACAATTTAACTTGTACACTAAAAGTAATGTCAGTGTGAGACTAGTCCATGAGACACTGTTTAATATTCTTGTCTGTCCAACGACAACTTTCGGGGAATTCGCTGATGTGAATGGTTTTATCAGCATGCATGTGAGCACTGATGGTAATCTAAAATAGAAAAGCGGGGTGAAAATGTTGGATTGACCTTTTTTTCCCTTTTTTTGGTAAAGGTTTTGTTGGAGCTAGCTGAGCTTAAAGAATTCTTGATGCTCTTATTAGAGTGTCCAACTGTTTGAATAGGATGTCTTCCCATGAAAGTGCTAGCCTTTTAAGAGTTTGGGGGAGTTGCCCATGGTCATAGCAAACATAGTTTGCTTTCCATATCTCAATGTTTATATCATGATTCCTGTATTTACCTTTCATTTTGTTGGATACAATTTAACATTTTATGAATATTTAAATCATGGAATTATAAATCATGACATTTTAAGTTAAATTTATGTTTTCTTTGTTGGGTGTAGTTATTCTTTGATTTGGTTTTCACAATTTTGTTTGCAAGAAAAAAAGTTTTTGTCAAAACTAAAGTGCACATGGATTTGTAAATTCACCCAATCAAACAAAAAATATAAGAAACTTTTGTCTCTTTTGAAAAATGTTTAACATTTACAATCAACTAATTAGACTTTTTGTTAATGCCTTCTCAAGTGGTTTTGGAATTTGCTGTCTTCTGTAAGCATTCTGTGAATCTCCTCATATATAGTTTTTGAGGTCTTTTTTTTCTCAAGTAGTAATACAAATCCTTCATTTGCCATCTGCATAACTTATAGTTTATTTTTTGAGATTATCAGAAAATAGAGGGAGTTACTAAACGACAAAATAGGCAAGTGAGGCCCATCCCTCCACTGCAAATATGGGGGCCTCCCATGCAAATTCGTAGCCCTGGTCATCCAGTTGACCGTGAAAAGGTATCTGTTAACTTGACTTTTTTCTTCCTTACGTTTTATGTTTGGTGCCTATTTGGCTTTTGTAATTTATTTGTATTCTTATCAAGTTTCATGTCATAACATTTAGTTGCATTGCTTATTTATGTTCATGTTAGGGAAGTTGTAAAAGAGTTCTTGCTTTGATGGAAGCAAATTAGTATGGGAGAATTTTGTTACACTATACTATCTTATGCTTTCCTGTGATGATTGTCTTGAAATATTGATTAATTCTTCTTAAAAATCCATTATAAGTTCGCGCATAGTATTTTTGCATGTTGTGCCTTAACCTTATAATTTCTACTTTTCTTTCGAATAGGGATTTTTAGTTCAGGTCAAATCTACTTAACTGCCACATGTTATAATAGATATGTTAGAATGAAATTTGGTTCCTAAAAATAGTAAAAAAATTATTGTTATAATTTTTACAACCATCAAATGGAAGATATTTATCTGTACGGTTTATAGAGTTGGAATCAAATCGTGATGACTTTATTTTTCAAAAAAATATAAACAAATATTTATGTAAATATATTCATATAATAATTTGATAAAGTTGAGTATAATCAATCATTACATGAATATTACAATATTGTTATATTTATTTTAAGTACATGCATAAAGTCATGAACAATTTTTTCCAGGTACTATGGAATTACGTTTTCATGTATTATCCATCCATAACTAATGAGTTTATAAACAATAATACCCCACATGATAGCATAAGATCGAGGGTTGGTTTGATTGCTTAAATTTTGTACTTTTAATCACAAAAATACTTTTTTTAGGTCATGCTAAATAACTTAACTAATTAAATTTATTTATAAATTAGGGGGGATATCACTATCCTTTTTCATTTTATTATTTTAATAGTTCAAAAAGATCTTTTATTCTCACAAAGTAAGTCAAAGTTTTCTATTTTTTAAACTAATAAGTAAAGATGTTTTGGGCAAATTCAAAATAAGTATCTCTAAGCAACAAATCATTAAATACAGCATTTCAACAACACTTAACAGCACTCTTCAAATTTATTTTTCATTAAATTGTTTAATATTGAATAGGGGCCAACCAGCATTGAGCCAACATCTCTCAAATGATGTGAATCAAGCTTTTTTCCATGCTACAAAGTTTTAGGCTTTTTCCCATTCTATCATCCATTTGTTGTCCTCAAACTTTACAATTTTTTCACAGTTAGTAAACCATAAAAATTGCATCCATAACCATGCCATCAATAACAAAGTCTGCCACACTATATGCATCTTAGTCTTCACATTCCAAAATTTTTGAAACACTACCTTCTTCATCAAAATAATAAATGGATCAACCCTCTATATGCATCTCAGTCTTCACATTCCAAAATTTTTCAAGCACTACCTTCTTCATCTAATGAATGAATGGATCAATAATTTAAGGTTTATTTAGTTTAAGAAATTATCCAATATATTACTAATAGAATTATATGTTTAATTTATTATCACTTTTGTTTTCAACATTTTCCATTAGAATCTTTAACATCACTTGTGTGACATCCTTACATATTTCGATCTCTAAATTATTTTAATTTAAACTTTGAAGTATGCTCTTTATTAAATACTAAAATGGCCATCCACTGAATGACATTCCAAAAGATATTACCTTTTTTTGCAATGTACATCTCAAGATAATTGTTAGTATAGAATTCATTTCATGATCAAAATTTTTCAAAGAGAAATTTCTTCTAAAATATCAAACACAACAATTTATGAATATAGTTGTACTACATACACTCACAAATGAGTGAATTGTATGCAACTTCAACAGCTATTTAGTAAAAGAAGATGAACGCTTAGTTTTCAGAACAATGGGTGATGAAAAGGAAGATAGTTCATCACCCAATACCATACACGAAGTTCACAAAGCAGTAGATCAATCAGATGTCGAACAAATTACTACACCTGACATGAATATTATGGCAATGGAAGAGGAAGTAATGATCAAATCCATCATCTGGAAAATACATTCTGCCAACACCAAATTGTTTTAATGGCTTGGGGCAACAAAAATGCATTGCTTCAATTGTTGTTTTAGAAACCCCTCGTGGACAAATTTACTTTAATCACTCAACCAAATTGTTTTAATAGCTTGGGCCAACAAAAAAATGCATTACTTTAGTTGTTGTTTTAGAAACCCTCATGGACTAATGTACTTTAATCACTCAACCAAACTATTTTAATGGCTTGGGCCAACAAAAATGCATTGCTTCAGTTGTTGTTTTAGAAACCCTTGTGGACAAAAGTACATTACTCACTCAACCAAATTGTTTTAATGGCTTTTGGCAACAAAAAATGCACTTAGTTGCTGTTTTAGTAACCCTAATGGACAAATGTACTTTAATCACTTAACCAAATTGTTTTAATGGCTTAGGGCAATAAAAAATGCATTGCTTTAGTTGGTGTTTTAGAAACCCTCGTGGACAAATCTACTTTAATCACTTAACCATTGTTTCAACGGGAATCCATTGGTCGCATCTGGGTTTGACGACGAGGAACCCCAATCTCACAGGCATGGACACGAGCAGCAAATCAGAGCAAACATATTGATTCACAAGCTGATGAAACCTCCGTGGAGATGTTAACAAACATAAACGTTTTTGAATCACCCCCAAGACAAGGCTTTAAATACCAAGAGATTATAGAGTATGATGAGAATGAAGATTGTAAATGTTCAAAATTGATTTTTTTAGTCAACAAATAGCTTTTTTCAGAACGTTTTTAAAACTAATGTACAAAACCTAGCAAACAAAACCTATCAACTAATGAAATTATACACAGTGTAATATACTAAACATCCCAGAAATCCAATGGCCATATACCTGTAGAAGGTATGTCAATTTTTAGTTTCTGTAAGGAAAATGATCCTCCTTCTTGGCAATTGAAAATATAACAATGCTCAGTGAAGACAAGCTTTTGTTAATTGCCTGTTTCAAGGACAAAAAGAATTTCTTCAAATGCATCTAAAACAAGAATTTTAAGCATAAATGAGAAGCAATTCTTGCCTAGTTTTCCTTTAGAAGATCTCCGGTCGAGCCACTTCTAAGAAGACGCTCGCTTCCAGCAAGATGTATCACGTTCAAAACACCATGAACATGTTCCATGGTCTGCAATGAAAGAGTCAGGTCAACAAATGTCTTAGGTAACAAGATTAATGGCTCAGAGGAACAAGGAACAGCCACCACTAACAACATTCACCCCATATATTCTTAAGGTGAAACCAAAATGGCCTCTTGATGATTATTAATTCATCTGAGTCTTGCCAACTGATCTGATGAACAAAGTAAAACCTGAATCATTAGTTCCATTCTCTTGCAATGATTGTCTTATAGCTAGTCAGGTTGGGAAAGAGAAGAATGATCTAGAAGTGAAAAAATGCTGACACAGAATCGTACATTTAAAAACATGCAAGAAAAACACAGCTTGGTACCCTAGAATATGGAACATGAAATGAAATCATACACATGTCGTTTTTAGTTAGCCACCAAAAACCAAAAAATAGAAGATGAATGCATGCATGCAAGCAAAACAAAGCTTGGTACCCATATATATGGAACAATTGGGAAACTAAATACACATGATGTATTCTGTTGGCCACCAGAAATAAGAAAATAAAAAATTAAAGCATGTTCCAATTTACTATGTCTATGCTTATTTCAATTACCTGCTCCTTCCAGCTTGATCAAGTAGAAAGGAAATTTCCTTTATGCTACACACATCGACAACAGTAAGGTCTGGCAAATGTGTATTACCAGCTGAATCATGCTTGATGGTACATTGCTTGTTAAGAAGAGTTAGACAACTGCTTGTGCTATGATTGGGTGATAACAAATCATGAATTGTTTCATGGTAGATCTCTAACATTGATGCCTATAAAAGATGAAAAGCTTGGTTTGAAAGTAGGAAAGATTGAGCACAATTTACGTTTTCATGTAAATTGACATTCACACCTGTATTTTGTAAGTCCAACCCTGGCATTGTAGTGATTGGCTAGTCTCAAAGATCTGCTCCAAGGAACATGGTATTAATCCTTTATGCTTAGGGGCTTCAGGTTTTCCCGTCATGGTATAAGTTTTACCAGAACCAGTTTGTCCATAAACAAAGATAAAAACCTTTTTAAAGAAGAGATAGTGAAACAAGGAGTTAAGAATAATTGATGGGAGCTAAAGCTTATTATATGCATTTTCTCCAAGATAGAGAGTTAATGTTGAAAACCAAACTGGGCATTCAACTAGCTCAACAACTAGTTGGATCATCCGATTCAATAGTGCTGACCTAGTGATGTGAGCATGGTCATTTAATGATTTTAATGTCCATATTTATATCTACTGTAGGAATAAGATATGTAATGATTTTTGAACAAAAAGTGAATGAAGAAAATAGAAACACATAAAAGAATCTAAAAATTTATCCCAACTATAGGTTAAACTTCCAGATTCATTCACTCTAAATTAAAAATGTTTGTTAGATAAAAACAAAATACTGCTAAATCACTACTCCTTGGCTTAGCTACTTCGATTAATCCATTTTTTAGCATTTCAGCATTTAATAGTGTAAAATAAACAAATATGCTTGACAAGCTCAACAAGCTATTTCTACCAATCATATTTCAGTTCCTTCCAAGCGAAGGCCAACCCACCCCAACATGCTTAAAAAAAAAAATACAAACAACAAAAGTAATTATGTTCATGAATGAAGAAACATGCAAAAAAACCCATTCAACAGAATAACTGTTTTTATTTTGATCTGTAACACGAAATAAGTTGGCAATAAAAATTGATCGATTATATCAATTTTCAAATCTTGTTGGAGCATCGGATGATATCTAATGCATTTTATCAAAAGTAATAGTAGCTTCTTTAAAATTAAAAAATTTGTATGGTTTTAGAAATACAAAATACCTTCTCATAAAGCTTCATTTGATTTACACAATTATACTCAAACAATTTAAAAAATCACTGTCTTGACCATCTATACTAGCATCCTTAATGTAAGCTATTGAGGCTAACTATAGATTTTAAGAAACAAAAGAGAATTTTATTGAAGAATTACTAGGTGCAGTGGGGTACTACAAAAAGGAAGCTCTTCCAAGTTGATGATTTGAACTTAGAAATAATAAAGAGATAAACAAAGAAAAAATGACCATAAGAGAGAAAATCAAATATAGCCAATTAAATATTCTCCTTTCTCTCTTTCTCTCTCCACCCTCCTCTCAACACTATATGCTAAATGCCAAGAATATATTGATGGACAATTAAGTCATTAGAAAACCCATTAACATGACAAGGTAGTATTGAATTCCATGACAATAAAAATAGTATCTTATTTTGATAATAATAAACACTTTAAAAATTTATTATGTAATCTAAATTATCTATTTAGTATATTCTATAAATTATCATAGGATAGGTAGACTCATAGAACACCTATTGTGGAGTAGATAAGAATACTCTAAAGTGAAGATAGAGATGTTTTACTAATATGATAATCATGTGTCCAAGAAGCACAACAAAGAACTTTAGAACTTCTTAGAAAATGTATACGGATTAAAATCTAATTTGCTATGTTATTTCAAGGGCTTGTACTACATTACACAAGCATTCTAAAGTTCATTTAGTTGTGGTCTTTTAACCAAGGATTTTACTTCAATCTCTTTTGTGAAACAATCAACTATCACAACAAAATACCAATGTTTGCCCAAAGAAAAATTGTTTCATAAAGTAGGAAATGCCATAATATATTAATGGCTTTCATTGGTCCTATTAGTCATTGAGGCAAATGTCTATTAAAATGTCAATTTTTATAATCTCAACGTATTGTGCAACATTCTTTTGCATTGTTGGTCAGCACAATTCTTGTTTAAAACTCATGGCTAAGTTATAACCAAAAGAACTGCTTCAATAATCCACAAAATAAATGGATTTAATAATGTCAAACAGCGTGAGAGGTTGGACAACATTATTCCAAATTTTTAAGAACATGAAGGACATAACAGATGAGCTTCTTAATTTCATCGCATTCTCATAGTTTTTTATAAGATACAATCTGATTTTGCCTCTCAATGGCTTGAAAATTGTTAATGCTCGACTTCACAGCAAGATAAGATTCTACAAAACGTAGCAATATGACCATCTAACTTATATAAGTCTCAAAATGTCTTTGGTGAATGCATTTTCAAAAAGTCCTAAACGCCATCTGGGTTAGATAAGTCTTCTTCATTAACTAATAGTAATAAATGTTTTTTAGCAAGATATGAGATGGTAAACAAAGCTTTGGCTTCTAAAATTCATTGGCCCAAGGAAAAAATACTAAGGATGCTTGGGTCACCTAGGTTTCTTCTAGCTCCACCTCACTTAGGCTTTCTTGGAAACATTGGAGGTAAAATTTGGGGCTTCCATTTTAATTTAAACTAAGATCTGGCAAACATTCTACCAAAATTTTTTGGCTTGACATAACTAACAAAGGAAGAAGCAAAGATCCTTTTCAAAAACTTGAAATTGGGAATAATGAGATACCATCTAAAGCCACTTCGATGTTGCATCCATGAAGCAAGATGAGAAAATGTCCACTTAATTGCACCAAAAACCAAGAAAAAAAGACGTTCAGTGTCTCGAATTCACATAGAAAAATTTATGGGTATGATCTGTCATAACAGATTGTAAGAATTTGAAATTTAGAAGGGAAAATAAAAAAATCCCCATTAAAAGAGGGGAGTGATAGAATTAGTGATCACCTACATCATTGAAACATTAAAAATAAGATCATCAACAAGCACAACTTTTTGAACTATAGTTCTCTTCTTCTATCTACTCACTAATTCCATCATACAATGTTAGAAAAGTGTTAAAACTAATTTCAAATTCAAAGAAGAAGAAATGATTTACTTCCCTTTAGCTAAAGAATCACAAGAAGGTAATTTAGAGTTATTACAAAAAGGAAGCTCCTTCAAGTTCATATATAAGACTTAGGTAAGAACAGAGAGGGATAAGCAAAGAGAAATTCCCTAAAAAAATTATATTTAGCAAAATTGCCCACCGCACCCAAATTGTACATAAAGTAAACCATAATGGAGTGGCAAGTTAATTATAACCAATGAACAAGACCCTTTGCACATGATAAATTTGCAAATTTCATTAATATTTTGTCCTTCTCTGATCTATGTTTTATCGTATTCAACTTGAACAATGATAATACCAATCATGTTTGATGCATCCTAATCAATCTGGACATTGAGAGTGATCTGTGTTACCCAACACCTTGAGAGCTATTTCTCTAACACTTGATTTCTAGAAATCTTACACCTTTTAACGTTGTTCTCATCAAAAGGTTTGTCATGGAAGGTTAGTCCAATTTTAAAAAGACATGCCTCTTGTTAATCATCAAGCATATGATGATCCAGTAAATAGTAACATAACATGATAACTTTGCATATTCATGCAACATAAATGGTAAATAGCTATCATAACACTTACTAATATAGGATTAAATAAGTGAAATAAGTTTTCTTTTGCAAGCTATACAAATAACTAAAATAAAAATATCTAAGCAAATGCCTCTTGCTCCATATTTTGGGATAATATATGTACCATCTATTAATATTTATGCATCCATGAACATAAGGTTTAATAAATTCTTATTTAGATTGCATACACATAAGAAGCACATAAGAAAATATCTAAATTTAATTTAGTAACTACTAAATCATGAAAACATTAAAAATGTGGATAAGATAAAATTCACAAAAGAAAACTGAAATAAAATATATTACATAATGGGTTTAATGCCTGGAATATACCACCTTATATCCATCAAGTGCACTTTTCACTAGCTACGAGATTTGTAAAACACATCCTCCTGAGATGACTCGTGAGAAAAAAATTTGTCGAAAGTGAAACAATACTTTTGAGCTGTTTACAAATAAAGCAAAAGGAAAAGCATCAGTTATAGAGGGCTCATCCTTATAGATTATAGTTTCCATAAGACATTATAAAACAGATGATAGCTTGCATGTAATAAATTAGAAAAAAATTCCTTACCACTGTACATCAAATCAATGCCTCTCCCAAGAGACTCAATGCTTGTTGGATATGAAATAACTGAACCATCTGCTCCCCTGGCTTCAAAGTCTGAAAAAAAATGTTGCACTCTACAAAAAACTCGAATGTTTCCTTTTAGTTCCTGCAAAACATTAAAGCTCAATAAAAGTTTAATATGTGTGGTATAAATATTAGATATGAGAATATATACATTTTGGACATGTTTCTTGTACAACTTTCCAATGGAATGGCTATCAAAGGCTCTAAGATTTTAAGGAAAAAAGCTGCAAGGAAAAAAAAAACTTTTTCTTTAAGACAACTGTCTAGGGTTCAAATGCCAGATCGCTAGTCAAATTTTATGTATTTTGCTACTAAATGATGCAGCTTTTACGAAAATATCAAAATATTATCAAACACATTGGCATGGAGAAACATATTATTGCAAATGGAGACACATACATGGCTTGTGGAAAAGAAGAAATTGAGTGATACACATGCATGTTTATTGGTTTGGGACCAAAACAAGAATTTCAAATAGTTTAAAACAGATTTCAGTTCAACACTCAGTCGAATTATTGGTTTGGTTCAACTCAAGGTTTCGGCTCATCTTGGCTAAAATCAATCTCCACCACCCTCAACCTAATATTTGCTTCCAAATTCGTTACAAAATTACCTAAATACCTTCATTTTCTAACAATAAAAGAGCTCGGGTGGGTAAGTTAGAAAATGCTCTTGATAGCTACAATAATGGTTCTAATGGATGAGATTTACAAGACTTAGTCCACCGAATTTCAAACACCAAAGAATGGTTTCACATTCAATTTCTCTTTTGGTAATATTCTCTTGCTCAATTATCCATAACATTACTTTTACATTTATTCTTTCAATAATTTGCTAATTAATAACATAAATAAATATTGCCTAATTTAAATGCTTAAATATCTTACTTTGATTTTGAATCTTATCCTTTTATTGTATTACCTACTTTTATCTCTTCAACAATACTCTTTTTATTCACTTGGATAAATTATGGCCACTCAATTTTTTAATAATATTTTCTTATAATTTATTTTTTGCATCACTTAGCCACACAAACAAGTGATCGTTATTGTTTCTAATTGTGTTATTTATATCATTTATTTTTTAGTACCCAACCCCATATCTATATGGACAAATGGTGACCTTATTAATTTTACAAAATATCACCTTTATTTTCAATAGTTCAATTCTTTTCAATGCTGCACGTGCACCTTATCAACAGTTAAGCGCATTCGTGTTCTACACGCACAAGCTACCTGCCTGCATGGATAGACCCTTGGCTCGATCATAAGTTTGTGCACCTCAGGATGCACGCCGCCAAAGACAGACTTTGGTAGGTGCAAAATTTGTAAAATTTGAGAAATTTTTAATTTTCGATCAAAATCACATTTTTTTGTTTTATATTTAAAAATTGTATCCCAACCACTATATAAAAAGAAAGAAATAATGAACCGAATAATTCAAAAAAATTCAAAAAAAATCTGAGACGTCAAAACTCATTAAAAAGTCAAAACTTGAGAAATTAAGCAAGCTTTGAGAATCAGAATTTCGTAAATTCAAAACCTTTTAAAGGAAATCTTCTTGGAGAATTCAACCTCCTTCTGGTAAAAACCCTCTTATCCTTCTCTTTCTCCTTCTTTCTTTGCTCACCATTATTACACTTCCACTTTTATTGTTGTCATTCTGAAAAAAAGCCTATTGACGAGGGTTCAAGTCGAGAAAACCACCCAAACAGATCATTGATAATTGATTCTAATGATAATGACAATACTATTATTAGAGTCACAATTGTTGAAAGTCACCAACCATAATTTATTAATAAAGTTTCTAGAACAAGTGCTACTTTGGAAGCATTAAGAACTCGCATGGCTAAGAATTGTCAATAATAACTCATCATGTTTCTCTGCAATTTAACATTGCATAACTAACAAGGAAAGGAAGTAGCATGTAAAAATCCCAACTAGCCTTATGCCCAAGCACTCACATCAGAGGAGCAAGCAACTGTGAGCCCCAAGTTATAGGGATCATGGTTCCATTTACAAGAGGAAAAGAGCAAATCTAAGAAAAAATCAATGAGAAAAAAACCAATGATGTCAAAAGGTACCTTGTAGAGAAATATCTAAATCTTCTTACCACTCACATTGCTTTTATTGTTGCTAACTCATAGTACTTGTAAGGCATTGTGACTACTATAGAGATCACAATAAGCTCTTAAGTAAAGTCACTCACAACTTCAAAGGTTGTCAGTGTTTGTTTGAAATGGATAAACATAACATGCAAAAAAGTAAAATATGCAAAATAATGGCATTTGCATCCAACCTCAAGTGTATTACAAGAAATAAACTCGTTGTCATTAGGGTTTTTGAAGAAGATCCATTGCAATATTGATCTTTTATTCAAAATACCAAGTTGTTTTTATGGTTTTCACTCTATTATAAATATAAAGTTCCTATTATATATTCTATATTTATTGCATTCATTCATCTATTATGACTTCTTTTGGCTCAAGTATGGGATCTTTTGATCTATTGTACCCCCTTCGAGTTGCGTAATGAGATATAGTATATAACTCTTCTATGAATTGTTATGATTTTTTTTCTACCTACTTTTACAAAAAACTACAATGGAGTAAGTTTGATCTTTTATGATTATGAGTAAATATAAACAATAATTGTCCAAATCACTTAAAATTTTCCATTCATTACTTCAACCTTATTTTTTGTTAGTTATTCTACAAGTGCACAAACTTTTTAAAAATAGTATTTTAAAATAAAGCTATTTTTATCTTTGTAAATTTTTGAAAAAAATGAAAAAAGTATAATTCAACTTACTCTTGTGCAAGTCTCAACTCTTCAAAAACAAGCCTGCTTTCAACAACATTGTTACTACAAAAATTTCAATCATGTTTTAAGACAAATTACTAGACTAGAAAGGCATTTGTTAGATGACAAATTAAGCAATTGACAGATTGATTTAAGCTATGATAACACAACCACTAAACTCTATTTCTCAGTACAAAAATTAAGAGTTGTAGCATAAAATATTTTTAACAAAAACATAGAATTAGAATGAAAATAATTGTGGCAAAATTACATGAAGAAAAGGTTTTGTTTTTTAATTTGGTGGGGTGCATTTATATGATAGTAAACTCAATTTTTAGAAGGTACCAATCAGCGAAGTAAACTATTCTATTTTGGAATTCATTTGGGATTCTGAAAAGAAATGAAATTTTCCAAAGTTTAATATTAAAAAAAATTCATCATCGTGTGAAAATGTAAATTGAAAACATTCACGAATTTCAGAATGCTTTCTCTTTTCTGACGCCAACAAACTATTGAGCTCATCTTGTATCGTAAGATAACAATCTTCCAGATCAATGTACCGACTAATACAGGACTTTAGCCTCTTGATGTAGTTTCTCAAATCATTCATCCTTCCCTGCAAAAATAAAATTGTTAAAATTAGAATAAACGCAATTAATCAAGAAAAAAAGAGACTGATTGTTATTGTGACATAAAGATTAGGAAGCCTAGTTTCCCATCTGCTTTGCTTCTAAGCTTTGATTTCTCAGATAGTAACTTCACTACATCCTCCCTTGAGTTAAACACAACCCTGGTACCATCACAATCTCCATTAGAGCTGGCAGTATCGGGAACACCTCCTTTATCACCAAATATTGTATTCATACTCGATAGAGATAGGTGAGAAGCGCGGAGTTTGCCTTTCCTACCATATTCCCACTTCCAATCTTCTACTGCCTATTTTACTACGATTCATCCAAGCCAAGGAGAACACTAGCCATAAAACGGATTGAAATTGATTGTGTCCAGAAGTAAACCTCACATTTGAGTTGCTTCGAGAAACATTTTACCTAGCAGTTAGTGGGGGATTGTTTTGGTTCCTCGTGTGCATCGTCAATGAGATAAAAACGATCCAACGGAGTTACGGAGGGGTAGGGCTGAAGTGGAACCCTTATGAGGTGCAGCGGTTGGATGAGGAACATAAGATAGAAAGCATCGAAAAAACAAATTACAAACCAAAGAAGAAGAAAAAAAACCTTTTCTTTAACCTTCCGAGGAATTGTTTGGTCTCGAGAACGACGATATTCTTGCTCTTCCCATCTGTACACGAGCGAAGGGGCGAGCTTTGGGATTTGTAATTTCTTGAAACGAGCATGCTAGAGATTCCAAAATGACCTAAACATTCCCTGATAATAATTACACGACGAACGAAGCAGCTACGTGTATTTTCTTTCAAATAAATTTTATTCAGCAAAAAAAGAAAACAAACAGAAATAACATTTAAAAACCCAACTAAACAAAAAAATTATTGCATTAATTTTTTTAGCTTTAATTTGAAAATGAGAGATTACAAAATAAAGCTTTGAAAAAAGAATATTAAAAAAGAGTTTTATATAAATAAATAAAAATTAGATAAATATATATATTTTTTAACAATTAGAGATTGAGAAAAATAGAAACAATATTTAAAATTTTGTTATTAGTCTAGACAAATTTTATCTTTAAATTCATATTATTTTTTAATATGATATTAGGATTTTGTCTTATTATTCTTGTTTTTAATAAATTACTATCTAGGATAATAGATATGTAAAAAAGCATTATATTAATATTTGGATCAAGTTAAATTGTGACATCATGGTCTATTTCTTCGATCGTACTTGTTAATGATAGTGATGGTCCATTCATCATTGCTCTTTTTCCGTTGTTCTCTTAGTGATAGAATGAAAAGTTACACCAAACTTTAGCCTAATTTGAGTTTAATTTTTATAATACAATAAATAATATCTCATATAATGACGATTTTTCTACTAAGCAGAATACATTTTTGAGTGTCAATGTTCTCTAGTATTTCCATTACACCATTGTGTTTGATGAGTCAAGCATAAATGTTTATATCTCATATGAGCCTACTTTAAGTGAAATTATTAATATTCAATTAAACCAAGCCATGAACTTTAAATGTCTAAAACAGTGGTCTTCAAGGCTCTTGGAGTCATGGCAAGCTTCAAGAAAATTGAAGACATGCACTAAAATTTTTATACTTGAATTTCTCTTTATTTTTTTTCTTGAATTTGATATGTCCAAATTTTGAGATCATGTGATACACTAGTAGTATTAATATTGGAAAATGTTAAAAATTTAATAATTATTGAATTTTGATTTTTTGGCCAAGCATTATTGATAAAAAGTATAGACATTGGTATTTGATTTTTTAAAATTATTTAGGAATTACTTTTCAAGAAATTCTTTTATAGTTATTTAGGACACTTGTAACACTATCATAATATAAAATTATTTTGTTACACTTATATTCAAAATTTTGGCACAAAAATTCTCACAAAACACTAAAAAACCACTTTAGTTTCGTGATTTTCACTGTAGAAGGTGGATCGACCCGACCAGACTGCTGGCCCGTCCTGGCTTTAGGGATTAAAATAAGAAATAAAAAATTGTTTGATTGACCCGAAGGGGCAACAGAAGCCCGAAGGCGAAGGACTAAGACCATAGGGAAAGCTGAACAGAACAGCTCGTAATCAACCCGAAGGGAAACTGAACTTAACAATTCGACTTCAAGTCAACCAGGACCAAGTAATTAAACCTAGGTTGAGGTAGGGGGTAGCCAACCCGAAACAGTTGGGAGATAAGCGAGCCAGAATCCTTATAGAGCGCAATGGCCATGTATTTTCAACGATGTGGGAGTAAATTCCCATCTGATCTTCAAAGAACGCGGAAGGGCAGGTGCGATCCGACGGCTTATGTTAATCTTAGTAAAATGATGCAATTAAACTACACAATGACAAGCAAGGAAATCGAACTTGAGTAGATTTATGAGACCATTAGAAACCACTGCTGCAAACGTTTCTATAAGAATAGTTTTTGGAGAGCATATCCTAATACATGTAGGAGAAACCTATGCTAGATCCAATGGCCTAGAATAAGGCCGTCTAAATCCAACGGCCAAGATTGATCTCGAATGGTAAAATCGAAATTCATTCAGAAACGTCCATTTCAGGAGCCAAATCGAACGGTGACTACTATGTGTTCGTTACCAAACGACTAGTTCATTTTAGAGTAGTTGGGAATGGATTTAGAGCTCAAATTTGTGCTCTAGAAATAGGCAAAGATGAAGAAATCCAACAGGTTATAATTGCTGATGTTAATCAAGACCATTCAAAATTCTATAATACCTCAAAACAGATAATATTTTTTAAATATATTTCTTCAATTTAGAAAGAAATTAAGTGCTATATATTATACTTTGAGATATCAATAATACATCACAAGGATTTTGATCTCTTAAGGAGATTCCTTTCAAGGAAAGTTAGGTTAATGTAATATCATAACTTTAAATATCAGTTCAACATTTTAAAAATAATTTGGATTATACTTGAAATATTTTTTACGAATTTAACAATATGATTTTTATTTTAATAAATGTTTTAGAAATATATATTATTTAAAATATAAAAAAATATTAAAAAAAGAAAAATAAGAAAAGAAATGAAGAGTTGAATAAGTAACTTAAATTAAATTTTGTCTAAAATCATTTGGAGTCCATTTGATATGAAAAATGCATAGATCATCAACATAGAGATCCCATACATTTTTCTAATGATGTCAAACTTATTCTAATAATTATCTTTATACTTTTAAAATTTTTTATTAAAATAGTTATTGAAATTATTATGAAAATTTTCCCATCTTATATGACAATGCTTAAATGAATATTTTTGCATGCCAAACATGTCACGTCATATAAAAAAATATGCAAGAAATTAAATACGAGAGCAATATATAGTTGATAACTTAACATCTACATCCAAATGTTAAAGTTACCAAAATATTGATTTATAATTTCATCAAGTTTAGATGTTAAAGGCTACTAATTTATATTTTCATCAACCACTAAGCAAATGTACAAGAAAATTCATAGTCACGTAACCTGAGATTTAATGTTGTCACCTTCCTTCCCACGTTGGCTCCACATGCCAAATTACCCAATTTGTAAAAGCCCCCATTTTCTGGATTTCACAAAAGTTTATCAACATTGTTTGCTCAAATTCTCACATAAAAGAAAAAAATACTTTTTAATTCTTTATTGCAATGTTTAAAACTTACTTTCCCAATAAAATCTCATATATTGAAGTTTTAATAAGGACCATTTGCCATCAAAATCATTTTATGTCTATGATTTTCTAAATCGAGAAAATTGTCTATTTAATCCACTTAAATACACTAAACTTCAACAAAATGAAGATTATTCTATGCTCTACATTTCTTTAAAGTTTCTTAACATATTCATAGCCACTGGTGGCTATTTCATGAGTATTTAATCACTAATTAATTTTAGAATAAATTGGATTTTTAGAAATTAGAAAATACTATATTTTAATCAAAATTTTAAATAAAATCTAGTTTTCTTAAATATTTTGATATAAATGATGTCCAAATATTTTTAACAAATTATAAAACTCATAAAACTATACTACATAGAGTTTTTTCTTATTTTTTTAATATTTCATTAATTTTTAAATAACTTTTTTATAAAAAAGAATTTCTTTTCCAAAAAATGTATCATTTTTTATATTTTTTTCTTTTTAAGATCACCTTTTATTTTAATATTTTTCTCCCAAAAATATTTAAAGTAATATTTTTCTATAATTTTAATCTTTTGTTTTGTGACAAATTTAATTGCAAATGTTATGATATTAAAATAATTAATTCTTAAAAATTTGATACTACTTATTTAATATTCTTCTTCTTCCTCCGTAGGACTCGTATCCCATCTTCTAAAAATTTTAAGGTTTTATAAAGTAGTAATAAATCACTAAAAGTGATAAACTTTATAAAATTATTTTTTAATATAGTTTTCGACTTTTAATGAAATAATGCATCTCCTTTCTCTTTAACCTCTGTTTCACCATCCAATAAATGCAGTTAATTAATTTATGTTGCAGATAATGAGATTAATCATAATAAAAATGTATTAAATAATACTCATACTATTAAAATATTATATTATTACAATTAATTCCATAAATTGTGTCCTAATAGATCAATCATATTAAAGTGTACTTGTTCGATAGGATCATCTACAACCTATTAGATCATTTGATTTAATTCATTTAATTGTTCAATGTATGTCTAATGTGTGACAGATTTTTCCAACTTCTCTATTTGACTTGTGTTAATTCCTCATATGTCAAAGTCATAGTATTCAATCCGCATGTAAGATCATTAAATGCTCATTGAAAGATTATTGAATTGTCTATCGAGCATTCGATAAAAACTCACAATACAAATGTTGAAAAATTATTAGATTTTTGATATTTTTCATTAGATCGTTCAATCTTTTATTGGTTTATTGGATGGCCCCATTGAATATATAATGAAGACTTTGTTTATTTCTTGTATTTTCTTTAAATCGTGAAATTCCCTTCTATAGTAACGATTTAATGCACATAAGGCTTAGTTCTCTTTAAAATCTTTCATACATGACTCCATAGCAAGAAAAAAGGAAACATTTATAGCTTGGATGAAAATACTTATACTTTCAGCTTAGATCTTAACTAGATCTCTTCAAAATCAATTGTAAATCATAGGGAAATCTTACCTTGTTTCTTTTAATTAGATTTTTCCCATAGTGATCCTTTAATTCATTTTCTTTTCTTCTCTACAACTAATTAGGAGTTATGACCAAAGGTTATAAAATCTCTCTTTTTGATAACAAAGTGCACATGTAATATTCTTTTTTACTAACTTAAAAATTCCTTCTAAATAGGTTTAAATTATTTAGTTTGTGTATGTCATATTTAAAACTTGAGAATTTATTAATGAATAAGCTTTTTAAAATGCATGCCAAGATAGTAATGATAGAATACAAAATTTGAGTTTATTATCATATAGGTTTCAATTTGAGAAATCTGTATGTATACGGTTTATATTTTTCAAAATTCTTTTTAAAATTTATATAAATAATTAAAATTAAAAAATATTAAAATAAAAGAAATTTAGATTAAATAATAAAATAATCATCTTATTAAATAATAGGATGCGCTCTGTTGTCTCGAGCATTTTGGCAAAGTTTAGTATTACATAAATGAAGCATGAAGAGAAAGAGCATAGCGAGAGTGTTAAAGGACATTTGGCTTGAGACCTTGTAGGAATTCAAAGAAAACATAGAGAAAAAGAAAAAAAGCAAAATGAAGAAGCAAAATTTTTGACCTCACTTTGCTGGAATCACATCTTAAGGTAAGTTGCGAATTGAGTTCAGCTTCATAAATGATATATTTGTTATTTGGGGTGTTTTGGATGTGGATCTTGCATGATTTTGGTGGATTTGTGGTTGAGTTTGTTATTTTTTTAGTTGTTATGATTCAACCAAACAATCAACAAAATCATTTGGTATAATGACCAGTGATGGGGCTTTGGCTTTGTGTAAATGGCTCAGTTAGTTGATCATTGTTCTAGTGCACTAAATTAAACAGACAAATACAATTTATTTAGGAAAGACATGGCAACAATTGCCTTATTTAATGTTTTCTTTGACAAGTGATCGTTAACATCGTACAAGTAGGACAAGCGATCAAAAGAATATGATGGGTTTAGAAGGTCTAATAGAGATTTCCCATACAATCGATAATTTGACCTATGTATGCCACGGATCATACGATGTTATATAGAGATCATACCATATGATATGAAGCTAAAAATGGTAAAGTATACAATCTTGTTTAAAGATTATTTGAAATAGTTTTTGTAAGTGCTTTTTAATAAAATGTGGCAGTGACAACAAAATATTATATGAATTGTATAAAAATTGAGAAGAGAAGATAAAGGAAAGGAGTGTTCATGGAAGTGATATCTCAAAACCATTAGATACGTTAACTAATTAATTATGATATAAGAGAGTTGCTTTTCTAGACTCCAATCTATCATTATGTAATGACATCATGATATGAGCATTAGCATAGCATGTTATCATTTGCATATCTTTTCATATTAAAATAGTCCTTTACTATTATTAATATATAAATGTATACAAAAAGATTATTATTTAAAAATTAAGTAAATATTTATTCAAGCATAAGTGAGGTAAATTAAGTCGATGTAATATTACTAGATTAAAGCGATGCAAAAATCACATGCAATGCAATAAAGATTTACATAGCAAGATATCCAAATCAATTAAAAAATTAAAAAAAATAAGATAAATTATATGTAAAAGTTGTATTCCATGGCAATAAGATAAATGAGTATAATATCCTGAATCATCAAATTAGGTATGAATCAAAATATTTCCGAGAGCATGCCAAACACTTAGAAAATAATATTTAAATAGTTAAAGCTCATGGAGATGAGTACAACCACATTTGTTTCATCTCGATCCCCTTGTTTCAAATTATAGTAAATTACCAACATAAATAATCACAAATAATAATGAAGTATTCTTCTAATATTAATAAATATATAATAAAGCTAAATAAGTTAAATTGAATCAATGAATATAACCAAATCAAAATTATTTAAATATCACATGAGAAGAGATTTAGACTTACATAATAACCAAACAAAATTGATGAAAAATATTTGAAGAAAATGAGATAAATGGTACAAGAAAATTACTCTCCAAAATAATAAATAGATTGAATGTAATATTCTTGATCATGAAACCACATAGTAATTAAAATGACTTATAAGGTTTTTCAAAACAACAAATAATAAAATATTTTAAAATATAAAAATTATTTTCTAAATAGATCAAGTAGGTGAAGCATTTAGATCAGACATCATTTGGAATTACTTTAAATTAACATAATAAATAAGCATTAATACTAATAAATTATTATTTTAATATACATAAATATATATTAAAGAAGAAATTAGATAAATTGATGCAATATAATATTATCAAATTGAAGCAAAAAAGTGAAAAAATGAGATAAATATTTCAAGATATTTATATTCTAAGTTACTAAAGAGATAAAAAATAAAATACTCAAACTTGAAATTAGGTGAGAATAAAATTTCTAATAAATTAGGTCAAAACCTAAAAAATATTTAAAATTATTAAAATAACAATGCAATAGAATAAAGTACATGATGATGAGTCAAAAAAGTTTGTTTCTTCATGATTGGATCTCGTTTGCAATCATAATGAATTATAAGAAACAAAATAATAAATTATAGCTATAGTATTAACTATATATATATATATATTAAAGATGTAATAAGATGAATTGAGACAATATAATCATGCAAAATTGAAACCTTGTCCAGGTTATAAGAGAGGTGATTTAATGTCAAATATCTAAGAAAATAAATATTTCAAAATATAAAAAAATAATTATTTATTTTTTGAGAGCGTATCCATATTAATCTAACAACTATTGTTTCATGTCAAATGAACTTATTATGGAATTATAGTGAAACATGATATCTTCCTAAGCAAATTTACACTTCTCGATATTCACATAAAGTTGAAAATCTCGTAATTTAGACAGAATTTTTTAAAATTGCACAAAATGTTCTTCAAGAGAATTATTGTAGATAATAATACCGTCAAGTTATACCAGAATAAACTCGTCAAGATACTCATAAAGGATATTGTTCATTAAATTTTAGAACATAGCATGTACATTTGTTAAGCCAAAAGGCATGACTAAAACCTCAAAAGATTCCTATTAAGCCACATAAGTAATCTTAGCTTCATCTTTTGCCACAACTTTGACTTGCCGATATCTTGATCGTAGGTCTAGCTTAGTGAATCCTACTACCTTATATAATTGATCAACCAAATGTTGCACTAAATGAGCTTGGAATTTGTTTTCATTATAACTTTCTTCAATACATGATGGTCTCTACAGATTCATGAGGAACCATCATTTGCATCATCAACACTCTACATTTTTCATCAAACTTTTGCATCTTCGATGAGATGCATGGTAAAAATGATCACTTTCTATTCATCCAACACATTATTAGATTAAGTATTGCTCCATGTTCTTTGAGAAATTCCCTAATTCCTTCACATTCCTAATGCCATTGAAACACTTTTGTTAATGAATTTTCACAAAGTGCCCATTTTCTTTTCTTCTCTACAACTAATTAGGAGTTATGGCCAAAGCTTATACAATCTCTCCTTTTGATAACTAAGTGCATATGTAATAGTCTTTTTTATTAACTTAAAAATTCCTTCTAATAAATTTAAATTATTTAATTTGTGCATGTCATGTTCGAAACTTGACAATTTATTGACGAATAAGCTTTTTAAAAAGCATGCCAAGATAGTAAAGATAGAATACAAAATCTAAGTATATTATCATGAAGGTTTCAATTTGAGAAATATGTATGTATGCAGTTTATATTTTTCAAAAACTATTTAAAATTTTTATAAATATTAGAAATTGAAAATATAAAAAGATAAGAAATTTATATTTAATAATAAAATAATCCTCTAATTAAATAACAGAATGTTTTCTCTATTGTCTCGTGCATTTTGGCAAAGTTCAATAGTGCATAAATGAAGCATGAAGAGAAAGAGCTTAGGGAGAGTGTTAAAGGATATTTGGCTTGAGATCTTGTAGGAATTCAAAGAAAACCTAGAGAAAACCTAGAGAAAAAGAAAATAAAGCGAAATGAAGAAAAAAAAATTTACACTTCACTTTGATAAATCATATATTTGCTATTTGGGGTGTTTTGGAAGTGGATCTTGTTCGATTTTGGTGGATTTATGGTTGAGTTTGTAAGTATTCAGTTGTTATGATTCAACCAAGCAATCAACCAAAACATTTGATACAATCTATAAAACATAGCCAGTGACGACGCTTTGGCTTTGTGTAAATGGCTCAGTTTGTTGATCATTGTTCTAGTGTACTAAATTAACTAAAACAATACAATTGATTTAGGAAAGACACAATAACAATTGCCTTATTTAATCCTTTCTTTGACAACTGATTGTTAACATCATACAAGTATGATGAGCTCATCAGATGACTATGATGGGTTTAGAAGAAGTTCTAATAGAGATTTCCTATATAATCGGTAATTTGGACTATATATGCCATGGATCATATGATTTGATATAGAGATCATACTATATAATATGAAGCTAAAAATGTTTAAATATATAGTCTTGTTTAAGGATTATTTGAAATATTTTTTGTAAGTGCTTTTTCATAAAAAGTGGCAATGATGACAAAATATAATATGAATTTTCTAAAAAATGAGAAGACAAGATAAAAGAAAAGGAGTGTCCAAGAAAGCAATATCTCAAAACCATTAGATACGTTAACTAATTAATTATGATATAAGAGAGTAGCTTTACTAAACTCTAATCTAACATTATGCAATGACATGACATAATGAGCATTAGCATAGCATGATATCATTTGCATATGTTTTAATATTGAAATAGCCTTTTACTATTATTAATATATAAATGTATACAAAAAGATTATTATTTAAAAATTAAGTAAATATTTATTGAAGCATAAGTGAGATAAATTCATTCAATGTAATACAACTAGATTAAAGCGATTCGAAAATCACATGCAAAGGAATAATGATTTACATAGTAATATATACAAACAAATTAAAACATTAAAAGAAATAACATAAATTATATATGAAAGTTTTATTGCAAGGCACTAAGATAAATGAGTGTAACATCCTAAATCATCAAAATTAGGTATGAATCAAAATGTATCTAAGAGCATGCTAAACCCTTAGAAAATAAAATTTAAAATTAAAAAAATAATAATATTTAAATTGATAAAGCTCATGGAGATGAGTACAACCACATTTGTTTCATCCCAATCCCCTTGTTTCAAATTATAGCAAATTATCAACCTAAATAATCACAAATAATAATGAAGTATTCTTCTAATTATAAGTAAATATATAATAAAGCAAATTATAGCAAATTACCAATAATTTCCTTTTCATTATGGAATTTACATAATTTAATTTTGCCTCGGTTGTATGTTGAGACTTACCTCAACTTTAGGCATTTGCCGTTTCTCTTTATTGTACCAATAGTTGTTTAGGTGGCACATTTAGAGGTGTCAACGTGTTGAGCTTAGTAGCTTTGAGGGTTGTGGTCACTTGGATAAGCTTTTTGAGGAAAGTTCTCATCAAGTCTTAGTCATTTTTTTCATTGGATGAGACACTTTTAAGGAAAATATGCTTTTACTTTTGGCCTCCCAATAAGTGCGAAGGAAAATTCTTTCTCATTAATGAGCCACAAAATTCTTCTAAATATTTCTTGTGAGGACAATGGAGAATCCATGTTAAAGATTTCTCACTTGTGTAATGCAACAATTTTCTTGATTCGCTTCCTTACAAGCATCATTGAAGAATTAGAGAAAGGCTTGAAGGGGCTCAAATTAGTGTTATCTTAGATTAATGAGTGATTCAAAGAACTATTTAGGTTTAATGCAACTAGCAAAGAAGATAGAAAATATGCTCTTGTATTACTTAAGAGAGAAATTTGATATTGGAGGCAACTTCTATAATCATTTGGAAGTTACATCTTTTTAAAAAGTGAAAAAACTTGCATTTATATGTCTTAAAATGACTTATAAAGAATTAATAATCTTGAACTCCTCTAGAAAATACAAGGGTTTGAGTTAACAAAATAAGAATAAAAGTTAAATAATTAGAGTTGATAAGATCTTCTTCTTATTAGAAGAAGTCACATAAAAAATGTGTAGACTATACTCGTACGCCTACAATAGGTTGGATTTCTCATCAAAGTGATAGAGGAATCCACAATAAAGTAGAGTTGGTATTGTCTTAATGTAAGGTACCAACCTAATCACTTAATTAAATAAAAAAATCAAGTGTTTTATGCATATAAAATATTGAGTGAGGAAAGTAAATTCTATGGAAAGACATGACGATATCACAAAATCCTTAGTACTAACGAAAATAAAATCATACAAATAAATTATCATCATAATATAATATAGATATAACATGTATAACAATATATATAAATTTCAAATTGATGTTTTATTTTCCTTTCAATTACCCAATCTATACTAACTATTGCTCACTCTAAAATCTTAAGAGTGTGGTCTTCTCTCTTGGTGTCAAATCTCCAAATCTTAATTTAATGGATGCATGATGCGTGATGTAAGCACAAATGATATTTAATTATTTCAAAAGATAAATCAAATAAGGAACTAAACATAAAGCAATGCTAAAATAAACAAATATGTTGATTAAAATAAAATCCATATAGTAAGAATGATGATAAACCACTTGTGTACGTTTGAAATCATACTAAATGTCATGCGTACTATAAGTAAACTAAATAAAATATAAATACTAGTTTTTCTATTCTTCCTAATTTTTAATATTTTATATAATCATCAAGTTTAGTATTATTTAAATAAATTTTCTCATTAGATCCAATAATTATATCAATATATAACCTCTAATCGTCATCCATTTAATCTATCTAAATAATATTAGGTAAATTTCTAATCCAAATATTGATACTCTACGATAACTCTTTAGGTTTAGTGCCCTATGGTAAGTATGGTAGCTATATCTTATGATAAAATTTAGTTGGCTTAGTATCATCCATTATAAATAATGACGTCATAACACATACCCTAGGCATATATTTAATGTGAACATCAATACTTTATAATAACATCTATTTGGTTTAGTATCATCAATAGCATAAAACACACTAAAAAATGTCTAATTTGAAGATCGATACCATAACATCTCCTAGGCATAATATTGAGGATAATACCTTTAAAAAGATATTTTTTATTTTTATTTTTCAGCTATATAATATCGTATGATATGTTAATCAAAACTATTGAAATATATAGATATATATATATATATATATATATATATATATATATATATATATATATATATATATATGTCAGCCTTTTTGTTATTATCAAAACTAATATACACTATTTACATTAAGTTTTTTTATTTTATATTGCTTTTATTTTTTTTATGATGCCATGTAACAAATACATGAATAAAATAATGTAAATCATGTAATTAATAAAGTCATGTACCAAGTATTATTAAAAATCATTAATATTATACTAAATTATAATATATAAATATTTTCCACCATAATAAATATAATTTTAAAAAAACAAAAAAATAATATTGTATTAGATCACAAATTATATATTTATTTATATTTTTAAATTTTATTTATTTTAAAAAAAATATAACAAAATATATTAAAAAATAATATTACTAAAATAATATTATCATGTTACACGTCATGTTATCCAATTTTTCTACTAAATAAGGAAATTATCTTCCCTTTTGAATTTTAATTAATTTTAATATTTTAAAATATTATATTTATGTAAGGGTTAACATACATCCTAATTATAAGTAATTAAAATCATGTAAATTCTCCTTTTATCATTAAGTTGTTCCTTATATCATACTTTAACAATTTTTTAAATTGTATCATACAATTATCTAGAATTAAGTAATCTATATTATATCGTACATATATGATATCATTATCGTATTGCACGATTCGCCTTATTCCTGATTACCTAAGATATTAGTTTATTTGAATGTACTAATCTAATAAAACTATCATACTCTACGATAATAATATTGTATTGTTTGTTGTAATTCGACTCCTTATATTTTAATATATTTTTTATGTTATACTATGATCCATATAATCACACTCTATGATATGGAGATTTCTTTAATGTTTGTATCGTATGATTAATCCTACTTTACTAAATGGTTTTATTTCTCTTTGCAAACATCATCTGCTTTTCATACTAATATTATAAATGCATCATATTATACGATTCAACTTTGTTAAAATTATATAACTTGAAATTGCACCTTACGATAACCAACATTGTACTAATCTACCTATTTAGACTTATAAATTCTCTTTCAACTGAAATAGATCATACAATAAGATGTTTATATTATTTTGTATGATAGATTCATTTATGCAACAATAATTGTGCTCTTAGTATTAGTGTGGTTTAGCAAAATGACAAATACAATTATTTTTGACAACCTTCTCATAGCTCTATCATAACCTTATCGTATATTGTGATACCACTAGTCCTCTTTCTTCAATGAATTCAACATAGTAACATAATAGAAAAATATAGAACATACATCATCGATGATTCAACCTTTGCGACTCACCTCCAACGTCACAACTCTGCTTCTCAGTTTTCTTATATGAAAAAGCTCATTGGAGCACATTTCACTTGAACTTAACCTTTATTGGGCTTACTAGACCTTTTTATAAGCCAAGAAAACAAGGACGCAATGACCTGAACTCCTTAAAGCTCACTATTGAATTAAGCTTGGCAAGTGTCGAAGCTTAAAATAATTTTTTATCCTACCCATACCATGACTGTTGAGAATCTGAAAATATTATTCTCATGGGTTTCAATATGACATCTTTATAAAACACGTAAATATTATATTATCTACAAATATATCATCTTATTTAATATTTTTCTATAATAGTATCTAGAAATTACATATATACCCCATCAAAATCTAATATTTATATATTTATAAATATATTATTCACTAATTAGTTTTAATTTAAGCCAAAATTTCTAAAATTATAAATTTGACATGATGCAATTTATACTTTAATATTTATAAATTTATCAACTACTAATTAGATTTGACATAAATCGTAATTTTTAAAATTTCAAAAACTATCTTACATGTCCATTAGATAATTACATTTATACATGTATCTTTAATAATTTATAAGAAATTTTTTAGATCTTTAAAAATTAAAAACTCTATGTCATTGAGTTCATCTCCCAAGAGTTCTATTTATTGATATACTCAAATAGTATATTTTTTACTAGGTTTGAACTTATGATATATTATGAGCACTTTATTGTTATTTTTATAATTTTATATAAAAATTATATATTTTAATTTTTTTATAAAAAAATAATATATTTTAAGAAATTAATTTTATTATGTTTAATAATACTTTGTCACAATCTTTTAGACTTAAATATAAATTTTTTCTATTTGATATAGTTTGAGATTTGAGGATTGTTACATTTAAGATTAAGTTAAGGGCAAAAAAAATTTAAATAGGGGAGAGGTGGTAGGATTTGATTCATAAATCATTTTTGTGGTGTCAATAAGATGATGTTGTGAAGGATTATAAGGTATAAGATTTGTGAAAATGGAAGCAAAGTGATTATAGCAAAGAGTGATACTAAGAGCCTCAAGGGGCTCTCATTTAGAAGAGCAGGAATTGGTGCTGTCTCCCTTGCTAGAGTTATTAAATTACCTTATATGCCCCTTTAAAGTATAAAAGAAATAAATTTGGTAAAATATTTTATTTGTTATTAAAATAAATGGAAATGATTTTTTGTGGATGAAGGAGAACGACTACAAACTAATGAGGTGGAAATGTAAGGAACTTTGCTTGCATCTTAACAAAAAGTGTTGAGAGATTCTCTTTCAAAAAACAATATCATAGATTCTTAGTCTCCATTTTAGCTTACTTATCTAGTTTCTTACAAATGATGTTAAAAGATGTTAATGTAAAATTTAGATTCAAGGGAATCAACAAAAACTTAGTAAAGATTTTTATTGAGTGTGATTATAAAAACAATTAAGTAATAAATTGGGGCCTCCTAAGTCGAGGATGACAAAGGAGGGTGAGAAAAACTAGGGGAATAAAAAAAATTCTATTTCTCTTTAGAAAAATGTTTGTTCTTCAAGTAGGCAAATTTATTGCCATCAATTAAACCTTTGTGTCACTTGCTATTTGAGTTTGTGCATCAACAAAGAATGATCAAATATTATCTTTCTTCTTTTATTTTCCTTGGAGGTTGTGTTGCATGTGGTGACACAAGACATTGTCAAAAAGATAGCTAAACTTTACACTTACCTTCTTAGGTGCCAACATTACTAGAAGGCATGGGTACGAGATGGATGAATAATGTGCATTATCTCCTAAGACGATAGCATTGTAAGCGATGGCAATTAAGTCTTGATTGTCGAAGCACAAGTTGTTGGTATTATCAATAAAGGTTCTCAAACATTACATCTCAATCATTTATCATATAACTATATAATAGATTGACAACAAAAATTTGTGATGCACATTTATGCATCATAAACCTGTAATAAGTTTTATCAATAAAGGTGTGCTTATTGATAGAATACAATTTAATAATAACATAACAAAAAATATTATTGTTTTCAAAATTTAGTAATAATACCCCAATCTTTTAATTAAATATATTATTAAATTTGTTTTTATTAAAATATTTTAAAAATTTTAATCTCGTACTAACGCGTAGAGCAATCCTAGTGCCGCTAATCAAATTCAAAACAATACTCCCTTCTTTAGTTTAATAAATTATTAATACATAGTAATTATCTTTTGTATTTAAACATTTGCCATCCTAAAACTGCATAAGCTCCTTAGCTTGGTTCTTCTGAGCTTCCCTTCGAATAGGGTTTTGTTAATTGATCTGTAGAAATGGCGACGGCGGCGAACCTCCTCTTGCCGGATTCCTTCTCTACATTAGGAAATGCAGCCGATAGGCTGAGCATTCCTTTGCTTCAATCCAGGACAAAGCAGGACCTAGAAGTATATGAGGCAGAGCTTCTCCTTATCTACGACCACTTCGAATTGTTCCTACATCTCTTCCTTCAGCAATCTGCACTCAATTCGTCGTCGGGCCCGGTGGTCTCGAAGGGTCTCGGTGACCTCACGATGTTCTTGGTGCACATGACCCTATACAATCCATGATGCCTCGCTGAATTTCCTCATTAGTCTCCAATCTTCTTCAATCAAAAGTTCGGACCCTCCCGACTTCCCTTCTTTCCAATCTAGCACAAGCCATCATCCTCCTTGTCAATAAGAAGGTTCGTTATTTTATTTTATTTTTTGGTCGAATCTGTTATAGTGTTTTGTACACTTCAATTTGGAGGGAAACCATTAATCAACTTATTTCTGTTCAGCATTTTAATGGGTGGAAATATCTTTTGTTTTTACTAATTAAAGTTATGTTTTGAACTAGACGTTGGAGAAAATGGGAAACTTCCGCTTCATTGAGCTTTAAGAGAAGATTATAATTGTTGATAAGTTGTTAGACTTGATTAGGATTTTCTAATTGTTGATCGAGGTAAAAATTTGTTTTCCCTCTGCAAAGAACAAAACCAACACTTTTTTCCAATGATTTCTTAAATGTAGAATCTTAACTTTTTCTTGTAAGGCTGTATATTTCTTTTGCTTGACTTCTATTTTAAAAAAGTTTATGCTGCCAACACCGAATTCATATTCTGATATTATAATTACAATAACAGTCCTTTAACACATCAAGTGAGGTAAGATACATTGATTCTAAGATGCTATTGTTTCTTTTCATTAACAGCCTTTTTTTGGATCAAAAGTTGTTAAAGCCATTTCCAATAGTCAATAGACATTTTTTTGTTCTATATTTTTTCCTTTTTTTATAGAATAGATTCAAAAATCTACTTCTCTTATAGAATCACAAAGTAAACTTCTTAATATAACCAAACCATCCAAATTGATTTTCTTTAGGCTTGTCTTCCATTAGTAGAATGTAAATTTTCTCTATTATAGTAAGTTACTCTTCAAACTTAAAAACTTTTTCTCTATAGCAATTATTCTATTTGTGTGTTTGTACTCATACATTGACATTTGATACCATTCAATCTTATAAATTTGCCTTTATTCTTGAGTGTGATATTTTGATGACACAACACTCAGAAGTTTGTTTTATTTTTGTCTTATTTATTCGGTGCTTGGATCATATTAGTGACATTTTTTTGTTAATTTTTCTATCATTTTGAATTATAGGCTAAAAAAAATTGAATTTTGTATTGTTTCTTTTTTTATGATAACTATTATAGTCACTATGTTTTTGGAATTACTTGTCTAAATATAAATTCCTTATATTTATTATAAGAACTAGAAATGCGATACAATTTAAATTTCAGAGTCATTGTTCATAGACTCTATTTTTTTATCTTTTTACTTAGTCTTAGTTTTGATTTATCTCATTGCTTAGTCTTATCAATTGGTATAAAATTATTAACAAAATGCATAATAATGAAAAGAGGAGTGCAAAAGTACTTATGAAGCATTATCTTTTTATGTGCAAAAATAGGAGTTGTGAGAAATTTCCAAAATATTTTTGATGCTTTTAGTGTATTGGTAGAAAAAATTTTTGAAATTAAGTTTACGAACATGCCCAAGGACTTTAAGCATAGCCATAATGAAAACAAAATGTAATTAAGAAATTTTTAATATGTTCTCTTTAAGCATGAGAAATTATTTTTAATATATGAAATTTTAATTTATTTTTATTCTTTCATAATGCCTTATCAATATAAAGCCTCCTTATACTCTCATCATTGCTTTGTTATACATGTTTTTCATAATTTCATTATGTACAATGCTAGCTTCATTATTTTCCTTTTCTAATGCTTTTTTGAGCATGTGAGGGAAATATCATAATAATAATAATTAATTTGAGTTCATGATGATTCCTTTGTAGAATTAAGAAAATAGTTTTTTGTTCCTTGAAGTAATGATAAGAAAACATTACATTCTTTTTATGTTCTTCATTAAACTCTGTAATCCTATAATAAACATTCATTATATAATCGTTTATAGACTTATCCAAAATTGTACTGACCCATTTCTATTTCAATTTTTACTTGAGTATTGAAGCTTAAATCCTAAGATTGGTAATAGCTCGGTTTTCCGACAATGTGCCTAGTTTGTGTAACAATAGTAACATTTATCTTCTTATGAATAATGATGCTAATTAACTTAGTGAAATTTATGATTTAATTCTAGTTTCTTGAAATTATTTCTTTATAGGTATCAATCCATGATGGTGCAGGAATCCTTACTTCTTTTCAATTAACTCTGTGTTGATATTACCATCTTTGTTAATCTTTTAGTATATTTAGACAATATATCACATTGCTTATAGGAAGTCCTAAGCATTAGCTTTAACACAATTTTGGACATACATTGCCATGGTTTGGCTACCTTCAGGATACTAGAGAGGTACAAGTCATAGAAGTAGATGGTTAGGAGGCGTCCGTGATAAATGGAAAGATACATCGTAGTGTTGCCTAGAAGTCAACTAAAAGAGTTGGGATGGAAAGATGGATAAGTGGGGTTTTTAAGTGTATACTATAAGCTAATAGAAATGGCTTATGTGAAATATTATACCAACTTGAAATGCCTAAATGAAGGCTATGAAAGTTTATGGGCTTAAACCAAATGATCTTAAAATAACCAAAATGGAATTTTTTTTCATAATATTATTTAGTATTGCAAGAGGTATGTTGTTCCAATTATTCTATAGAAATTGAAGTTGTCTAGAATGTTACTGATTTTTCTTGTTTGTTTTGAAAGTTTATGCTTTTAATTATGTTTTGCTTATTTGTATTGGCAGATTGTTGAGTTGGATGTGCCTCTTGAATTATATATGGACCTTCATATCGTTTGTGATTGAAACCTTAGAAAACTTGCATTTTCCTACATTGTGCACAGTATTCCGCACATGAACAAAAAACATAGAAATGAAGCAAAAAATAAGAATCTTCAAAATATTCTTTTGTCATTGCTACAAATGCGTGATGTCATATATACTCTATTTTTGCTGAGTTTTCTTAATTTTGTTGATTATAATAATTGATGTATGATTTCTTGTTTGAAAATTATGGTTTGATGATCTAACTGCTAATGCTATTTGCAAAGCATTCTTTCACAGTTCTTGAAGATTGAGATTTTCCTTATCTCTGATAATGGTTAAGTCCCATTAGTTATCTTATTTTGCCTTTTTTATTATTTCTTTTTCTCGAACACATGGTCATGGTATCGGTTCTATGTTTCCTTTTTGGTTATTAGCGCGTTGATGATGATGATGATGATGATAGTGAAGCCTCAAGTGATGAGGGTGATGATTATATCCAAAATCCACAAATCATTCTTAGTAAGGAAGCTGTTTATAAGGCATGTAGTTAGTGTCTACAATTTTTTTTTTCTTTCTTGTGTGGAGTGATGAAGATGCAACAAGCATGATGTGATGTCATAGTTATTCCATACGATAATCTAGGTGGTGTTAGAGTCCATGATATATTGTGGTGTTAATGGTCAACAAACAATGATTGACATATATTGCACTTTAACTTTGAGATGATGATGGGACTTTCAAAATATTTGCATAAGGTCTTTGATTTTGGATCGAATAGTTTATATTGAAACTATTGTGCAAGTCTTGATTCAATAAAGTAAAAGGTTTTTTGGTCTAGTTCCAAAAGTGTCAATCGAGTATTTAGTTTTTATGTTTTTTGTCGATTTCCATCTACAAGGACGGTCATTCCAACAAGTTATTCTTTAGTTTGACTAATAAATGTTCTTTTTTAATGTTCCAAAAATCCTAAATAATTAAAAAAAGAAGTGTTATTCTAATCAGATCTTTGTAGTTAAGTAAATTGGGTAAATTTCTTTAATATTGTTCAATTTGACTTGAGGACATTCAATCAGTTTTTTGTGCCTATTCATTGACTCAAAGTTTGTGATTTGGTTAAGACATGCTTGAGTTAGTATAAGTGCTTCAGTCTATTTTTCACATGTTTGAATGGAATGCTATATTGGAAATGGTTTTCTTTTTTGTTGGTTTGTTATATTATTCTGATATTTTTTTCCTTTGTGTATTAAGAAGACCAGTTTTTTGTGACAATGCTCATTCATCGTAAAGAATAACCTAGTCACTTGGAGGTGGAGAAGTTGATATGCATAAATTCGAGAATTTTCAAATGTCATCATTATACCTTAAGTAAAAAAATATTCACAGATGGCCTCTATAATTTGGTTGGGTGATATAAGCTCACCAAAAATATTTCAAAGAAATTGTTCACCATAACTTCGATATGTATCTTCTCAATTTTAGCACTAATGCATCAATTCCATCTGTAGATTTTTATGTTGCTCACTCTATTCTACTAAACTTTGAGTGTGAGTTTACATTTTTGTTTTAACTAAAGTTTATGCTATTAAATTGAAAAAAACGTGTTATTTCGACTGAAAGGTAAGTTCTGGATGGTCCCTCAAGTTTTTGTAGGTTTTTGTTTTCTTTCACCTACAGTCTATGTAATTACAAAAATGCTGGTGATTGTAATTGTATTGCAAGGAAAAACTTGACTTATGGAACACTTTCATTGATTAACGCATGTTCTGTATGATCATTGCCATAGAATTGGGTTTGGTACTAGAATTCCTAAATATTTTTCTAATAGTGATATCTTTGTACATATTTGGGCACAACACAAGGGTACTACTTGGACTAAGAAAAAGAAAAAAGCAAAATTGCAAATTGTTATTCGCGGTATGAAAAGGCAGCAACATCAATCATCAAAAAATGAAGTAGCACACTCCTGCCCTCCTCTTATTAATCTTAAAGATGCACTGGTTAATAAACCTTGAATTGAAGTCCTGCTTTTTTTTTAAAATTATTTTTCCAAACCATAAATCATTATTTGTCTAGCTCCACAAGGCTTTGCTGAGATGCTCTTCTCTCATCTTCATGTATGTAATTAATGATTTGAGGTGGTTAGCTTTTTGGTTGATCTCCATGTAGTTATTTTATGTCTTTCATATGCAGGCACCTATCAGGTAATCAGATTTATACTTCTTCCCACGATTGCTTCTATAATGGTGTTTTCTCCCTATTATTAATGATGTCTGCTTCGCCTTACTTAGTTGAATGGTGATACCTATAGTTTGATGGTAGTTTTTTTGTTCTCTTACATTTTCCCTTTTCATTCTTGCCTTATCATTTTTTGCTTTTTTTAAACGTCTTTATGTGGTTTCAGATTGTTTGCATGTGTGTGTTGGGGGTCATTATTATATATATATAACTAAAATTGAAATAGGAACATTAAATTAGATTCATAGTTCATCTGTATTGTTAAAAACTACTTAGTTTGAAAATTTGTAATTGTACAATATTATCTAGTATTTTTAAATATTGTTGGAGTTTTTGGCATTTGTAAACATGCTAACGAATCTATCAAAAGCTTTAAAATGGGTCCATTGTTTGGTCAAGAGAGTTTAATTCCACAAAAAGCATAATATATCAGCCTTTATAGTAAAAAGCGTTAAATATTTTTGTAGTTGAATTTTTATTTTTTTAACAAAATGGTCTAATTTCAAGGTCATGATCTGTTGAGCAGTAGCTAGCGCTTCCATTTATGATCTTTTTAATTTTAAAAATCTTTATCGAGAATTGTTGAAATTTTGTTTGAAGCCTATGGTCACAAAAGCCAATTGTCCAATTAATTGCTTTCTAAGATTAGAATCGTACTTCTTTGCATCTTCATTTTGATTCTTCTTTTGGCTGCTCAGAGATTTAATTGTAAAGTGTATAACATCTTAGGGCTGGTATAGAATTTCGTCAAATATGTTTGAATGGGTTGTGCATTTTTCCCACTGCACCAATTTTTAAGAGTTCTAATTAAAGAAAAATTTTAATCTCTATTTCATGCCACTGCTAATTCCTTGAGTACTTGGCAGCCTATTACATTTCATTTCCCTTCTTGAAGTGACTTCTTTTTTGATATGAATGTAGTGAGTTATTCATAGTAGATAATAATACGAAGAATGATAGGTTTGGTTTTGGATTCCATTAACTATATTTGCTAGTGGAGCTATGTTTAGTTATGGATGGACTAAATTTAATTTCCTGCCAATTTGCAATTCGGGTAAATAGTGAATCAATTTGTGCATGATCGTTCTCATCTTGAGGTGTTTTATACTATGTTTAGATATTGAATATTTTTTCATTACTGAGTGGTGTAATGATTTCAATCTGTTGCTTGTGTTCTATTAGGCAATTGCTGTTGGGTTAAATGTGCTATGTGAGATGTGCTTGAGGATGCCATTGGTATGCATTCTATTCATCTTATTGGGATTCTGTTAAACTTGTTATGCTTTGAAGCAATTTTATTTGTCCATTTTTTTGGACTATTGTTGAGTATTTTTGTTTTGTTTTAATCGATGCTGTTGTCCTTGCTTGGTTTCCTTTGTGATGAATTTTTTTGTCCAATTTAATTTTTTCACAGATGGTGCTGGCATGCAAGTGACTCCCCTTGAAAGCGACAACACTGTATGCCTTTCTGCTAGCATCCAATTTGGTGCAGGTGGAAAAGAGCTATTGGCAAGACAACAGTGTCCATGCACTCCTAAAGTTCACATTTATTGTACTAGCACATTTGGTCTAATTGTCACTCCCCGTTTGTCTTAATATTAAAATATACCAACAATATCAGAATATCATACAATAAAGAGAGCATGTGACTAATCTAAAGGACACAGTTCAAAAAATTGAGTTGGGGTGATGAAAAGTATCAAATATCCAATATAATATCTTAAGATAAAATAAAGCATAGAAAGCAACAAACGTGATCTCAAGCTATCAAATGAAAGATATGTTGAAAAGTATATAAATGTATTTTGTGTCAACTAAGTATAATAATTGTCTTCACATTTAATGTCTTTCACAAAGTTTAAAAAATAATATGCTATTTAATTGAAATTCTTAAGTTATATTTTAAGAACCCTTAGCATTGTATATGCATGTATCTTGGCTTATAATATAAGTAAATAAGCATAATATACTTAATTTGTAAACTACTAATTGCAAGAAGATAAAATAATATGGATGTGTGCTTAAATAAGGATGGAACAACAATTAAGAATAATATATGCTATCAATAAAAGATATAAAATGTTGAATCATTATTTATATGCTCATAATACAAATAACTGTCATATAATATTAATATCATATATTATTTTTTTCTTGGTCTCGTATTTGCATTCTTTTTATTTTATTTTTAAATTTTTTTTACTTGTTTTTTTAAGATTTTAATTTTTTCATATGATCACTATTTTTACTCAGGATTCCATATCATATTATTTATCATGAAGCCATCACTCACATTGTCAAGTATTTGGTAGTCACATGGTGTTGTACTTGTCGTGCTATGGCTCATAATTTAGCTACTACAGACAATAGGGTGATCGTATCATATACCATTGTACCATTTGTTTTTCTATCATATATTTCTATTTTTTATTTTTTTTTTAAATTGCCATATGTGTGTGCATATAATTATAGTATGTTGTCATATTAATCAGAACATATGTATAGATAAATATATGTTATGTAGCATACTCATATCACAATAGATCACAATCCAAAATAATATTTTAAAATAATTTGACAAATTAACTAACTTATATTATAGTTTTAGGTTGTTCATATGATGACTCTTTTATGTCACTTTCATTGCCTTTTCATTTTTTTTAACTTTTCTTTTTTTTTTTATAATTTTTATTAATAGTGTTAGTAATTTTTTATATTTTATTCATAAGATTTTTTAAATTCTTAACAATTATTTTAAGTTTTCTTTTTTTATTATTTTTCTAAACTATATATTTTTTATACAATAATTATTCAAAAATATAGTTACAAAATGTTTTTAAATCTTTCTTTAGCATTACAGAACCATCGCCCGCATTGCCAAGTATCTTCTACTTCTGATGATAGTGTCCTTGTCATATCATGGCTCATAATTTAGATACTAATGACAATAAGATTGATCTTATCATATATCATTGTAACATTGCCCATAATTCAGGTGCCAAGGATTGTAATGGTGATTCTCTCACATTGTATGGTATATTTTTGCTTGTCATATTGTCCGATTAAGCCTATTGTATGGTATGTGACATAGACTTTCTTAACAACACTACATATTCAACCCAGTATTTGGTTACTTCAAAACCATCGCTCATGCAGCTCAATAGAAAATTTAACAGCATTCCAAGGGAGGAAAATCTCAGTCAAAAGTATACTTTTAACAGTCCTTTTTATGCAATTCAAGATATGAGCTCTTTTATGAAACTTTTTTCCCAGATTGAATTAGTTCCTAATGTGACTTTCTTAGGTTAAGCTTTTCTTATTACAGCCCTCTACACCCAAGCATAAGCTATTATCTTTTTCTTTTCTCCCAAGTTATGCTTTTTTTCTCAGACCTCCTCATGCATAGGGCATAGCTAAAAAGCATTGGGGAGGGTAGGTTTATTCCTTTTATAATAATAAAGAGTATTATATAAAATATTGTTTTAATTTTCTTTTTAATAATTTATTAAAAAATTTTAAAATACTTCAAAAAATCACAAATAATGTGTTAGCAGATATCTCATTTCAAGATTTTCTCAATGATTTGCCCAAGTTTCAAATCTCACTATTTGCCACATGATATTTTTTTGAGATGCATCAAAATATATTGATTTCATAGTGTTGGATTTGTACTGTTTACATTCGACATTATATACACAAATCAAAATGTATTTTATAATTAAATAATTTAGACTATCATACTAATGCTCTAGCATTTGATGCAATTGCCTTTCAATTATGCCTAAATATGCAAACATATTTAATTAAAACGGCTTGGATACTGCCAAATGCACTTTTTGAGAAGTAGCAGCATATGTCAAAGACTATTAGTGCACATGAAGATATAGTAATAAATACGATAATTTTTCATGAATTAAACCTTTAAAAAGATGGAAATATATGTGATTTAAGTGCCTGCATATCTTAAACTAGCATTCAAAGGAAAGGAATTGTAATATGGTTCAGATGCATGATAGATAGATAGTTGGAACTAATGCATTATGAAATTTGCACCTTATATATTTACTCAAACACTTCTGTGACATCATGAATCCTTGTCTCTTTACACGATGATTTCCCTTAATATTTGCATTTCAATGGTAATTTCTGAACTATTTTTCAGTTTGCAATTTTGATATAGAATTTCTAATCGGCACTAAAAAAATGCTTCTAGGTGATCAAAACCTAGGAAGCAAGATTTATTTGTATTTACAGACAGCCTAAACTGAGCTATTGCTCTTTCATTCATGGTCTTCATATCAACATAAGAATATTTGGATTCCTTTATTTTTTTTACTACAGCATGAAAGGAGCAGTTACCATCATTTTTCTTAATTTTATGTTTTTTTTTCATTGTGACTTAGTTGATGAATGAAGACCTTCTTCAAGACTTGGTCTTGTACAAAAAGACACATGAGAAAGCTGTTTCAATTACTACGCGCTCCTAGATCAAATTAATAAGAGAGGTACGCTTTTGACTTTGCAATTTTTTTACGACATCCTTAATGGTGCAATTAAAAAAGAATGACAAATTTGTTATATTTTGGAGAAAAATCAATTTTCTTTTTTCTTTTCTATAGATATGCTCTTTATTTTTTGTCAAGAAAGATCGAGGTCATCCCATTGATTCAAAAGCCAGACCAAAAGCATTTGGAGAAGTCAGTGTTGCAATGACGTGCCCGGTGTTGAGTTACTTAAACAAGAAGATGATAAGCTTTTATATAGTAGTTCTGAGGATCAAAATGGCTACTTATGGTTCTTAAGCTGAAAATGATTCCTCACCAGTTGACAATGATATCTGTGCTAGAGTTGCATATGTAGAAGATGAGGATTCTGTAGAAAATGATGGAGAGAGTGACAATGAATTTTTCCCCAAAAGTGGACAATCTAGTGGTATTGATTGTTTGGAAGATGATGCCTGTAGGAATGACAGTGATGAAGAAGGTTTAGATGATGGGGAATTGGCTAATGTTTGTGACACTGAAGAATTGAATGAAAAATTAGAAGTGAAAGCCATACGTATTGATGGGCAAGATGAACATGCTGACGATGGGAATGATTCATCAAAAAGAAAGAAGAGGAAGCTAGGAAATTTTGTTGAATGTCTGAATGTTGTTGATGCAAGTCTGCGTTCTCTTAAATGACTTGCACTAATCAAGCCTGCTGAAGTTTCAACTGATGAAGCTGATGGTATTGTTTCTAATGAAGACTTCCAACGTATCAAAGAACGGAAGGTGGACTTCATCTTTTATCTTCTGTATTCAATTTTCTTACCAGCTCATCAATTATCTTGCATTTATTGATAGCATGGCTCCTTCAAAGATTACCTTGTTCATGCAGATGTTCTTGACCAAACTTTTAAATTGAAGGTAGTCTCTGTTGTTATAAAATAAATGAGCTTAAGTTATATGCAGGGTCTTCATGTCTTGACTAGAAGTTTAACTTGAGAAATCATATTGAAATATTTGTTAGGCAAATAAAGAGGCAAAGAAGGCCTTGTCTCAACGTGGTCTATTAAGAAAGGATGAAGGCTATAAAGCAGCAACTTCTAAAATTTCATCTTCTGAGGAGCTAACTGCAAAATGTTTGAACACTGTTAAACTTGAGGTAATTCTCTATCATGGTTGCATTATATTGGTTTGATGGCCGTTCTGATTTCACTTCTCAACTTGTATTATTCATGCATATTTCATGGCTTTTAATGGCCTGATGATGTTAATGTTGATCTAGTCTTGAGAAGTGAAGCCAGATAGTTAGTCTTACAGGTGTATCAGTCGACTTAGTATTTCGAAGATGAAATACCGATGACATGGTTTTATTGGACACGTAATTCTTCATTGGATATAACTTAATTTCATTGTTAGGGGGACTAAGTCATGTTTTATACTTTGACAATGCATTATTTGAAGTAAGATTCGTCATAGCGAGTAAGTTCCAACAAAAGCTTCAAGTTATATTAGATCTAGAAATTAGCCAATGGAAGAATTATTATTGAGCTCTGGCAGCAATTGTATTTCTTAAGCTTGAAGAAATCTGTGCTCAATGCCACACAAATACAGTTAATAGGTTCCAACTTTTAATATCTTATAACATGGTTGCTTTCTTTGATGTTTCTCACCAACCATTCTTTGGGAATGATCTCATTGAAATGGTAGGAATAAGAATAATCAGAACCTCTTGGATGTATTCAAGTTTATTTTACTTTTGAGTTGAGTGCATACAATGACGTTTAACCCATCCAAGTTGTTTTGGCATTTTTAAAAGAAATTTAATAAACATCATTGGTAAACAAATGATAATCATGTGTTGTGTTTAGGTGCACATCAGGAGCAAGCTCAATAAGTAGGAGAGAGTAGCTCTCATTCAAGCAGGCAGAGGGGAAAGAGAAAAGTACAAGGCTAAATTTGTGGTGAAACAAAAAAAGGTGTATCATAGTTACATTTGCCATTTTTAATTGCAAGAGAATCTTGTAGTTTTTAGTTTTGTTAGGTGATTTTGTTATTTCAAAGCTTATTTTTATCTTGCTACTCTTGATATAAGTTGCTATTATTGTTTAACCAGACTGGTGGGCTAAGCAACAGGCAGAAGCAGCACTTGAAGGCGATGCTGCTGGTTACTAAAAGAGCAAGAGTAGCTCGTTCTCGTCAAGAGAAAAAAAAAGTGGCAAAGGCAAGGTGGTAAGCAGTTTAGGGGAAGGAAAGCATGGAAGTGAAACTCGGGAACTCCAATCGATTTCAGCAATCTGGGATCACATTTTTTGGTAGGACCTATATCTTTACTTAGCTTCCCTTTTATCATTCTGATTAGTTTCCAAATCATTAAAGATATACATGCGATGTATGAGGCCAATAATTATTGATTAAGATTTTAAGTTAATTAATATTTTTCTTTTAATGAAGTGTAAAGGATGTGTAAACCAAGGCTGCCTTGAAACAATGTTTCGAATTTCATTTGACTTTGTTTAGTATTTCAATAATTATTGGCCTCATAGTTAAGTTTCAAAGTCTAGAAATTTTTATGTGAATATGAATAAAGACTTAAGTTAATAGAATAGATGTCAAGATGCTTTTTTAAATCATAACCAAGGATAAATGATAAAAAAAATTGGTTCATGATATTTGTTTAGTATTTCAATTTTTAGCTTGTGATTCATTAAGTATTAGATAAGTAATATAACAACATTATTTTGTATATTTGAGGATGAATGGTGTCAATGAGGTGTTTTTAATAAAAAAATGTCATACTAAAAGTAATTTATTTGTAGTAGAGGTTAAGAATAAATCTTAGTTGTCATATTATTAGAATGATTATTTGTATTTTGTTAGATTTAAGATATAAAATAAAAATATTTAATGATATTTTTTAATTTTTAATGTTTATTATATTTGTGAAAGTTATTTTTTTGATAAGCAGTAATAATCATCTTTCTTAAGTTTTAGAAAGTTATGTAGTCTCTTGAGTTAGTTCATGTTAATATTTGTAATAAATGAATATTTTATTTCAAAACAAAAATAGATATTATTTATTATTTAATTATGAACATATTCATATGAGTTGGATATCTTTCGTAGTTTATAAATTAAAGGTATTTCAAAAATATAAGGAATTTAAAGGTCTTATAAATATAAAAAATTGGTTTAATATAAAAATTATTTGAACTAACAGAGAAGAAAAATTTTTATCTAAAGAATTTGATTTTTTGCACAAACACAAGAAATTCATAGGCAATTGTTTATTAGAAAAGTACCAAAATAAAATAAAATTGTAATAAAAGAAGAATAGAACAATTGTTGAGATTACTTATATTGAATGAATACAACAACTTGAATATAAAGTGTAAAAAAATAATTTTTTTTTCTTTCATGAAATATAAGATTTTTTTGTCACTAATATTATCAATTTATTATGATAAAATATTTCTATGTGATTATATTATTCTTTATGAACAATGTCTATATATTATTTTTTTTCAAAAAATTATATATTCTTTCTTTCATCTTTCTCATTGAGCAACTGTAATTAAACTATGCTTTGAAAGACTGTTTATTTTGGAGTGTCATTATCTACAATATTGCTATAAGGACAAATTTTTGCAGACCAGTTGAAGGAGAATTTGTGATTTTACCGAAGTTGAATCTATGGATATATTATTCACACTTGTTCACCAGTCGTCATCAAAGTGAATGATTTCTTAAATATAGTTTAACGAAGGACGGTAGCTTTTTGGCGTGTCCAGTGCACCACCCGTCATGTATCCGCCAATATCCAAAGCATACACCATTCCAACATGCTTCACTGGTAGCAAAAAAAAGTTAGAATGTCGCCTCCCCGGCTGTGCATGCTCACTCGACTATTCCTCGCTCTTGGCATCAAAAGCTCCACCATTGCCGATGTGAATAAAATGTTTAGGAGGAAAATCAACTGGTCCAGCTTGGGAACAATACCATTGCCTCCTGAAATGCTCTAATAGGTCATCTAAGCTTGGAATCTATTCTGCGTGCCCATTTGTTTATCCTCTTATTCTTTGGATTGCCCAGTGATACATGTTCCTTTGGCTGTACTGTTGCATTCCTGAAGCAGTTGGTGATCAAGTTGAGTCGCAGCATCTCTAAAGGCTTCCATCTTCTTTCACGCCACAATCTTCTCCTTATTCTGAGAATGAGCATGGCAAGAAGCAAACCTTGCTTGTCCAGTTTCTTAAATTCGAGAAGGAAGATCACCGACCAGTCCGAAAGTAGGAACATGAGAGAAGCTACGGTATCAAGACATATGGAAGCTCCAAGCAGGACATAAGTTATCATGACGTCACTATTTTCAAAGCCATGCTTTGGGGAGAAAACAAACAACAAGAAAGTGAGAAGGATACTGGAGGAGCAGATCGCCTTGAGGATGACGTCGGCATGTGAGCAATTAACGACGCCCTTCGTGTACATCTCATCAAAGGCATAATTGAGTTCCATGCGTGTCAGGCCCAAAACTTCCTTGACATTCATCTCCTTCAACTTGTGTCCAATTACCTTGTATACGTCCACAAGTGGAATAACATCCACGAAGAAAGGCTTGTAAATGGAGTATATTTCGAAAACTCCTTTTAAAGAATTCAATTCTTCTTTTTCATTTTCGTCCTGCACATGTGCTACCATTCTCCTACGGTTGGAAGAAATATGGTTTAAATGACTTTGCTTGCTACAAATGACCACGAAGCTTTGAAAACAGTCAGTGCTGGCTCTATAGAGCAAGTAAGACCACTCTGCGTACTTGGCGATGGTGACAATGAATATGAGCAGGGTGGGAGCGAGCAGGAGGTTACTTAGAAGAGACCAGAACAAAACAAATACGTCAATGATGAGCTCGTAGGCGAGGGCAAGAAGGTGTCGAGCCCACACCTCATTGTCCTCCATGGAAAACAAGGTTATGGTCTCTGGGCCACCAAGGTGAAGCAGAAGGAAAGGCACCCAGAATGCGAGGATGGCATTGTTGCGATTGTCGTCCATGCTGCTACTTAGCAGGCCAAGAACAAAGTCGGCAACCTAGTTGGCCAAAAGATAGTTGCTCCAAATAGCCATTCTTATCCATGCTCTCGATGCTGATGTGTTTCACAAACGTCCAAGGAAGATGAGCACAATTTGTATCACAAGGCTTACAATTATTAAAATACGTACATCCCACTTGCTCCAGAGCTTCTTATATTTTCTCGGAATATCCACTAATTTTGTGTCTTCTCCGAGATCAACTGATTGCAGAAAGTAAAAATAATTTCACTTTCCCCATTCATTTCAATCTCCCTACTCCATTTTCCAATAGGTGACTGTGAATATATATTTGACGTGGAACCCAAGCAAGTTTGGAGCAACAGCCAAAACATGATCCATTTTCTCGTGTCAAAACAACAAGCAATATATATTTGTTTAGGGGACACCTCCGATTTATAATTGAGACGCGAAGGTTAAATTAATTCCTTGCTTGTGTGGGAGACTGCTAGATAGTTAAACATCATTTCTTTAATGCCTGTCAATCTTTCTTACAGTGATTCTGAAAAACTTACATTATCGATGACTCAAACCTTTGCAACTCTTCTCTATGGCACAACTTTGCTTCTCAGTTTTCTTATATGAAAAAGCTCATTGGATTGGGCCTACAAGACTTAGTTATAAGTCAAGACAATAAGGTTGTGATGACCTGAACTCTTCAAAGCTCACTATTGAATTAAGCTTGGGAAGTGAGGGCAGTTAAAATCATTTTTTATCCTACCTGTGCGATGACTGTTGAAAATTTGAAAATCTTACTCCCCATGAGTTTCAACATGACATTTTTATAAAATACCTAAATATTCTATTATTTACAAATATATCATCTTATTTAATATTCTTCTATAATGATATCTAGAAATTACATAACATAATGCCATTAAGCTTGTAGAGGCAAATATTATTCATTTGTATTAGAGTACAGTATACGCGATTTGTGCATGCCATACTAGATGCTCAACATATAATACGTTATGTTATAAAAGTTAAAGAAAAAAATTTGTTTTTCAAATAATACATTTTTTAATTAAAAAGAAAATAATAATAAATTTATTTTGAGAAGTGTGCCATATTTTTAAATAAAAATAAAATTTTATTAAAGCATAAAATTAAAAAGAACTTTCTTTGAAGAATATAATTGTATTATGCTAATAATGTTTTATAACCTACATAATTAATTACAATTTTTTGAGTAATAGATATATATATTATCAATATTTAAATGGAAAATAATACTTTTTAATTTAAGCAAATTATCTTTAACAAGATTAGTGTTAAATAAATTACTACTAAAAGTTTTATGTTGTTTAGAGATGTAGCTAACGAAAGAAAAATGGAGGGAGGGAAGGAGAAAAAGAGAAAATAAAGAGAAGAGGGAAGAAGACATTTTCAATTCAAGAGGACAACAAGAAAGAGCAGCAAGGAAGACAGAAAGGAGACTTACTATTACTATTAGAATAAAGAAGGGGAAGAACGTACTAGAAAGCTACTACAATGAGTGAAAATAGGGCAAAAAAAGTTGAAATTATATTTTTTTATTGAATTTATTCATTTTTATAAAGGAATTAGAGGTTTTATTTTGTTGTACAAGAAAGCTGTGATAATTAATTATGAGGGTTTAGAGTCATCTTATAGTAAAAAATAGTCGAATTTAAGCCTTTTGGTTTTGTTTGGAGGTGAGTCTACTATATGATTAGACTCAACATATAATATGATTATTAATAATTTTTTTAGGGAGTTAATAAACATATAATACAATTAGAGTTAATTTGGTTCAAGACGAAAGCTTACTGTGTGGTACAACAATGTCGTCATATCATAGTTGGAGTGATCATATTGTACCGTGGATTCTAAAACAATATGATTAGATAATGGTCAAAGAGTAAGATGGGCTTCTGATAATCATATATAGGGAGTTGAAGGAATCATACTGTTTGATGGAGAGGCCATATAATACAATAAGTGAAGAATTAATAACAATGCTTTAGTGAGATGCCAATTATACATCACGATGGGGGAATCATATTGTTGATGTTTTTGTAGTAGAGAAAGTAGAGAGAATGCTTTCTGTTATATAATCTTAAAGAATTTTAGATATTTTCATTATTAAAGATTATATAGTAACTCATGTGAATGAATCTATAAGTTCGTAGAAAAACTAAAAGAAAAGAAAAGTGGATTAAGAATCTTCACCTTAAATTTAGGTAGAAAAATTTGATAATGGTAATATAAATATAATATTAATTTAGTAGATAATTTATTTTTTAAATTAAGATATCTTATATGTGATTTTATATTTTTTAATTTGATATATGACATAGTTATCTTGATAAGAAGTAATTATATTACATTGGCTCATAGTTTTTAAATTTTTGTGGATCTTTTATATGTTTATTTAAGGATAAGGTATAGATATTAAATCATATAGATAACATGAGAATTTGTTTATATTAGAAATGTAATATATATATTTTATTTTAAGTTATGGCATGATATTTAAAATAAGTTTAGATTAACTAAAATTAAATAAAAAATAATATTGACTTTTCTATTACACAGTTTTGTTTGATGAGTCAAGCATAAATGTTTATATCTCATATAAGATTGCTTTAAGTAAAATTTTTAATAATCAATTAAGTCAAGCCATGAACTTTAAATGACTTAAGTGGTTGTCTTCAAGACTTTTCGAGTGATGGCAAGCTTTAATGAAATTGAAGGCTTGCACCAAAATCTTTATACTTGAATATTTCTTTATTTTTCTTGAATTTGATATGTCTAAATTTTGAGATTGGGTGGCACACTAGTGGTATTAATATTTGAAAATGTTATAAGTTTAATAATTTTTAAATTTTTATTTTTGGGGCAAGCACTATTTATGAAAAGTATAGACTTTGGTATTTGATTTTTAAAATTATTTAGGAATAATTTTTCATGAATTTCCCTTCATAGTCATTTAGGCCACTTGTAATACCATCATAATATAAAATTATTTTGGTATACTTATATTGAAAATTTCGACACAAAAATTCTCACAAAACATTATAAAACCACTTTAGTCTCGGGAATTTTCAATGCAGCGTTGGCCGGGTCAACTCGATCCGACTGGTGGTCCGTCCAATGGGATGAGCGAAGCCCAAAGGCCGCAAGAAGAGCTGCTGAACGGAACAAGTGTGAACTCAACCTGTAGTGAAAGCTGACCAGATCAAGCGCAAAATCAAGCCAACTGGACCAAGTGATAAAATTTTGGTCAAGGAAGGGGGAGCCAACGCCGAATAGCTCGAGAGACATATGAATCGAAGGTGTTATAGAGAGCAATGGCAAAGACATTTGGGCAATGTGGGACTAAACTTCCATTCGACTATCAAAGAAGGTAGAAAGGCAGGCACGATCGAAGGCTTAGGCTAATCAAGTTAAATTGATGCATGATAACAGAGTAAAACGCCAAGCAGGAGATTCGAAATCGAGCCAAATCTGCAAGAGGATGTGGAACCACTACAATAAGTTTCTTTTTTAGTTGATTTCTGGACAAATTGTTTTAATATATGCAGGACAACCAACGAGCTATCCAATGGCCCAGATCATGGCCACATAGATCCAATGGCCAGGATTGATCTCCAACGGTAAATTCGAGATTCAATCAGAAACATGCATTTCAGGCTCCAAATCAAACGATGACTACTTTGTGTCTGTTACCCAAATTGTTAGTTCATTTTTTAACCATTGGGAGTGGATTTAGAGCTCAAACTAAGCTCCATAAATAGGGAATGATGAAGAACTCCAAGAGGTTACCATTGCTAAGATTTCAAAGCTTTCAAATCATAATATTGAGCAATTCTGAGTACATATGGTACTTCCAAAGTCTCAAAGTGAATGCTGTTAGAAGGAACCCAAAATTGGAGGTTTTTGCTTCAACTATTTTTCAATCTCTATTGCTTCCTTTTTTCGGTATTGTGTGTGCCTCATATTTCTCTTAAAATTGACTTAAGTTTTGCCAATTTTTTGTATTTCTTTCGTTGGGGTAAGGGCATCCCAACAATTGTGCAAAGGCCTAGGGCATGAGTTCAGTCAAGAAAAACTCAAGTAGGTTCGGGATTCGTCGTAGGTAAAATCCCAAGTATGTTTGAGGTGAACCGTACGAAAAACTTCGCTTGTAATTTGGTTGTTTTAGTGTTCATTTCCCTACATGGTTGGGGAAGATGTATGCTTGATTTTGAGTCAAACCACCTTAAAAATCTTTTGTGTACTATTCTTTCTTATTCTTGCTTAAAAGATTTAAATCTTAATTGAAACCGAAAATCGAAAGAAAATTTTATTTACCATAATTCAATCCCCCCTCTTGTGGGATTGTCTAAAGCACAAAGAACTTCAATTTGTATCAGAGAGAGGAATCCCAAATTATGTGAGTAACATCACGTAGGAGTCCACTTGTGCTCAGTAAAGGCTTTCTCACATTGTTTGTGGTTTTGTCATTTTTGGTTTTATGGCTTCCTCTTTGGTTGATATGGGTGCAATCTTGTGTGAATGTTTTTCTTCAATTCGGCCTCCCTTGTTTAGAGGAGAATTTTACTTAAATTGGAAAAACTGTTTTAGAATTTTTATTCAATCTATCGATTTAGCATTATGAGATGTTATGACTAAGCCTTGTGAACATCATAAAAATTCTTTTACTAATGAAGTGAAGTGCTTTAGTGAGCTTAATGTTGAGCATAAAACCTTGCCTCAATTGAATGCTAGGACCTTGAACTACCTTCATTTGGAATTTTTCCTAATGAATTTACACAAATTATAAATTTGCTATGACATTTGAGGTGTGGGAAGAACCCGAATTAACTTATGAGGGCACCTCATAAGTGAAAGAGACGAAGATCAACAACCTCACCCATGACTATGAGCTTTTTAGAATGAATCCTAGTGAGAGTATTAAATGTATGTTTTAAAAATTTAATAATGTAACAAATGGCTTGATAAATCTTTGAAGGGCATTCTCAAATGGTGACCTAGTACGGAAAAGTTTGAGAATCCTTCCAAAGGAATATGATCTCCTTACAATGGCTATTAAAGTGGCTAAAGGTATCAACAAACATTCATTGGATGAACACCTTGGGAAACTTCTCACTACCAAAATTGAGATGACTAGGAGACTTACAGAAGAAGCTTCTACAAGCAAGTTGAAGCATGAAAGGAAGAAGGAAGAACCCATGGCCTTCAAAGCCACCTCATGTGGATTAAATTTAGGTAGAAAAGCTTGATAATGGTAATATAAATCTAATATTAAATGGATAGATAATTTATTTTTAATTTAAGATATCTTATAAGCTATTTTATATTGTGTATTTTGATATATGACATAGTTATCTTGATAAGAGGTATTTGTATTACATTGGCTCATAGTTTTTAAAATTCTGTGGATCTTTTATATGTTTATTTTATGATAAGGCACATACATTAAATCATACAGATAACATGAGAACTAGTTTATATTAGAAATACAATATATAGATTTTATTTTAAGTTATGACATGATATTTGAAATAAGTTTAGATTAACTAAAATTAAATAAAAAATAACATTGAGTTTTCTTGAAACATTATCCTCATGTTATATGAATACATAGTTCCATTGGAATGTGTAGGGTGTTAAAGATACTTATTGGATATTGGCTCATCACATTATTTAATGTCATTAATACTTTGTGTTTGGTAGCTTAGGTGTTAGTTTAAGACCTTTTACATAAATTGATAATTTGGATAATATTATAAGTATTTTGTTTAGGAAAATAAAGTACTATTTTATAGTGAAGATAACAGAGGAGATTGTTATAATCCTTTATCCAAACAAGATAAGGTTGTCTTCACAATCAAGTATGTTATCCTTGTAAGTGTCAAAACCTGTGCCTACATCTACCCTTGATTCTCGATCGGGCTTCCACTAACCATTTTCTTTTTGTTGAAGCTAGTAGAGATAAACCAAATACACATCAGTGTTTTAATAAAACTAAAATCAAAGAAATTCAGGTTACTCAAAAAAATTTAATACTTTACAATTTTTTGTTTAAAAAACTCCCTACATCTTTAATTCTTTAAATAAATTAATCTTTTAAAAATTAATAAATATGTAATAATTCAAAAATAAGATAAATTAAATATATAATACAACAAAATCAAGTAAAATAAGTTAAAGAACTATTAAAAATAAAAATTATTTGAATAGTTTAAAAATAAATATTTAATAGACAAAACTTATCAGGACGAGTGTAACCAAGTTTGTTCTCCCTTAATCTTTCCTTATTTGGAATTACTTCAAAAATACTAGTTTAAATAACTATAAAAAATAATAAATTAATATTTCAACATCTAATAAATCTAAAATATGATAAATTAAAAAATATATTATAACCAAATCAATTGAAATCGAGTGTAACATCATGGTTCATCAAATAAGATATAAAACAAAATGTCTCATAAGCAATTCAAAAAGCCAAAAAAATGAAACATTTGAAAATATAAAAATAAATATTAAAATGAAAATAGCTCTTTGAGATGAGTCTAATGATATTTGTTATATTTTGATAAGGAATTGTTTAGGATTATTAAGAATTATCAAGCAAAATAAGCATATATATATTTACAAAATATTATTTATTTTTTAAATAAATATATATTAACTCTAAGATGAGATAAATTAAAAATTGTAATATAACCGAATCAATGCAAGATAGACCTGGCACAAAAGAAGATTATAGTATGATACTAACATAACAAAAATAAAGAAAAAAATTTAAAGAAAAAAATTAAAGAAAAAAATTAAAATGTATAAGAAAGTTGCATTCAAAAAACTTAAGGAGATTGTGTAACCTCTGTGATCATCAAATAAGATATGAATTGAAATGTGTCATAAAGCATGCCAAACAATTAAAAATAAATGATTCAAAAACACAAAATCTTCATTAGGTAAAGCTTGTTTAAATGACTCCAATGACTTTTGTTATAAAAGAAGAAAATAATAAAAATAATAATAATGATAAAACTTTTCAATATTAAGAAAACATATAGTAAAGTAGAAAAGAGATAAATCAAACCAACATAATCTAACCAAATCAAAGTGATGTAATCCTCATACGAGAGGTGACTTAAGGTTATATAGTAATATAACTAAATCAAAACAAACAATTTGAAGAAAAAAGTTAATTGTATAGAAAAATTACATTCTAAGATACCAAGGTGTTAAGGTATGGTATCCTCGATTATCAAGTCATGTATAAATCGAAAAATATTTTAAAACATGAAAAAATCTTAGAAAAAATATTTAAAAACATAAAAACTAAATATTTAATTAAAGAGAGCTAAGTGAGATGAGACTAACAAGGTTTTTTAATCTTAATCAAGCCATATTTAGTATTACTACAAATTATCAATACAAATAATCACAAATAATAATCTTTTATTATTTTAATATTCAATGAAGATATATTAATGCAAAGATGATATTAATAAAAGTTATATAACAAAACCAAATCTAAATGATATATATGCCACATTATAGGAAATTTCGAGTTGCATAACAATATAGCCAAATTAATGTGAAACATTTGTAGAAATGAGATAAATTTTACGAAAAATTTGCGTTAAATTATACAAATCCAAATATCTTAAAAAGCCAACAAAAATCTTAGAAAATAAAATATTTTAAAATTAAAAAATGTATATTTAATAAAATAGATCTCGTGTAGACGAGTTCAACAATATTTATTTTATCTTGGTCAGACCTAGCTTGGAATTACTGTGAATTGTAAAGACAAATAAGAGTAAATATGTATTAATGCAAAAAAGTTTATAAATAGAAAGAATAAAATATGACCAAATCAAAGTGATGTTAAGTTTACATGAGTGGATAATTTGAGTTTCATAGAAATATAATCAAATAAAAGTGAAACATTTCAAGAAATCCAAATATGATACAAATCCAAATATCATAAAAAGCGAACAAAAATCTTAGAAAATAAAATATTTTAAAATTCAAAAATTTATATTTAATAAAATAGATATCTTGTAGACGATTTCAATAATATTTATTTTATCTTGGTCCGACTTAGCTTGGAATTACTGTAAATTGTAATGACAAATAAGAGTAAATATGTATTAATATTAAAAAGTTTATAAATAGCAACAATAAAATATGACCAAATCAAAGTGATGTTAAGTTTACATGAGTGGATAATTTGAGTTTCATAAAAATATAACTAAATAAAAGTAAAACAATTCAAGAAATGAGATAAATTATATGAGAAATATTGTATTCCAAAAAAATAATTGAATAAATTAAAAAAATATATAATATAACAAAATCTAAATGATATTTAATTTACATGTGTAGAGAATTTGAGTTTCACTGTAATATAATAAAATTATTTTTTATGAAATGAGATAAATTATTTTGAAAAATTTGCATTCAAAAATACTGTGGAGGATGTGTGCAACAACATTGTAAGAATCAAAATATCTTATAAGAGTGCCAAAACCATGGATAATAAAATATTTACATTTACAAAACTTATTAAACTAAGGTGATGATGTTTCATAAGTCTCAATTAGAACTTGTTTGGATTTATTATAAAATATCAATTAAAATAAGTGTAAATAATAATAAATTAGTATTTTAATATTTGATAAATATATAATAAAGCTAAAATAAGATATACTAATTTAATTTATAATATCTAAATAAAAACTATGTAAATGTCAAACCATAGAAGAGTTAGAGTTTCATAATAATATATCCAAACTAAAGAAAAATCTTTCACCAAATTTGCTAAATTATTTAAAAAGACTTGTATGGTAAAGTTATTCTCCAAGGTCCTAATATCCTCAATAATGGAATCAAGTATGAGTAAAAATATCTTACATAGTAAGAAAAATAATATAATAAAAAATTAAAATAAATATTTAATTAGATGGAGCATATTGAGACAAATAAAACTAACATCTTTTTTCATCTCGTTCAAAACACATTTTATAGAAAATATGAATTACAAAAACAAATAAGCATAAATAATAATAAAGTATCATCTTAATAATAAGAAAATATATATTATAATTGAAATGAGTTAAATTAAAATAATCTATTACAACTAATAAAAGTGATTAAAAGGTCACATTGGAGGAGATGTAAAGTTAATAAGTAATATAACCAAATCAAATAAAAAAATTTGTTGAAAAGTGATAAATATTATAGAAAAATTGTGATTCAAGATTCTAAGAAGATCTAATGTGGTATCATTGACTATCACATGAGGTTTGGATTGGAAGGACTTGCAAAGCATATAAACACTTTTGAAAATAAGTTTTTTTTAAATTATAAGAAATGAAATTTTAATTGAGTGGAACTCTATAAGACGACAATAATGGTATTTGTTTCATCCCCATTGCAGCTTGTTTATAATTTTTTGAAATTACTAAAGTAATTAAATAAAACAAATAATTAATCGTTATTTTAAAATTATGTAAATATATTTTAAAGCTAAAGCCAGATAAATTAAAATAATGTAATACAACAAGACTATAGTGATGTAAGGTTACAAGAGAGAAGATTTAGAGCTTCATAGAAATATAATAAAATAAAAGCAAATAATTTAAAGAATTGAGATAAATTGTATAGGAACATCTAATTTCATGTTGATTTAGTGGTTGGTATAACATTGCCAATCATCAAATTAGGTAGAAAATAAAACACCTCATAAAAAGTGCCCAAATGATTGAAAATAAAATATTTAAAAATAATAAAATTAATTTTTAATTAGATAGAGCCCATGAAGTTAAGTTTAATGACTTTTGTTTCATCTTCATCAGACCTCTTATTTTATAATTAAGAAATATCAAAATAAAAGAGCATAAATAATCATAAGCTGTTATTTTATTATTATGTAAATAATTATTAAACTTATAATGATACAAATTAAAGCAATATAATATACGAAAATCAAAAACATATGAATATAGCACTAGAGATAAAGTTTACCAGAACGTTGCATTCCAATATACTCAAGAGAATGACTGTAACTTTCATGATTACCAAATTAGGTAAGAATTATATATTTTTATTAGGAATACCAAAATATCAAGTAAAAACTAATTTACATTAGAAAAATAAATAACTTTTTTAAAGAACAATTATAAAGAACATTAAGTAATAACTTGGTCTCCTAGGTCGAGGATCACAAAGGAGGACAAGAAAAACCAGGAGAATAAACAAAAATTCCATTTCTCTTTAGAAAAGTGTTTGTTGTTCAAGTAAGCAAATTTATTGCCTTCAATTAAAGCCTAAGTGACACTTCCTATTTGAGTTTGTGCATTTACAAAGAATGACCAAATATTATCTTTCTTCTTTTATTTCCTTGGAGGTTGTGTTGCAAGTGGCGACACAAGACATTGTCAAAAGGATAGTTAAACTTTACACTTACCTCCTTAGGTGCCAACGCAAGCATTGCCTTGAGGGCATTAGTGGTTTATGATTAATGTACAAGACATAGGTACGAGAAGGATGAATCATGTGCATTATTTTCTTAGGTGATCACATTGCTAGCAATGACAACTAACTCTTAATTGCCCAACCTCAAGCTGCTGGATCTTAAGAGTCTAACATTAAGTAAAAGAATATCAAGTGTTTGACTTTTATCATAAGATTCTCAAACTTTACATCTCTATTATTTATTATATAACTATATTGTAGACTGATGACAAAAAACCGTGATGTACATTTACGCATTTTAAAATTATTATAAATTTCATCCATAAAGAGTGTTTATCGATATATTATTATTTAATAATAATATAATAAAAAATATTATTGTTAACAAAATTTAGTAAAAATACCCCAATCTTTTAATTAAATATATTATTATATTTATTGTTATTAAAATATTTTTAAAATTTTAATCTCGTACTAACGCGTAGAGTAATCCTAGTGTCGCCAATCAAATTCAAAACAATACTACCTCCTTTTGTTTAATAAATTATTAATATATAGTAATTATCTTTATTATTTAAAAATTTTCCATCCCAAAACTACATAAGCTCCTTAGCTTGGTACTTCTGAGCTTCCCTTCGACTAGGGTTTTGTTAATTAATCTATAGATGGGCAACAGTGGAGAAACTCCTCCTACTAGATTCCTTCTCTGCATCTGGAAAGGCAATCGATATGCTGAGCCTTCCTCTGCTTCAATCCAGGATGAAGCTTGACCCAGAAGAATACGATGCAGAGCTTCTCCTTATCTACGACCACTTCGAATCTCTGCTCGGCGTGCTCTTAGTCATCATGGCCTGCTCATTGGCTTCGCCATTGTCCATCCACTTGCTGTTCTTGAAGCCACTCGCAAAGGCGTAAACCACAACGAGGACGATTAGGATCACGATGTTGATGACCAACACCTTCCTCTACCTATGCCACAGCATCGTTAAGACCATTTCCACTTCGAAGAGAAGGCTTCTTTGACACTAAAGATGAAGTACGGGGAGTTGCCTCTGCCTCTAGCCATTACGGCATGGAGGATTAAGGCAGAATAGACTCCCTCAGAGTCAGATCTTGAGCAGTGGTCTGGTACCCGAACAGCGGCGGAAGGGAACGCAGCAAGGGCTAGGCTCAGGGAGGGGAGAAGAATATGCACCCCCGACAACGCGAGGACCGACTGTTGTAGCAAGAGGCTAAAACTATACCATTAACCCATAAATTTTATTTAATTATTGAATTCAGTTTTTATATTTTATAAGTTATTTAGGCATATTAAATTTATGTTTAACTATAAATATTAGAGTTGATATGTCTTTTGTGTGATACCTCTTGAACAAGAACTGCTGATATAACCTTGGAGAGGTTTAGTTAACACGAAGCCATGCAATGTTTCTTGAAAGATGTATTTTTGGAATGAGATTCATAGGATTTCCCCAACTAATCATATCACACAGTTGATAGAGGAGGGAGGATTCGATTCATTCATAGATTGATTGCAATTTGACAAATGTTTTGTAGCTCAAAATCTCTTCTAACTTGTAACAATTTCTTGATCATATATATGTTTTGTTTCTAATAGATCCACTAGAGAGATTTTTCTTTAATTCAAATTTAAAATTTTTAATCTAAAGGGCATAAGCTCACTTCCAAATCATAATCCAAAGAAATGGATATTCAAACCATAGAGAAATAAGTGATCATAATTATAAAATATGAAGTAAAACAATCAATAAGGGAGAGGTAAATAATGCATTTAAAGAATTTTTTGATTCAAAAAATAAGAAGAATAAATTTTAAGCTTTAAAATAAAATTTTATTTTATAAATATTATTAACAAAATAAGATTACTGAACAATAAACAAAATACATGAAAAACGTTTAGGTAGTTGAGCCAAAATCTTTGACTATATCGATCCCCGATCCCTGAGAGGGTTTCTCTACTCAAAAAGTTCAAAAGCATGCAATGTTCCTAGAGAATTTTTGGGAAGTATGTATACTTTCAATCTTAATCTTTTTCAAAAATAAAACCTAACACTAAATCAAAGCAAAATTATACCTTTCAAATTCTTATTGAGCATTGAGGTTTTACACAGAAGTTCATTATCGCCAAAACAAATGTCAAGGAATCACCTATTTCTTCCAAACCTTTAAGATATTAAGCACCAGTTAATATCATTAGTTAGTTTGTGCTTAAGATTATCAGTAGTGGAATACCTTTTTCCTTTGAATAATGGATATGGAAATTAAAATTTCAAAAGATAAAGAAGAAATTAAACATAGGGAGAAAAGTTAAGATCACATCTAGCAAAAAAATTATTTCCTAAATCAGAACATTCAGAAGGTACCAGAATGATATTGAAGAGATGAAAAGATACGGCATATAGAAGGTATTGCTGATCGATCTCCAGCTCCAGCTCTTGCTGTAATTAAAAAAACACTTTTTTAAGCAGCTACGTGTGCTTCAGGACTAGTAGCTACAGCAGAGCCCATGGACTCAAGAAGAGCCTGTTCACAAAGCAAGCACCCAAGAAGCAATAAGAATAAGAATTAATTAAAAAATTATAAAAATTATTTAATAGGAAACCCATTTTACCAAATGACGTGAATCCAAGTATCCCATGGCCTTGATGATAATTAAAAAGGTGAATAAATAAAAAATTATAATGATCTTTTTGGATATCTCTTTTAAGAACGAAATAGAATGACTTTACTTTTTACCTTGATGAACATGAAAATATTTTTGCCACTCATAGCACATAAATGATTAACATTAAAGTAAAATTAACATAAAAAGATATAGATTAATGATAAACTTGAGGTGTTGATGGCATCTTATATAATCTATTATCAAGGATCTGATTGAAAGTGGGTAGCTCTTTCTTAATGAGATCCTTAGAACTAGATGAAACATTTGCCACAGAATTGCAAGCTGGAATGATTGTCCTCGTTGCATGTTCTTGTGCGACTGTTGGTTGAAGGTCCCATAAGGCTGATGCTTCCTATTAGTATAATGTAGGTAAGTGAATAATCACAAAAAGCCCCGTTAAAGAGATAGATCAAAAGAACAACACACATCAGTTTGTATGATCAATTGTAAAGTTCTTGAAATAATCAAATGAATGCAATCAATATTTTAAAGCCTTCATGAACCGCCACGAATCCTACAGCTAAAGAACAATTGGACTAGCTAATTTAGCTACTCTAAAAATTTCATGACATTTAAACAGAGATTATCAGTGATCAATTGTCTTTGAGTAATTTGTAATAAACTTTTTAGAAATAACATTTATGATGTTGTACTTCAAAATGAATAAATATTTTATGACATTATCAGAACCAACATAAGACATGGAATGACTTGTCCCAAAAAAATCTTTTTCAAGTGGCACAACAAGGAACTAGTGAGAAGAACAAGGAAACATGATGTAAACAAGAAATATAAAAAAACTCTAACCTTTAATTAAATAAAAACTTAAGGCAATCAACTAATAAAATAGTTTCTGAAACTCTTGATAATAATTTCAAGGCAAAACCACCCCTCATACCGAGTAGATACCCTCAATACTCTCGGTCAGTAGCCACATGTTGAATTCATGTATCGAAAAACTCATATCAATACTAAAACTTTACCTAATGTTCCCATTTTATTAATAGAGTCCTTGAAACTTTAGGAAATAAGAGATGCACATTATAATTCTAATCTTAAATATTAGGAAATAAATATGTTTAAATACAAACATTTTAAAAACAAAAGTCAACCAAACCTATGTTTGATGCAGTCTGGTTTCAAATTCATCCTTATCTACAAATATCTTGAACAGTGATAGCAAATGGAGCATGACCTCTACAAATATTGAAATTTGATAATCCAAAAAGCAATGGGAAGCAAGAAAAATTCTCTAACATTTTCTAGATCATAACTCAACAAAAATTCAACTAAAATGTGTCCAAAAAGCCTTGTCTTGACTACTCTTATTGACACTCCTTGAGCTTTGTCTTAGTCACCTCGAAAACCATCCTTTGTAGCAATGTCCTGCATGACGTTTCTTCTCCTCTAGCACTAAGCCTTAAGAACTTCAGTTAAAAACTCAAACATACCCTCAATATGAAAATTTACTTTAATCATTGAATGCCAAAACCACCTCAAGTTTACCCTCACATAACCAGAAACATCTTCTTCAAGATTCCTCTGCAAATCTTCATTCACCTTGAATCTCAAATATCTCTCCAAAATAACCTCTCAAGGATCTTTTTTTATCCTTGAGCCTTCACTAGGCCTACAACATCCTTTCATGATTTCTTCCTTTTAAGACCCTTTTTTAGATAACTTTAAGATTCTCTTAGAAGTTATACCACTTTTTTGAAGGAGGGATTCACTCCAATATGATTTTTAGTGCTAAGGAATACTAAGTTCTCACAATACATTTGTTGCCTCCTATGGTATCCGTTGTCGTCCAATGTGTTGCACAATCTCCTTCCGCTTGCCATTGTCGTTCATGCTCCAATGCCCTTCTCAATGTCAAATTAAATATTTCCTTCAATCTACAATACGCACTACCATACTTGACACAATTATTTTCAAACGTCTTGTTGACAACACTTCTAAATCCTCGTCAAATGGGTAAATCTTCTCTTCGTTGTGAAGCATCATGCATTGTTGTCATTAAAAGTAAATTGCATCATGGTGCCACATGTACCCATTATCAAAATCATTTGACAAGCATGAAGTGGCACACATTAGAGACCACTGTGTCAACTAAATATGCTTCAAGTTGACCTTTGGACGAAAATGAATCCAATTATCATACATGGATGCAAATTCAACATCATCTCCAAATCAGGCGTAATCACTAGGATCGATTGCATTAGCATCCATCATTAGAGATAAGTTTCACTAATATCTTCTTGAATTAGATTTGAATAGAAACAACTCAAGGGTAGTCCCCTCCTCTACAAAATTATTGTCTTTATAACCTTCTTATCATCATTGATAAACTGCGGTCAAGTTCCTTCAACTTAACAAAATTCACATTATTCTTAATAACAACACCAATCCCATTTTCCCTTTCTGATTATCATCCTTGCCCCTCAATCTCCTCAACTTAGAACATAATTCCCAAGAATATGTCTTGATATAACTAAGTCTCCAAGAAAGACAAAATTAAAAAACCTTAAAAAAATGGAAATGCCTTAATCTAAGGATTCCTTTTTTTGCTCTTGAAGCCATCATCCTTTGGCATCCAAATCAACCATAATTCTTCTCAATAGCAATTATAAACAAGCTTGATTTCCCATTATTGTGGACGAGATAGAATGATAACTGTGACAATCTATGTAAACCTATCAAATGCTTCATCAAGAAGCTCTTTTTTCCAAGATTCAACACAAGAGACCACTCATCACCAAAATTATGAGTTACAATCTTGAATCAACTACCTTCATGGCTATCAAGCTAAGTTGCTTCCTCTATCTATCTTCCTGATAGCTGTGATAAAACTTCCATAGAAACTACTTGAATTGACTCCAACTACAAATCCTTACAACTCTAGAATACAAAAGATTGTTTTATCATGCTAATGCATAATAAATTAGTTTCTCAAAGGATACCTTGCTGAAACTTGTACACTTAAAGATGCAAAAATACATTTCCAACTATCTAGCTATGCATTCTACTTCCTTGCATCAACCACTACAAGATAGGATGCTTATCTTAGCCACCACTTTGAAACATTTCAAGAAATCATTGTCACTTGGAGCCATAAGATCACAATGGTCATCATCCCATCACCTAAAGTTCTTTCTTCTTCATCTATTATCATCATCTATGCTTCCTCTTGAAGTGGACTCATCTCCAACTATTAACGATCCTCAAAATTACGTTTCACCACCTCATGTCTCATCATCTCCATCAAAAGTTGTACTTGTTGAGTTAGAAAAAATACATGCTCCTATAATGATATAAATATTTATCTTACTAAGTCATTTCTCTTCTCATGTTGCCTTTACCCTCAACAATATTTCAACATCTCAAGTAGACCATCAATCTACCAAGATCTACACTATGTAAGATCTAATACTCTAATGGCAAAATATGATCCATCTTATAGACAGAATGATTACATTGCCACAACAAAAACATGTAGAAAGAAATAAAATGCAATACAAATTAGATACATAGAGAAACTCAAATTAAAGAAAACCTAAACTAGTCTACTTCTGAAGTAAATTCTCAAAAACTTCGTAACAAGTTCAAAGAAAACACCTCTCACCTAGATAATTATTCACGATTCCCTCAATCATGAGATCACATGACACTCTAAAGTACCAAGCCACTTGCACCAATACCAATAACTCCTCCAAAAATCATTTTTATTGTCTTAAAGCTCTTAGTAACATGAATTAAGAGATATACATAAAAAATCTAATCAAAACTAACTAAGAGATAAATAAAATAAAAATCATGGCCATTAAAAATAAAATAATAATTTGATGCATTCAATTTCTAAATTGGCGCTTACTTAGATGTCCTTCCACAACTATAAAAAATTTGGAGTAACGTTTTCTACAAATATTGAAATTAGATTATTAAAAATAGAGTTAGAAAGCCAAAAAGATTCTCTAAAACTTTCTAGTTCATTACTCGATCAAAATCCAATTGAAATGAATCCAAAAATCACCAAAAGTGTTTGATGTGATTTGATTCCCATGTGTACTTGCCTTGATTGCTCTTGAGGGCACTCCTTGAGCCTTTGTTCCCATCAGCTCGAGATCTATACTTCCTTCTCAACAATTGTAGAATGTTTCGTTACACATTCCTTATAATCAAGGCCAACCCTAGAGAAGTCCAACTGAAACATCGACTATGTCCCTCAAGACCATAATCTACCTTGCATATGCCCATTGACTGTCAAAACTACCTCAAGCAAGCTTTCTCAAAGAATACATCTTACACAGGCTCTCCCTTAAAATATTCATCCACGTCAAGCCCACTAACATGGGCCTCATGTCCAACCAACACCTCTTCAGAATAATAACTTCAGGTACCACTCATATCTTCCTTGAGTATTCTCAAGACCTACAACATCCCCTCAAGATGTCTTTCATTCCTCGTAAAGCCTCTCATATCTATTGATTTTTCTTAGTATATATATATTAAAGTAATTTTTATAATTTTTTCATCTTTTCAATTAAAATTTATATTTTAGAACATTGAAAAAAAATTTTATAGAAGATCTTATTTTTATGATATGCTAAAAAACTTATTCCTATAATTAACTATTAATCAACAGATCACCTTAAATAGTTTTATGATTGGCTAAATTTATAAACAAAATAAAATGTTTAATCAAACATTATAATCATACTTAACAATAAAAAAATACATACATTTAAATCATTTCATTATAAATCTATTTATTTCATTGTAAATAAATGAAGATAAAAAATAAAAAAATTATATTTTAATATTTGATTTATCATAAATTAAGAAAAATTACTTTTTCACAATTTAAATATCTAATTACCATTTGAAAGATCAAAGACCCCTCAATCAATCTCGTATTAAAATTTTTGTTGAATCATACTAAATCATAGTTTTTTAATTACACATAGTTTTTATTGGGTAACTACAAAAATTATACAACTCTTAATATGTTCATCGTTAAAATTTGTAATAAATAATGAGGATTTGTTTGTATATTTTTCTTTATTTCGATAATATTTTTTTTTTATGTTTTTCATGATCTGTATATATATAAATATAATTTTTTTTGAATAATACTTAAAATTTGATATTAAATATTTTTAATCATTTTTATTCTCTTAATAATAAATAGTTATTTTTATTTTTAAGAGGATTAATGTTTTATTTTAATTATCACACATAGTCTAAAAATTATTTGAACAATTTTTAATTATGATATAATTGATGATTTATTATTATGTACAACTCATTAAGTTTAAATTGTTAGAAACAATTATATAAAACTTTAATTGATTATTATAGAATGTATCGATTGGTTTTATTTTCCCACATAATTTAGTTTTTCTTTTGTTTTTGTTTTGATTTTAGAAATTTTTTTTTTGTTGCTACAATCTTTGAAGATTTGTTTATGGAGTTATAAGGTTTTCATTGGGCAGAAGGTCTTCCTTTCCCTTCTCCTTTTCTCGCTTTGACGGCCCTATTGTTAGGATTTTGTCATCCTCCGCCGGAGCCACTGTCGATCTCGATCTCCATATACTAAATGCCACTATTTATATGTGTTTCAAGCTCCACGACTTGTGTGTCTCCATCGACCCTCACCGCCTCGCTTGTGCTCTCCAGGTGTTTGAAGGCCGAAGGTTTTTGCCTCTCTCTCTTGCTCTCTCTCGCCTTCCTTCTTTCAGGCCAATGGCTCTTGTAGGAGTTTAAATAGCTTACTGTCCATGATGATTATAAGTGATTATTACTCTTTCCTACCTGCTCTCAAGTTGATGCTGGTATTTTTGTTCTAATGTTTTGTTATCTATCTGGTGCTTCCATTGTGTTGTAATTCTTGTGAGCGTGAATATCTTTCTATGTAGAGTTTTGTTTTTGCTTATCGTAATTTGTTTGTCTGGATCAGGAAATAAGGGCTAGTTTAGTTTCATGTTGATTAATTTGTGCAGAGTGGGCCTGGTTCCATGTTGATATTTACACTGTATGGTTTTTCATTAAATCTACTTCATTGTTAAAATGTCATTTATGAAAGGAATGCCTTGCATTTTTCACAACCAAAAGTTCCATAAGGTTTGAAATCGCTCCCTTACTTTTAATAGTGAATAACTTAAGGTCTGATTTTTTAGTTCTATGATGATTTGGCTCATGCCATTTCATCGGATCTTGAAATTAAAATGTGCCTAGTTTCAACTATAGCAGCCACTCTCAATTAGTGGCACAGTGTTATGGCTAGTTCAATAGAGTGGTCCAAGATCTCTATTTTATTTGTGAATGATGTGTTTGATGGTCTTATTATAAAAGATAGCTAATGTAATTTTCTTATTAATCCAGATTGTTTTGAATGAAACCTTGAACTTGGATTATTGTGCTTTTGTTAAATTGCTCCATTCTTGGACGCAATGTATTTATAAAAGCTTAATTATTTAATATACATTTTGTGATTACTAGGCACTGTTGTTTTCTGTGTTTTACATTAGTATTTATCTTTATTTATCTTGAGTTGTGGTCATTAACTATTCCTTTCTGGAAGCTCACAAATGCCATGTGGATTGTATTGTTCTAACATCTTATACATTTTTTTTTTGTTGTGTTATTATTTCTACATGTTTGGCTTATTCTTGTCTTTGTTTATCTTCAATACATTATATTATATATATTTTTTAACAAAAAGCATAAGTTATTTTTATTATTATTGATTTCATTTTTTCATGCACACCTTTTTCTTAAACATTAATAACTCATGTTGTTTATGTACTAGATATGTCCTTTTAATACATTCTTTTAAGTATGATCTAGTGGTTCAGCAAAGGCAGACTTGTTTAAAGTATCAATTAATTTTCATGGCTGTATTGTATATATGCTTTTTTAATGTATCAATTAGTGTTCATAAACATTTTCTGCTCACATGCTTGTTTTAAGTCTCAAATATTTAACACGTGCCAACTTGTTTAGTTTATTGTATGTTGCCCTTTTTATAGCTCATTCATATATTTGTTGATCAAGTTCTTCTTTGGGGTTTGTGAACAAGATCTGTTTTATGGATTAATGTGGAAGCTCTCTCAGAGATGATAATGATGGCTGCTTATAATTTGGTTATTATTTTAGGCATTCTCATAAGCAAGTTGGAATGTTGGTCAGGTTTCATAGCTGTTGTAGTTATTGATATTTTCCTTTTTGAATTCCTATTGAAAAGTTGGTAAAACTTTTGGGAGACATTAGATAAGCAATCGCTTAGTTTGTTCATCTGATGTTCAACAACCTGTTTTTTTGTATTCTCCTTTGATGAAAATTGAAATATAAAAGAATATATTATTAACGGTGTTTTTGTTTCATCTTGACTAAACATAAAGCTCTATCCATTTGCCATTTTGGCCATCTTTTTGGTAATCAGTGGTAACACTGTACTTCAATTCAAACTTTGAGTTACAAAATGGAAGCATTGCTATCTTACTAGCGCCATATTATTTGATTATATTGGTAACAATTTAACTTGTACACTAAAAGTAATGTCAGTGTGAGACTAGTCCATGAGACACTGTTTAATATTCTTGTCTGTCCAACGACAACTTTCGGGGAATTCGCTGATGTGAATGGTTTTATCAGCATGCATGTGAGCACTGATGGTAATCTAGAATAGAAAAGCGGGGTGAAAATGTTGGATTGACCTTTTTTTCCCTTTTTTTGGTAAAGGTTTTGTTGGAGCTAGCTGAGCTTAAAGAATTCTTGATGCTCTTATTAGAGTGTCCAACTGTTTGAATAGGATGTCTTCCCATGAAAGTGCTAGCCTTTTAAGAGTTTGGGGGAGTTGCCCATGGTCATAGCAAACATAGTTTGCTTTCCATATCTCAATGTTTATATCATGATTCCTGTATTTACCTTTCATTTTGTTGGATACAATTTAACATTTTATGAATATTTAAATCATGGAATTATAAATCATGACATTTTAAGTTAAATTTATGTTTTCTTTGTTGGGTGTAGTTATTCTTTGATTTGGTTTTCACAATTTTGTTTGCAAGGAAAAAAGTTTTTGTCGAAACTAAAGTGCACATGGATTTGTAAATTCACCCAATCAAACAAAAAATATAAGAAACTTTTGTCTCTTTTGAAAAATGTTTAACATTTACAATCAACTAATTAGACTTTTTGTTAATGCCTTCTCAAGTGGTTTTGGAATTTGCTGTCTTCTGTAAGCATTCTGTGAATCTCCTCATATATAGTTTTTGAGGTCTTTTTTTTCTCAAGTAGTAATACAAATCCTTCATTTGCCATCTGCATAACTTATAGTTTATTTTTTGAGATTATCAGAAAATAGAGGGAGTTACTAAACGACAAAATAGGCAAGTGAGGCCCATCCCTCCACTGCAAATATGGGGGCCTCCCATGCAAATTCGTAGCCCTGGTCATCCAGTTGACCGTGAAAAGGTATCTGTTAACTTGACTTTTTTCTTCCTTACGTTTTATGTTTGGTGCCTATTTGGCTTTTGTAATTTATTTGTATTCTTATCAAGTTTCATGTCATAACATTTAGTTGCATTGCTTATTTATGTTCATGTTAGGGAAGTTGTAAAAGAGTTCTTGCTTTGATGGAAGCAAATTAGTATGGGAGAATTTTGTTACACTATACTATCTTATGCTTTCCTGTGATGATTGTCTTGAAATATTGATTAATTCTTCTTAAAAATCCATTATAAGTTCGCGCATAGTATTTTTGCATGTTGTGCCTTAACCTTATAATTTCTACTTTTCTTTCGAATAGGGATTTTTAGTTCAGGTCAAATCTACTTAACTGCCACATGTTATAATAGATATGTTAGAATGAAATTTGGTTCCTAAAAATAGTAAAAAAATTATTGTTATAGTTTTTACAACCATCAAATGGAAGATATTTATCTGTATGGTTTATAGAGTTGGAATCAAATCGTGATGACTTTATTTTTCAAAAAAATATAAACAAATATTTATGTAAATATATTCATATAATAATTTGATAAAGTTGAGTATAATCAATCATTACATGAATATTACAATATTGTTACATTTATTTTAAGTACATGCATAAAGTCATGAACAATTTTTTCCAGGTACTATGGAATTACGTTTTCATGTATTATCCATCCATAACTAATGAGTTTATAAACAATAATACCCCACATGATAGCATAAGATCGAGGGTTGGTTTGGCTGCTTAAATTTTGTACTTTTAATCACAAAAATACTTTTTTTAGGTCATGCTAAATAACTTAACTAATTAAATTTATTTATAAATTAGGGGGGATATCACTATCCTTTTTCATTTTATTATTTTAATAGTTCAAAAAGATCTTTTATTCTCACAAAGTAAGTCAAAGTTTTCTATTTTTTAAACTAATAAGTAAAGATGTTTTGGGCAAATTCAAAATAAGTATCTCTAAGCAACAAATCATTAAATACAGCATTTCAACAACACTTAACAGCACTCTTCAAATTTATTTTTCATTAAATTGTTTAATATTGAATAGGGGCCAACCAGCATTGAGCCAACATCTCTCAAATGATGTGAATCAAGCTTTTTTCCATGCTACAAAGTTTTAGGCTTTTTCCCATTCTATCATCCATTTGTTGTCCTCAAACTTTACAATTTTTTCACAGTTAGTAAACCATAAAAATTGCATCCATAACCATGCCATCAATAACAAAGTCTGCCACACTATATGCATCTTAGTCTTCACATTCCAAAATTTTTGAAACACTACCTTCTTCATCAAAATAATAAATGGATCAACCCTCTATATGCATCTCAGTCTTCACATTCCAAAATTTTTCAAGCACTACCTTCTTCATCTAATGAATGAATGGATCAATAATTTAAGGTTTATTTAGTTTAAGAAATTATCCAATATATTACTAATAGAATTATATGTTTAATTTATTATCACTTTTGTTTTCTACATTTTCCATTAGAATCTTTAACATCACTTGTGTGACATCCTTACATATTTCGATCTCTAAATTATTTTAATTTAAACTTTGAAGTATGCTCTTTATTATATACTAAAATGGCCATCCACTGAATGACATTCCAAAAGATATTACCTTTTTTTGCAATGTACATCTCAAGATAATTGTTAGTATAGAATTCATTTCATGATCAAAATTTTTCAAAGAGAAATTTCTTCTAAAATATCAAACACAACAATTTATGAATATAGTTGTACTACATACACTCACAAATGAGTGAATTGTATGCAACTTCAACAGCTATTTAGTAAAAGAAGATGAACGCTTAGTTTTCAGAACAATGGGTGATGAAAAGGAAGATAGTTCATCACCCAATACCATACACGAAGTTCACAAAGCAGTAGATCAATCAGATGTCGAACAAATTACTACACCTGACATGAATATTATGGCAATGGAAGAGGAAGTAATGATCAAATCCATCATCTGGAAAATACATTCTGCCAACACCAAATTGTTTTAATGGCTTGGGGCAACAAAAATGCATTGCTTCAATTGTTGTTTTAGAAACCCCTCGTGGACAAATTTACTTTAATCACTCAACCAAATTGTTTTAATAGCTTGGGCCAACAAAAAAATGCATTACTTTAGTTGTTGTTTTAGAAACCCTCATGGACTAATGTACTTTAATCACTCAACCAAACTATTTTAATGGCTTGGGCCAACAAAAATGCATTGCTTCAGTTGTTGTTTTAGAAACCCTTGTGGACAAAAGTACATTACTCACTCAACCAAATTGTTTTAATGGCTTTTGGCAACAAAAAATGCACTTAGTTGCTGTTTTAGTAACCCTAATGGACAAATGTACTTTAATCACTTAACCAAATTGTTTTAATGGCTTAGGGCAATAAAAAATGCATTGCTTTAGTTGGTGTTTTAGAAACCCTCGTGGACAAATCTACTTTAATCACTTAACCATTGTTTCAACGGGAATCCATTGGTCGCATCTGGGTTTGACGACGAGGAACCCCAATCTCACAGGCATGGACACGAGCAGCAAATCAGAGCGAACATATTGATTCACAAGCTGATGAAACCTCCGTGGAGATGTTAACAAACATCAACGTTTTTGAATCACCCCCAAGACAAGGCTTTAAATACCAAGAGATTATAGAGTATGATGAGAATGAAGATTGTAAATGTTCAAAATTGATTTTTTTAGTCAACAAATAGCTTTTTTCAGAATGTTTTTAAAACTAATGTACAAAACCTAGCAAACAAAACCTATCAACTAATGAAATTATACACAGTGTAATATACTAAACATCCCAGAAATCCAATGGCCATATACCTGTAGAAGGTATGTCAATTTTTAGTTTCTATAAGGAAAATGATCCTCCTTCTTGGCAATTGAAAATATAACAATGCTCAGTGAAGACAAGCTTTTGTTAATTGCCTGTTTCAAGGACAAAAAGAATTTCTTCAAATGCATCTAAAACAAGAATTTTAAGCATAAATGAGAAGCAATTCTTGCCTAGTTTTCCTTTAGAAGATCTCCGGTCGAGCCACTTCTAAGAAGACGCTCGCTTCCAGCAAGATGTATCACGTTCAAAACACCATGAACATGTTCCATGGTCTGCAATGAAAGAGTCAGGTCAACAAATGTCTTAGGTAACAAGATTAATGGCTCAGAGGAACAAGGAACAGCCACCACTAACAACATTCACCCCATATATTCTTAAGGTGAAACCAAAATGGCCTCTTGATGATTATTAATTCATCTGAGTCTTGCCAACTGATCTGATGAACAAAGTAAAACCTGAATCATTAGTTCCATTCTCTTGCAATGATTGTCTTATGGCTAGTCAGGTTGGGAAAGAGAAGAATGATCTAGAAGTGAAAAAATGCTGACACAGAATCGTACATTTAAAAACATGCAAGAAAAACACAGCTTGGTACCCTAGAATATGGAACATGAAATTAAATCATACACATGTCGTTTTTAGTTAGCCACCAAAAACCAAAAAATAGAAGATGAATGCATGCATGCAAGCAAAACAAAGCTTGGTACCCATGTATATGGAACAATTGGGAAACTAAATACACATGATGTATTCTGTTGGCCACCAGAAATAAGAAAATAAAAGATTAAAGCATGTTCCAATTTACTATGTCTATGCTGATTTCAATTACCTGCTCCTTCCAGCTTGATCAAGTAGAAAGGAAATTTCCTTTATGCTACACACATCGACAACAGTAAGGTCTGGCAAATGTGTATTACCAGCTGAATCATGCTTGATGGTACATTGCTTGTTAAGAAGAGTTAGACAACTGCTTGTGCTATGATTAGGTGATAACAAATCATGAATTGTTTCATGGTAGATCTCTAACATTGATGCCTATAAAAGATGAAAAGCTTGGTTTGAAAGTAGGAAAGATTGAGCACAATTTACGTTTTCATGTAAATTGACATTCACGCCTGTATTTTGTAAGTCCAACCCTGGCATTGTAGTGATTGGCTAGTCTCAAAGATCTGCTCCAAGGAACATGGTATTAATCCTTTATGCTCAGGGGCTTCAGGTTTTCCCGTCATGGTATAAGTTTTACCAGAACCAGTTTGTCCATAAACAAAGATAAAAACCTTTTTAAAGAAGAGATAGTGAAACAAGGAGTTAAGAATAATTGATGGGAGCTAAAGCTTATTATATGCATTTTCTCCAAGATAGAGAGTTAATGTTGAAAACCAAACTGGGCATTCAACTAGCTCAACAACTAGTTGGATCATCCGATTCAATAGTGCTGACCTAGTGATGTGAGCATGGTCATTTAATGATTTTAATGTCCATATTTATATCTACTGTAGGAATAAGATATGTAATGATTTTTGAACAAAAAGTAAATGAAGAAAATAGAAACACATAAAAGAATCTAAAAATTTATCCCAACTATAGGTTAAACTTCCAGATTCATTCACTCTAAATTAAAAATGTTTGTTAGATAAAAACAAAATACTGCTAAATCACTACTCCTTGGCTTAGCTACTTCGATTAATCCATTTTTAAGCATTTCAGCATTTAATAGTGTAAAATAAACAAATATGCTTGACAAGCTCAACAAGCTATTTCTACCAATCATATTTCAGTTCCTTCCAAGCGAAGGCCAACCCACCCCAACATGCTTAAAAAAAAAAATACAAACAACAAAAGTAATTATGTTCATGAATGAAGAAACATGCAAAAAAACCCATTAAACAGAATAACTGTTTTTATTTTGATCTGTAACACGAAATAAGTTGGCAATAAAAATTGATCGATTATATCAATTTTCAAATCTTGTTGGAGCATCGGATGATATCTAATGCATTTTATCAAAAGTAATAGTAGCTTCTTTAAAATTAAAAAATTTGTATGGTTTTAGAAATACAAAATACCTTCTCATAAAGCTTCATTTGATTTACACAATTATACTCAAACAATTTAAAAAATCACTGTCTTGACCATCTATACTAGCATCCTTAATGTAAGCTATTGAGGCTAACTATAGATTTTAAGAAACAAAAGAGAATTTTATTGAAGAATTACTAGGTGCAGTGGGGTACTACAAAAAGGAAGCTCTTCCAAGTTGATGATTTGAACTTAGAAATAATAAAGAGATAAACAAAGAAAAAATGACCATAAGAGAGAAAATCAAATATAGCCAATTAAATATTCTCCTTTCTCTCTTTCTCTCTCCACCCTCCTCTCAACACTATATGCTAAATGCCAAGAATATATTGATGGACAATTAAGTCATTAGAAAACCCATTAACATGACAAGGTAGTATTGAATTCCATGACAATAAAAATAGTATCTTATTTTGATAATAATAAACACTTTAAAAATTTATTATGTAATCTAAATTATCTATTTAGTATATTCTATAAATTATCATAGGATAGGTAGACTCATAGAACACTTATTGTGGAGTAGATAAGAATACTCTAAAGTGAAGATAGAGATGTTTTACTAATATGATAATCATGTGTCCAAGAAGCACAACAAAGAACTTTAGAACTTCTTAGAAAATGTATACAGATTAAAATCTAATTTGCTATGTTATTTCAAGGGCTTGTACTACATTACACAAGCATTCTAAAGTTCATTTAGTTGTGGTCTTTTAACCAAGGATTTTACTTCAATCTCTTTTGTGAAACAATCAACTATCACAACAAAATACCAATGTTTGCCCAAAGAAAAATTGTTTCATAAAGTAGGAAATGCCATAATACATTAATGGCTTTCATTGGTCCTATTAGTCATTGAGGCAAATGTCTATTAAAATGTCAATTTTTATAATCTCAACGTATTGTGCAACATTCTTTTGCATTGTTGGTCAGCACAATTCTTGTTTAAAACTCATGGCTAGGTTATAACCAAAAGAACTGCTTCAATAATCCACAAAATAAATGGATTTAATAATGTCAAACAGCGTGAGAGGTTGGACAACATTATTCCAAATTTTTAAGAACATGAAGGACATAACAGATGAGCTTCTTAATTTCATCACATTCTCATAGTTTTTTATAAGATACAATCTGATTTTGCCTCTCAATGGCTTGAAAATTGTTAATGCTCGACTTCACAGCAAGATAAGATTCTACAAAACGTAGCAATATGACCATCTAACTTATATAAGTCTCAAAATGTCTTTGGTGAATGCATTTTCAAAAAGTCCTAAACGCCATCTGGGTTAGATAAGTCTTCTTCATTAACTAATAGTAATAAAAGTTTTTTAGCAAGATATGAGATGGTAAACAAAGCTTTGGCTTCTAAAATTCATTGGCCCAAGGAAAAAATACTAAGGATGCCTGGGTCACCTAGGTTTCTTCCAGCTCCACCTCACTTAGGCTTTCTTGGAAACATTGGAGGTAAAATTTGGGGCTTCCATTTTAATTTAAACTAAGATCTGGCAAACATTCTACCAAAATTTTTTGGCTTGACATAACTAACAAAGGAAGAAGCAAAGATCCTTTTCAAAAACTTGAAATTGGGAATAATGAGATACCATCTAAAGCCACTTCGATGTTGCATCCATGAAGCAAGATGAGAAAATGTCCACTTAATTGCACCAAAAACCAAGAAAAAAAGACGTTCAGTGTCTCGAATTCACATAGAAAAATTTATGGGTATGATCTGTCATAACAGATTGTAAGAATTTGAAATTTAGAAGGGAAAATAAAAAAATCCCCATTAAAAGAGGGGAGTGATAGAATTAGTGATCACCTACATCATTGAAACATTAAAAATAAGATCATCAACAAGCACAACTTTTTGAACTATAGTTCTCTTCTTCTATCTACTCACTAATTCCATCATACAATGTTAGAAAAGTGTTAAAACTAATTTCAAATTCAAAGAAGAAGAAATGATTTACTTCCCTTTAGCTAAAGAATCACAAGAAGGTAATTTAGAGTTATTACAAAAAGGAAGCTCCTTCAAGTTCATATATAAGACTTAGGTAAGAACAGAGAGGGATAAGCAAAGAGAAATTCCCTAAAAAAATTATATTTAGCAAAATTGCCCACCGCACCCAAATTGTACATAAAGTAAACCATAATGGAGTGGCAAGTTAATTATAACCAATGAACAAGACCCTTTGCACATGATAAATTTGCAAATTTCATTAATATTTTGTCCTTCTCTGATCTATGTTTTATCGTATTCAACTTGAACAATGATAATACCAATCATGTTTGATGCATCCTAATCAATCTGGACATTGAGAGTGATCTGTGTTACCCAACACCTTGAGAGCTATTTCTCTAACACTTGATTTCTAGAAATCTTACACCTTTTAACGTTGTTCTCATCAAAAGGTTTATCATGGAAGGTTAGTCCAATTTTAAAAAGACATGCCTCTTGTTAATCATCAAGCTTATGATGATCCAGTAAATAGTAACATAACATGATAACTTTGCATATTCATGCAACATAAATGGTAAATAGCTATCATAACACTTACTAATATAGGATTAAATAAGTGAAATAAGTTTTCTTTTGCAAGCTATACAAATAACTAAAATAAAAATATCTAAGCAAATGCCTCTTGCTCCATATTTTGGGATAATATATGTACCATCTATTAATATTTATGCATCCATGAACATAAGGTTTAATAAATTCTTATTTAGATTGCATACACATAAGAAGCACATAAGAAAATATCTAAATTTAATTTAGTAACTACTAAATCATGAAAACATTAAAAATGTGGATAAGATAAAATTCACAAAAGAAAACTGAAATAAAATATATTACATAATGGGTTTAATGCCTGGAATATACCACCTTATATCCATCAAGTGCACTTTTCACTAGCTACGAGATTTGTAAAACACATCCTCCTGAGATGACTCGTGAGAAAAAAATTTGTCGAAAGTGAAACAATACTTTTGAGCTGTTTACAAATAAAGCAAAAGGAAAAGCATCAGTTATAGAGGGCTCATCCTTATAGATTATAGTTTCCATAAGACATTATAAAACAGATGATAGCTTGCATGTAATAAATTAGAAAAAAATTCCTTACCACTGTACATCAAATCAATGCCTCTCCCAAGAGACTCAATGCTTGTTGGATATGAAATAACTGAACCATCTGCTCCCCTGGCTTCAAAGTCTGAAAAAAAATGTTGCACTCTACAAAAAACTCGAATGTTTCCTTTTAGTTCCTGCAAAACATTAAAGCTCAATAAAAGTTTAATATGTGTGGTATAAATATTAGATATGAGAATATATACATTTTGGACATGTTTCTTGTACAACTTTCCAATGGAATGGCTATCAAAGGCTCTAAGATTTTAAGGAAAAAAGCTGCAAGGAAAAAAAAAACTTTTTCTTTAAGACAACTGTCTAGGGTTCAAATGCCAGATCGCTAGTCAAATTTTATGTATTTTGCTACTAAATGATGCAGCTTTTACGAAAATATCAAAATATTATCAAACACATTGGCATGGAGAAACATATTATTGCAAATGGAGACACATACATGGCTTGTGGAAAAGAAGAAATTGAGTGATACACATGCATGTTTATTGGTTTGGGACCAAAACAAGAATTTCAAATAGTTTAAAACAGATTTCAGTTCAACACTCAGTCGAATTATTGGTTTGGTTCAACTCAAGGTTTCGGCTCATCTTGGCTAAAATCAATCTCCACCACCCTCAACCTAATATTTGCTTCCAAATTCGTTACAAAATTACCTAAATACCTTCATTTTCTAACAATAAAAGAGCTCGGGTGGGTAAGTTAGAAAATGCTCTTGATAGCTACAATAATGGTTCTAATGGATGAGATTTACAAGACTTAGTCCACCGAATTTCAAACACCAAAGAATGGTTTCACATTCAATTTCTCTTTTGGTAATATTCTCTTGCTCAATTATCCATAACATTACTTTTACATTTATTCTTTCAATAATTTGCTAATTAATAACATAAATAAATATTGCCTAATTTAAATGCTTAAATATCTTACTTTGATTTTGAATCTTATCCTTTTATTGTATTACCTACTTTTATCTCTTCAACAATACTCTTTTTATTCACTTGGATAAATTATGGCCACTCAATTTTTTAACAATATTTTCTTATAATTTATTTTTTGCATCACTTAGCCACACAAACAAGTGATCGTTATTGTTTCTAATTGTGTTATTTATATCATTTATTTTTTAGTACCCAACCCCATATCTATATGGACAAATGGTGACCTTATTAATTTTACAAAATATCACCTTTATTTTCAATAGTTCAATTCTTTTCAATGCTGCACGTGCACCTTATCAACAGTTAAGCGCATTCGTGTTCTACACGCACAAGCTACCTGCCTGCATGGATAGACCCTTGGCTCGATCATAAGTTTGTGCACCTCAGGATGCACGCCGCCAAAGACAGACTTTGGTAGGTGCAAAATTTGTAAAATTTGAGAAATTTTTAATTTTCGATCAAAATCACATTTTTTTGTTTTATATTTAAAAATTGTATCCCAACCACTATATAAAAAGAAAGAAATAATGAACCGAATAATTCAAAAAAATTCAAAAAAAATCTGAGACGTCAAAACTCATTAAAAAGTCAAAACTTGAGAAATTAAGCAAGCTTTGAGAATCAGAATTTCGTAAATTCAAAACCTTTTAAAGGAAATCTTCTTGGAGAATTCAACCTCCTTCTGGTAAAAACCCTCTTATCCTTCTCTTTCTCCTTCTTTCTTTGCTCACCATTATTACACTTCCACTTTTGTTGTTGTCATTCTGAAAAAAAGCCTATTGACGAGGGTTCAAGTCGAGAAAACCACCCAAACAGATCATTGATAATTGATTCTAATGATAATGACAATACTATTATTAGAGTCACAATTGTTGAAAGTCACCAACCATAATTTATTAATAAAGTTTCTAGAACAAGTGCTACTTTGGAAGCATTAAGAACTCACATGGCTAAGAATTGTCAATAATAACTCATCATGTTTCTCTACAATTTAACATTGCATAACTAACAAGGAAAGGAAGTAGCATGTAAAAATCCCAACTAGCCTTATGCCCAAGCACTCACATCAGAGGAGCAAGCAACTGTGAGCCCCAAGTTATAGGGATCATGGTTCCATTTACAAGAGGAAAAGAGCAAATCTAAGAAAAAATCAATGAGAAAAAAACCAATGATGTCAAAAGGTACCTTGTAGAGAAATATCTAAATCTTCTTACCACTCACATTGCTTTTATTGTTGCTAACTCATAGTACTTGTAAGGCATTGTGACTACTATAGAGATCACAATAAGCTCTTAAGTAAAGTCACTCACAACTTCAAAGGTTATCAGTGTTTGTTTGAAATGGATAAACATAACATGCAAAAAAGTAAAATATGCAAAATAATGGCATTTGCATCCAACCTCAAGTGTATTACAAGAAATAAACTCGTTGTCATTAGGGTTTTTGAAGAAGATCCATTGCAATATTGATCTTTTATTCAAAATACCAAGTTGTTTTTATGGTTTTCACTCTATTATAAATATAAAGTTCCTATTATATATTCAATATTTATTGCATTCATTCATCTATTATGACTTCTTTTGGCTCAAGTATGGGATCTTTTGATCTATTGTACCCCCTTTGAGTTGCGTAATGAGATATAGTATATAACTCTTCTATGAATTGTTATGATTTTTTTTCTACCTACTTTTACAAAAAACTACAATGGAGTAAGTTTGATCTTTTATGATTATAAGTAAATATAAACAATAATTGTCCAAATCACTTAAAATTTTCCATTCATTACTTCAACCTTATTTTTTGTTCATTATTCTACAAGTGCACAAACTTTTTAAAAATAGTATTTTAAAATAAAGCTATTTTTATCTTCGTAAATTTTTGAAAAAAATGAAAAAAAGTACAGTTCAACTTCCTCTTGTGCATGTCGAAACTCTTCAAAAACAAGCCAGCTTTCAACAACATTGTTACTACACAAATTTCAATCATGTTTTAAGGAAAATTACTAGACTAGAAAAAGGCTGCTAATTAAAAGGCATTTGTTAGATGACAAATTAAGCAATTGACAGATTAATTTAAGCTATGATAACACAACCACTAAACTCTATTTCTCAGTATATAAATTAAGAGTGGTAGCATAAAAAATTTTAAAACAAAAGCATAGAATTAGAATGAAAATAGTTGAGGCAAAATTACATGAAGAAAAGGTTTTGTTTTTTAATTTGGTGGAGTGCATTTATATGATAGTAAACTCAATTTTTAGAAGGTACCAATCTGCGAAGTAAACTCTTCTATTTCGGAATTCATTTGTGATTTTGAAAAGAAATGAAATTTTCCAAAGTTTAATATTAAAAAAAATTCATCATCGTGTGAAAATGTAAATTGAAAACATTCACGAATTTCAAAATGCTTTCTCTTTTCTGACTCCAACAAACTATTGAGCTCATCCTGTATCGCAAGATAACAATCTTCCAGATCAATGTACCGACTAATACAGGACTTTATCCTCGTGATATAGTTTCTCAAAGAATTCATCCTTCCCTGCAAAAATAAAACTGTTAAAATTAGAATAAACACAACTCAAGAAAAAAAGAGACTGATTGTTATTGTGACATAAAGATTAGGAAGCCTAGTTGCCCATCTGCTTTGCTTCTGAGCTTTGATTTCTCAGATAGTAACTTCGCTACATCCTCCCTTGAGTTAAACACAACCCTGCTACCATCACAATCTCCATTAGAACTGGCAGTATCGGGAACACCTCCGTTATCCCCAGATATTGTATTCATACTCGATAGAGATAGGTGACACGTGCGGAGTTTGTCTATCCTACCATATTCCCACCTCCAATCTTCTACCGCCTATTTCACTACGATTCATCCAAGTTCTCGCTCTTCTGCAAATCAATCTACACGTAAGAATTCCAAGCCAAGGAGAACACTAGCCATAAAACGGATTGAAATTGATTGTGTCCAGAAGTAAACCTTACATTTGAGTTGCTTCGAGAAACATTTTACCTAGCAGTTAGTGGGGGATTGTTTTGGTTCCTCGTGTGCATCGTCAATGAGATAAAAACGATCCAACGGAGTTACGGAGGGGTAGGGCTGAAGTGGAACCCTTATGAGGTGCAGCGGTTGGATGAGGAACATAAGATAGAAAGCATCGAAAAAACAAATTACAAACCAAAGAAGAAGAAAAAAAACCTTTTCTTTAACTTTCCGAGGAATTGTTTGGTCTCGAGAACGACGATATTCTTGCTCTTCCCATCTGTACACGAGCGAAGGGGCGAGCTTTGGGATTTGTAATTTCTTGAAACGAGCATGCTAGAGATTCCAAAATGACCTAAACATTCCCTGATAATAATTACACGACGAACGAAGCAGCTACATGTATTTTCTTTCAAATAAATTTTATTCAGCAAAAAAAGAAAACAAACAGAAATAACATTTAAAAACCCACTAAACAAAAAAATTATTGCATTAATTTTTTTAGCTTAAATTTGAAAATGAGAGATTACAAAATAAAGCTTTGAAAAAAGAATATTAAAAAAGAGTTTTATATAAATATATAAAAATTAGATAAATATTTATATTTTTTAACAATTAGAGATTGAGAAAAATAGAAACAATATTTAAAATTTTGTTATTAGTCTAGACAAATTTTATCCTTAAATTAATATTATTTTTTAATATGATATTAGGATTTTGTCTTATTATTCTTATTTTTAATAAATTACTATCTAGGATAATAAATATGTAAAAAAGCATTATATTAATATTTGGATCAAGTTAAATTGTGACATCATGGTCTATTTCTTCGATCGTACTTGTTAATGATAGTGATGGTCCATTCATCATTGCTCTTTTTCCGTTGTTCTCTTAGTGATAGAATGAAAAGTTACACCAAACTTTAGCCTAATTTGAGTTTAATTTTTATAATACAATAAATAATATCTCATATAATGACGATTTTTCTACTAAGCAGAATACCTTTTTGAGTGTCAATGTTCTCTAGTATTTCCATTACACCATTGTGTTTGATGAGTCAAGCATAAATGTTTATATCTCATATGAGCCTACTTTAAGTGAAATTATTAATATTCAATTAAACCAAGCCATGAACTTTAAATGTCTAAAACAGTGGTCTTCAAGGCTCTTGGAGTCATGGCAAGCTTCAAGAAAATTGAAGACATGCACTAAAACTTTTATACTTGAATTTCTCTTTATTTTTTTTCTTGAATTTGATATGTCCAAATTTTGAGATCATGTGACACACTAGTAGTATTAATATTGGAAAATGTTAAAAATTTAATAATTATTGAATTTTGATTTTTTGGCCAAGCATTATTGATAAAAAGTATAGACATTGGTATTTGATTTTTTAAAATTATTTAGGAATTACTTTTCAAGAAATTCTTTTATAGTTATTTAGGACACTTGACACTATCATAATATAAAATTATTTTGTTACACTTATATTTAAAATTTTGGCACAAAAATTCTCACAAAACACTAAAAAACCACTTTAGTTTCGTGATTTTCACTGTAGAAGGTGGATCGACCCGACCAGACTGCTGGCCCGTCCTGGCTTTAGGGATTAAAATAAGAAATAAAAAATTGTTTGATTGACCCGAAGGGGCAACAGAAGCCCGAAGGCGAAGGACTAAGACCGTAGGGAAAGCTGAACAGAACAGCTCGTAATCAACCCGAAGGGAAACTGAACTGAACAATTCGACTTCAAGTCAACCAGGACCAAGTAATTAAACCTAGGTTGAGGTAGGGGGTAGCCAACCCGAAACAGTTGGGAGATAAGCGAGCCAGAATCCTTATAGAGCGCAATGGCCATGTATTTTCAACGATGTGGGAGTAAATTCCCATCTGATCTTCAAAGAACGCGGAAGGGCAGGTGCGATCCGACGGCTTATGTTAATCTTAGTAAAATGATGCAATTAAACTACACAATGACAAGAAAGGAAATCGAACTTGAGTAGATTTATGAGACCATTAGAAACCACTGCTGCAAACGTTTCTATAAGAATAGTTTTTGGACAGCATATCCTAATACATGTAGGAGAAACCTACGCTAGATCCAATGGCCTAGAATAAGGCCGTCTAAATCCAACGGCCAAGATTGATCTCGAATGGTAAAATCGAAATTCATTCAGAAACGTCCATTTCATGAGCCAAATCGAACGGTGACTACTATCTGTTCGTTACCAAACGACTAGTTCATTTTAGAGTCGTTGGGAATGGATTTAGAGCTCAAATTTGTGCTCTAGAAATAGGCAAAGATGAAGAAATCTAACAGGTTATAATTGCTGATGTTAATCAAGACCATTCAAAATTCTATAATACCTCAAAACAGATAATATTTTTTAAATATATTTCTTCAATTTAGAAAGAAATTAAGTGCTATATATTATACTTTGAGATGTCAATAATACATCACAAGGATTTTGATCTCTTAAGGAGATTCCTTTCAAGGAAAGTTAGGTTAATGTAATATCATAACTTTAAATATCAGTTCAACATTTTAAAAATAATTTGGATTATACTTGAAATATTTTTTACGAATTTAACAATATGATTTTTATTTTAATAAATGTTTTAGAAATATATATTATTTAAAATATAAAAAAATATTAAAAAAAGAAAAATAAAAAAAGAAATGAAGAGTTGAATAAGTAACTTAAATTAAATTTTGTCTAAAATCATTTGGAGTCCATTTGATATGAAAAATGCATAGATCATCAACATAGAGATCCCATACATTTTTCTAATGATGTTAAACTTATTCTAATAATTATCTTTATACTTTTAAAATTTTTTATTAAAATAGTTATTGAAATTATTATGAAAATTTTCCCATCTTATATGACAATGCTTAAATGAATATTTTTGCATGCCAAACATGTCACGTCATATAAAAAAATATGCAAGAAATTAAATACGAGAGCAATATATAGTTGATAACTTAACATCTAAATCCAAATGTTAAAGTTACCAAAATATTGATTTATAATTTAATCAAGTTTAGATGTTAAAGGCTACTAATTTATATTTTCATCAACCACAAAGCAAATGTACAAGAAAATTCATAGTCACGTAACCTGAGATTTAATGTTGTCACCTTCCTTCCCACGTTGGCTCCACATGCCAAATTACCCAATTTGTAAAAGCCCCCATTTTTTGGATTTCACAAAAGTTTATCAACATTGTTTGCTCAAATTCTCACATAAAAGAAAAAAATACTTTTTAATTCTTTATTGCAATGTTTAAAACTTACTTTCCCAATAAAATCTCATATATTGAAGTTTTAATAAGGACCATTTGCCATCAAAATCATTTAATGTCTATGATTTTCTAAATCGAGAAAATTGTCTATTTAATCCACTTAAATACACTAAACTTCAACAAAATGAAGATTATTCTATGCTCTACATTTCTTTAAAGTTTCTTAACATATTCATAGCCACTGGTGGCTATTTCATGAGTATTTAAACACTAATTAATTTTAGAATAAATTGGATTTTTAGAAATTAGAAAATACTATATTTTAATCAAAATTTTAAATAAAATCTAGTTTTCTTAAATATTTTGATATAAATGATGTCCAAATATTTTTAACAAATTATAAAACTCATAAAACTATACTACATAGAGTTTTTTCTTATTTTTTTAATATTTCTTTAATTTTTAAATAACTTTTTTATAAAAAAGAATTTCTTTTCCAAAAAATGTATCATTTTTTATATTTTTTACTTTTTAAGATCACCTTTTATTTTAATATTTTTCTCCCAAAAATATTTAAAGTAATATTTTTCTATAATTTTAATCTTTTGTTTTGTGACAAATTTAATTGCAAATGTTATGATATTAAAATAATTAATTCTTAAAAATTTGATACTACTTATTTAATATTCTTCTTCTTCCTCCGTAGGACTCGTATCCCATCTTCTAAAAATTTTAAGGTTTTATAAAGTAGTAATAAATCACTAAAAGTGATAAACTTTATAAAATTATTTTTTAATATAGTTTTCGACTTTTAATGAAATAATGCATCTCCTTTCTCTTTAACCTCTGTTTCACCATCCAATAAATGCAGTTAATTAATTTATGTTGCAGATAATGAGATTAATCATAATAAAAATGTATTAAATAATACTCATACTATTAAAATATTATATTATTACAATTAATTCCATAAATTGTGTCCTAATAGATCAATCATATTAAAGTGTACTTGTTCGATAGGATCATCTACAACCTATTAGATCATTTGATTTAATTCATTTAATTGTTCAATGTATGTCTAATGTGTGACAGATTTTTCCAACTTCTCTATTTGACTTGTGTTAATTCCTCATATGTCAAAGTCATAGTATTCAATCCGCATGTAAGATCATTAAATGCTCATTGAAAGATTATTGAATTGTCTATCGAGCATTCGATAAAAACTCACAATACAAATGTTGAAAAATTATTAGATTTTTGATATTTTTCATTAGATCGTTCAATCTTTTATTGGTTTATTGGATGGCCCCATTGAATATATAATGAAGACTTTGTTTATTTCTTGTATTTTCTTTAAATCGTGAAATTCCCTTCTATAGTAACGATTTAATGCACATAAGGCTTAGTTCTCTTTAAAATCTTTCATACATGACTCCATAGCAAGAAAAAAGGAAACATTTATAGCTTGGATGAAAATACTTATACTTTCAGCTTAGATCTTAACTAGATCTCTTCAAAATCAATTGTAAATCATAGGGAAATCTTACCTTGTTTCTTTTAATTAGATTTTTCCCATAGTGATCCTTTAATTCATTTTCTTTTCTTCTCTACAACTAATTAGGAGTTATGACCAAAGGTTATAAAATCTCTCTTTTTGATAACAAAGTGCACATGTAATATTCTTTTTTACTAACTTAAAAATTCCTTCTAAATAGTTTTAAATTATTTAGTTTGTGTATGTCATATTTGAAACTTGAGAATTTATTAATGAATAAGCTTTTTAAAATGCATGCCAAGATAGTAATGATAGAATACAAAATTTGAGTTTATTATCATATAGGTTTCAATTTGAGAAATCTGTATGTATACGGTTTATATTTTTCAAAATTCTTTTTAAAATTTATATAAATAATTAAAATTAAAAAATATTAAAATAAAAGAAATTTAGATTAAATAATAAAATAATCATCTTATTAAATAATAGGATGCGCTCTGTTGTCTCGAGCATTTTGGCAAAGTTTAGTATTACATAAATGAAGCATGAAGAGAAAGAGCATAGCGAGAGTGTTAAAGGACATTTGGCTTGAGACCTTGTAGGAATTCAAAGAAAACATAGAGAAAAAGAAAAAAAGCAAAATGAAGAAGCAAAATTTTTGACCTCAATTTGCTGGAATCACATCTTAAGGTAAGTTGCGAATTGAGTTCAGCTTCATAAATGATATATTTGTTATTTGGGGTGTTTTGGATGTGGATCTTGCATGATTTTGGTGGATTTGTGGTTGAGTTTGTTATTTTTTTAGTTGTTATGATTCAACCAAACAATCAACAAAATCATTTGGTATAATGACCAGTGATGGGGCTTTGGCCTTGTGTAAATGGCTCAGTTAGTTGATCATTGTTCTAGTGCACTAAATTAAACAGACAAATACAATTTATTTAGGAAAGACATGGCAACAATTGCCTTATTTAATGTTTTCTTTGACAAGTGATCGTTAACATCGTACAAGTAGGACAAGCTGATCAAAAGAATATGATGGGTTTAGAAGGTCTAATAGAGATTTCCCATACAATCGATAATTTGACCTATGTATGCCACGGATCATACGATGTGATATAGAGATCATACCATATGATATGAAGCTAAAAATGGTAAAGTATACAATCTTGTTTAAAGATTATTTGAAATAGTTTTTGTAAGTGCTTTTTAATAAAATGTGGCAGTGACAACAAAATATTATATGAATTGTATAAAAATTGAGAAGAGAAGATAAAGGAAAGGAGTGTTCATGGAAGTGATATCTCAAAACCATTAGATACGTTAACTAATTAATTATGATATAAGAGAGTTGCTTTTCTAGACTCCAATCTATCATTATGTAATGACATCATGATATGAGCATTAGCATAGCATGTTATCATTTGCATATCTTTTCATATTAAAATAGTCCTTTACTATTATTAATATATAAATGTATAAAAAAAGATTATTATTTAAAAATTAAGTAAATATTTATTCAAGCATAAGTGAGGTAAATTCAGTCGATGTAATATTACTAGATTAAAGCGATGCAAAACTCACATGCAATGCAATAAAGATTTACATAGCAAGATATCCAAATCAATTAAAAAATTAAAAAAAATAAGATAAATTATATGTAAAAGTTGTATTCCATGGCAATAAGATAAATGAGTATAATATCCTGAATCATCAAATTAGGTATGAATCAAAATATTTCCGAGAGCATGCCAAACACTTAGAAAATAATATTTAAATAGTTAAAGCTCATGGAGATGAGTACAACCACATTTGTTTCATCTCGATCCCCTTGTTTCAAATTATAGTAAATTACCAACATAAATAATCACAAATAATAATGAAGTATTCTTCTAATATTAATAAATATATAATAAAGCTAAATAAGTTAAATTGAATCAATGAATATAACCAAATCAAAATTATATAAATATCACATGAGAAGAGATTTAGACTTACATAATAACCAAACAAAATTGATGAAAAATATTTGAAGAAAATGAGATAAATGGTACAAGAAAATTACTCTCCAAAATAATAAATAGATTGAATGTAATATTCTTGATCATGAAACCACATAGTAATTAAAATGACTTATAAGGTTTTTCAAAACAACAAATAATAAAATATTTTAAAATATAAAAATTATTTTCTAAATAGATCAAGTAGGTGAAGCATTTAGATCAGACATCATTTGGAATTACTTTAAATTAACATAATAAATAAGCATTAATACTAATAAATTATTATTTTAATATACATAAATATATATTAAAGAAGAAATTAGATAAATTGATGCAATATAATATTATCAAATTGAAGCAAAAAAGTGAAAAAATGAGATAAATATTTCAAGATATTTATATTCTAAGTTACTAAAGAGATAAAAAATAAAATACTCAAACTTGAAATTAGGTGAGAATAAAATTTCTAATAAATTAGGTCAAAACCTAAAAAATATTTAAAATTATTAAAATAACAATGCAATAGAATAAAGTACATGATGATGAGTCAAAAAAGTTTGTTTCTTCATGATTGGATCTCGTTTGCAATCATAATGAATTATAAGAAACAAAATAATAAATTATAGCTATAGTATTAACTATATATATATATATATATATTAAAGATGTAATAAGATGAATTGAGACAATATAATCATGCAAAATTGAAACCTTGTCCAGGTTATAAGAGAGGTGATTTAATGTCAAATATCTAAGAAAATAAATATTTCAAAATATAAAAAAATAATTATTTATTTTGTGAAAGCGTATCCATATTAATCTAACAACTATTGTTTCATGTCAAATGAACTTATTATGGAATTATAGTGAAACATGATATCTTCCTTAGCAAATTTACACTTCTCGATATTTACATAAAGTTGAAAATCTCTTAATTTAGACAGAATTTTTTAAAATTGCACAAAATGTTCTTCAAGAGAATTATTGTAGATAATAATACCGTCAAGTTATACCAGAATAAACTCGTCAAGATACTCATAAAGGATATTGTTCATTAAATTTTAGAACATAGCATGTACATTTGTTAAGCCAAAAGGCATGACTAAAACCTCAAAAGATTCCTATTAAGCCACATAAGTAATCTTAGCTTCATCTTTTGCCACAACTTTGACTTGCCGATATCTTGATCGTAGGTCTAGCTTAGTGAATCCTACTACCTTATATAATTGATCAACCAAATGTTGCACTAAATGAGCTTGGAATTTGTTTTCATTATAACTTTCTTCAATACATGATGGTCTCTATAGATTCATGAGGAACCATCATTTGCATCATCAACACTCTACATTTTTCATCAAACTTTTGCATCTTCGATGAGATGCATGGTAAAAATGATCACTTTCTATTCATCCAACACATTATTAGATTAAGTATTGCTCCATGTTCTTTGAGATATTCTCTAATTCCTTCACATTCCTAATGCCATTGAAACACTTTTGTTAATGAATTTTCACAAAGTGCCCATTTTCTTTTCTTCTCTACAACTAATTAGGAGTTATGGCCAAAGCTTATACAATCTCTCTTCTTGATAACTAAGTGCATTTGTAATAGTCTTTTTTATTAACTTAAAAATTCCTTCTAATAAATTTAAATTATTTAATTTGTGCATGTCATGTTCGAAACTTCACAATTTATTGACGAATAAGCTTTTTAAAAAGCATGCCAAGATAGTAAAGATAGAATACAAAATCTAAGTATATTATCATGAAGGTTTCAATTTGAGAAATATGTATGTATGTAGTTTATATTTTTCAAAAACTATTTAAAATTTTAATAAATATTAGAAATTGAAAATATAAAAAGATAAGAAATTTATATTTAATAATAAAATAATCCTCTAATTAAATAACAGAATGTTTTCTCTATTGTCTCGTGCATTTTGGCAAAGTTCAATAGTGCATAAATGAAGCATGAAAAGAAAGAGCTTAGGGAGAGTGTTAAAGGATATTTGGCTTGAGATCTTGTAGGAATTCAAAGAAAACCTAGAGAAAAAGAAAATAAAGCGAAATGAAGAAAAAAAAATTTACACTTCACTTTACTAGAATCACATCTTAAGGTAAGTTCATATTTAAGTTCATCTTCATAAATCATATATTTGCTATTTGGGGTGTTTTGGAAGTGGATCTTGTTCGATTTTGGTGGATTTATGGTTGAGTTTGTAAGTATTCAGTTGTTATGATTCAACCAAGCAATCAACCAAAACATTTGATACAATCTATAAAACATAGCCAGTGACGGCGCTTTGGCTTTGTGTAAATGGCTCAGTTTGTTGATCATTGTTCTAGTGTACTAAATTAACTAAAACAATACAATTGATTTAGGAAAGACACAATAACAATTGCCTTATTTAATCCTTTCTTTGACAACTGATTGTTAACATCATACAAGTATGATGAGCTCATCAGATGACTATGATGGGTTTAGAAGAAGTTCTAATAGAGATTTCCTATATAATCGGTAATTTGGAATATATATGCCATGGATCATATGATTTGATATAGAGATCATACTATATAATATGAAGCTAAAAATTTTTAAATATATAGTCTTGTTTAAGGATTATTTGAAATATTTTTTGTAAGTGCTTTTTCATAAAAAGTGGCAATGATGACAAAATATAATATGAATTTTCTAAAAAATGAGAAGACAAGATAAAAGAAAAGGAGTGTCCAAGAAAGCAATATCTCAAAACCATTAGATACGTTAACTAATTAATTATGATATAAGAGAGTAGCTTTACTAAACTCTAATCTAACATTATGCAATGACATGACATAATGAGCATTAGCATAGCATGATATCATTTGCATATGTTTTAATATTGAAATAGCCTTTTACTATTATTAATATATAAATGTATACAAAAAGATTATTATTTAAAAATTAAGTAAATATTTATTGAAGCATAAGTGAGATAAATTCATTCAATGTAATACAACTAGATTAAAGCGATTCGAAAATCACATGCAAAGGAATAATGATTTACATAGTAATATATACAAACAAATTAAAACATTAAAAGAAATAACATAAATTATATATGAAAGTTTTATTGCAAGGCACTAAGATAAATGAGTGTAACATCCTAAATCATCAAAATTAGGTATGAATCAAAATGTATCTAAGAGCATGCTAAACCCTTAGAAAATAAAATTTAAAATTAAAAAAATAATAATATTTAAATTGATAAAGCTCATGGAGATGAGTACAACCACATTTGTTTCATCCCAATCCCCTTGTTTCAAATTATAGCAAATTATCAACCTAAATAATCACAAATAATAATGAAGTATTCTTCTAATTATAAGTAAATATATAATAAAGCAAATTATAGCAAATTACCAATAATTTCCTTTTCATTATGGAATTTACATAATTTAATTTTGCCTCGGTTGTATGTTGAGACTTACCTCAACTTTAGGCATTTGCCCTTTCTCTTTATTGTACCAATAGTTGTTTAGGTGGCACATTTAGAGGTGTCAACGTGTTGAGCTTAGTAGCTTTGAGGGTTGTGGTCACTTGGATAAGCTTTTTGAGGAAAGTTCTCATCAAGTCTTAGTCATTTTTTTCATTGGATGAGACACTTTTAAGGAAAATATGCTTTTACTTTTGGCCTCCCAATAAGTGCGAAGGAAAATTCTTTCTCATTAATGAGCCACAAAATTCTTCTAAATATTTCTTGTGAGGACAATGGAGAATCCATGTTAAAGATTTCTCACTTGTGTAATGCAACAATTTTCTTGATTCGCTTCCTTACAAGCATCATTGAAGAATTAGAGAAAGGCTTGAAGGGGCTCAAATTAGTGTTATCTTAGATTAATGAGTGATTCAAAGAACTATTTAGGTTTAATGCAACTAGCAAAGAAGATAGAAAATATGCTCTTGTATTACTTAAGAGAGAAATTTGATATTGGAGGCAACTTCTATAATCATTTGGAAGTTACATCTTTTTAAAAAGTGAAAAAACTTGCATTTATATGTCTTAAAATGACTTATAAAGATATATAATCTTGAACTCCTCCAGAAAATACAAGGGTTTGAGTTAACAAAATAAGAATAAAAGTTAAATAATTAGAGTTGATAAGATCTTCTTCTTATTAGAAGAAGTCACATAAAAAATGTGTAGACTATACTCGTACGCCTACAATAGGTTGGATTTCTCATCAAAGTGATATAGGAATCCACAATAAAGTAGAGTTGGTATTGTCTTAATGTAAGGTACCGACCTAATCACTTAATTAAATAAAAAAATCAAGTGTTTTATGCATATAAAATATTGAGTGAGGAAAGTAAATTCTATGGAGAGACATGACGATATCACAAAATCCTTAGTACTAACGAAAATAAAATCATACAAATAAATTATCATCATAATATAATATAGATATAACATGTATAACAATATATATAAATTTCAAATTGATGTTTTATTTTACTTTCAATTACCCAATCTATACTAACTATTGCTCACTCTAAAATCTTAAGAGTGTGGTCTTCTCTCTTGGTGTCAAATCTCTAAATCTTAATTTAATGGATGCATGATGCGTGATGTAAGCACAAATGATATTTAATTATTTCAAAAGATAAATCAAATAAGCAACTAAACATAAAGCAATGCTAAAATAAACAAATATGTTGATTAAAATAAAATCCATATAGTAAGAATGATGATAAACCACTTGTGTACGTTTGAAATCATACTAAATGTCATGCGTACTATAAGTAAACTAAATAAAATATAAATACAAGTTTTTCTATTCTTCCTAATTTTTAATATTTTATATAATCATCAAGTTTAGTATTATTTAAATAAATTTTCTCATTAGATCCAACAATTATATCAATATATAGCCTCTAATCGTCATCCATTTAATCTATCTAAATAAAATTAGGTAAATTTCTAATCCAAATATTGATACTCTACGATAACTCTTTAGGTTTAGTGCCCTATGGTAAGTATGGTAGCTATATCTTATGATAAAATTTAGTTGGCTTAGTATCATCCATTATAAATAATGACGTCATAACACATACCCTAGGCATATATTTAATGTGAACATCAATACTTTATAATAACATCTATTTGGTTTAGTATCATCAATAGCATAAAACACACTAAAAAATGTCTAATTTGAAGATCGATACCATAACATCTCCTAGGCATAATATTGAGGATAATACCTTTAAAAAGATATTTTTTATTTTTATTTTTCAGCTATATAATATCGTATGATATGTTAATCAAAACTATTGAAATATATAGGTATATATATATATATGTCAGCCTTTTTGTTATTATCAAAACTAATATACACTATTTACATTAAGTTTTTTTATTTTATATTGCTTTTATTTTTTTTATGATGCCATGTAACAAATACATGAATAAAATAATGTAAATCATGTAATTAATAAAGTCATGTACCAAGTATTATTAAAAATCATTAATATTATACTAAATTATAATATATAAGTATTTTCCACCATAATAAATATAATTTTAAAAAAACAAAAAAATAATATTGTATTAGATCACAAATTATATATTTATTTATATTTTTAAATTTTATTTATTTTAAAAAATTTATAACAAAATATATTAAAAAATAATATTACTAAAATAATATTATCATGTTACACGTCATGTTATCCAATTTTTCTACTAAATAAGGAAATTATCTTCCCTTTTGAATTTTAATTAATTTTAATATTTTAAAATATTATATTTATGTAAGGGTTAACATACATCCTAATTATAAGTAATTAAAATCATGTAAATTCTCCTTTTATCATTAAGTTGTTCCTTATATCATACTTTAACAATTTTTTAAATTGTATCATACAATTATCTAGAATTAAGTAATCTATATTATATCGTACATATATGATATCATTATCGTATTGCACGATTCGCCTTATTCCTGATTACCTAAGATATTAGTTTATTTGAATGTACTAATCTAATAAAACTATCATACTCTACGATAATAATATTGTATTGTTTGTTGTAATTCGACTCCTTATATTTTAATATATTTTTTATGTTATACTATGATCCATATAATCACACTCTATGATATGGAGATTTCTTTAATGTTTGTATCGTATGATTAATCCTACTTTACTAAATGGTTTTATTTCTCTTTGCAAACATCATCTGCTTTTCATACTAATATTATAAATGCATCATATTATACGATTCAACTTTGTTAAAATTATATAAGTTGAAATTGCACCTTACGATAACCAACATTGTACTAATCTACCTATTTAGACTTATAAATTCTCTTTCAACTGAAATAGATCATACAATAAGATGTTTATATTATTTTGTATGATAGATTCATTTATGCAACAATAATTGTGCTCTTAGTATTAGTGTGGTTTAGCAAAATGACAAATACAATTATTTTTGACAACCTTCTCATAGCTCTATCATAACCTTATCGTATATTGTGATACCACTAGTCCTCTTTCTTCAATGAATTCAACATAGTAACATAATAGAAAAATATAGAACTTACATCATCGATGATTCAACCTTTGCGACTCACCTCCAACGTCACAACTCTGCTTCTCAGTTTTCTTATATGAAAAAGCACATTGGAGCACATTTCACTTGAACTTAACCTTTATTGGGCTTACTAGACCTTTTTATAAGCCAAGAAAACAAGGACGCAATGACCTGAACTCCTTAAAGCTCACTATTGAATTAAGCTTGGCAAGTGTCGGAGCTTAAAATAATTTTTTATCCTACCCATACCATGACTGTTGAGAATCTGAAAATATTATTCTCATGGGTTTCAATATGACATCTTTATAAAACACGTAAATATTATATTATCTACAAATATATCATCTTATTTAATATTTTTCTATAATAGTATCTAGAAATTACATATATACCCCATCAAAATCTAATATTTATATATTTATAAATATATTATTCACTAATTAGTTTTAATTTAAGCCAAAATTTCTAAAATTATAAATTTGACATGATGCAATTTATACTTTAATATTTATAAATTTATCAACTACTAATTAGATTTGACATAAATCGTAATTTTTAAAATTTCAAAAACTATCTTACATGTCCATTAGATAATTACATTTATACATGTATCTTTAATAATTTATAAGAAATTTTTTAGATCTTTAAAAATTAAAAACTCTATGTCATTGAGTTCATCTCCCAAGAGTTCTATTTATTGATATACTCAAATAGTATATTTTTTACTAGGTTTGAACTTATGATATATTATGAGCACTTTATTGTTATTTTTATAATTTTATATAAAAATGATATATTTTAATTTTTTTATAAAAAAATAATATATTTTAAGAAATTAATTTTATTATGTTTAATAATACTTTGTCACAATCTTTTAGACTTAAATATAAATTTTTTCTATTTGATATAGTTTGAGATTTGAGGATTGTTACATTTAAGATTAAGTTAAGGGCAAAAAAAATTTAACTAGGGGAGAGGTGGTAGGATTTGATTCATAAATCATTTTTGTGGTGTCAATAAGATGATGTTGTGAAGGATTATAAGGTATAAGATTTGTGAAAATGGAAGCAAAGTGATTATATCAAAGAGTGATACTAAGAGCCTCAAGGGGCTCTCATTTAGAAGAGCGGGAATTGGTGCTGTCTCCCTTGCTAGAGTTATTAAATTACCTTATATGCCCCTTTAAAGTATAAAAGAAATAAATTTGGTAAAATATTTTATTTGTTATTAAAATAAATGGAAATGATTTTTTGTGGATGAAGGAGAACGACTACAAACTAATGAGGTGGAAATGTAAGGAACTTTGCTTGCTTCTTAACAAAAAGTGTTGAGAGATTCTCTTTCAAAAAACAATATCATAGATTCTTAGTCTCCATTTTAGCTTACTTATCTAGTTTCTTACAAATGATGTTAAAAGATGTTAATGTAAAATTTAGATTCAAGGGAATCAACAAAAACTTAGTAAAGATTTTTATTGAGTGTGATTATAAAAACAATTAAGTAATAAATTGGGGCCTCCTAAGTCGAGGATGACAAAGGAGGGTGAGAAAAACTAGGGGAATAAACAAAATTCTATTTCTCTTTAGAAAAATGTTTGTTCTTCAAGTAGGCAAATTTATTGCCATCAATTAAACCTTTGTGTCACTTGCTATTTGAGTTTGTGCATCAACAAAGAATGACCAAATATTATCTTTCTTCTTTTATTTTCCTTGGAGGTTGTGTTGCATGTGGTGACACAAGACATTGTCAAAAAGATAGCTAAACTTTACACTTACCTTCTTAGGTGCCAACATTACTAGAAGGCATGGGTACGAGATGGATGAATAATGTGCATTATCTCCTAAGACGATAGCATTGTAAGCGATGGCAATTAAGTCTTGATTGTCGAAGCACAAGTTGTTGGTATTATCAATAAAGGTTCTCAAACATTACATCTCAATCATTTATCATATAACTATATAATAGAATGACAACAAAAATTTGTGATGCACATTTATGCATCATAAACCTGTAATAAGTTTTATCAATAAAGGTGTGCTTATTGATATAATACAATTTAATAATAACATAACAAAAAATATTATTGTTTTCAAAATTTAGTAATAATACCCCAATCTTTTAATTAAATATATTATTAAATTTGTTTTTATTAAAATATTTTAAAAATTTTAATCTCGTACTAACGCGTAGAGCAATCCTAGTGCCGCTAATCAAATTCAAAACAATACTCCCTTCTTTAGTTTAATAAATTATTAATACATAGTAATTATCTTTTGTATTTAAACATTTGCCATCCTAAAACTGCATAAGCTCCTTAGCTTGGTTCTTCTGAGCTTCCCTTCGAATAGGGTTTTGTTAATTGATCTGTAGAAATGGCGACGGCGGCGAACCTCCTCTTGCCGGATTCCTTCTCTACATTAGGAAATGCAGCCGATAGGTTGAGCATTACTTTGCTTCAATCCAGGACAAAGCAGGACCTAGAAGTATACGAGGCGGAGCTTCTCCTTATCTACGACCACTTCGAATTGTTCCTACATCTCTTCCTTCAGCAATCTGCACTCAATTCGTCGTCGGGCCCGGTGGTCTCGAAGGGTCTCGGTGACCTCACGATGTTCTTGGTGCACATGACCCTATACAATCCATGATGCCTCGCTGAATTTCCTCATTAGTCTCCAATCTTCTTCAATCAAAAGTTCGGACCCTCCCGACTTCCCTTCGTTCCAATCTAGCACAAGCCATCATCCTCCTTGTCAATAAGAAGGTTCGTTATTTTTTTTTATTTTTTGGTCGAATCTGTTATAGTGTTTGGTACACTTCAATTTGGAGGGACACCATTAATCAACTTATTTCTTTTCAGCATTTTAATGGGTGGAAATATCTTTTGTTTTTACTAATTAAAGTTATGTTTTGAACTAGACGTTGGAGAAAATGGGAAACTTCCGCTTCATTGAGCTTTAAGAGAAGATTATAATTGTTGATAAGTTGTTAGACTTGATTAGGATTTTCTAATTGTTGATCGAGGTAAAAATTTGTTTTCCCTCTGCAAAGAACAAAACCAACACTTTTTTCCAATGATTTCTTAAATGTAGAATCTTAACTTTTTCTTGTAAGGCTGTATATTTCTTTTGCTTGACTTCTATTTTAAAAAAGTTTATGCTGCCAACACCGAATTCATATTCTGATATTATAATTACAAGAACAGTCCTTTAACACATCAAGTGAGGTAAGATACATTGATTCTAAGATGCTATTGTTTCTTTTCATTAACAGCCTTTTTTTGGATCAAAAGTTGTTAAAGCCATTTCCAATAGTCAATAGACATTTTTTTGTTCTATATTTTTTCCTTTTTTTATAGAATAGATTCAAAAATCTACTTCTCTTATAGAATCACAAAGTAAACTTCTTAATATAACCAAACCATCCAAATTGATTTTCTTTAGGCTTGTCTTCCATAAGTAGAATGTAAATTTTCTCTATTATAGTAAGTTACTCTTCAAACTTAAAAACTTTTTCTCTATAGCAATTATTCTATTTGTGTGTTTGTACTCATACATTGACATTTGATACCATTCAATCTTATAAATTTGCCTTTATTCTTGAGTGTGATATTTTGATGACACAACACTCAGAAGTTTGTTTTATTTTTGTCTTATTTATTCGGTGCTTGGATCATATTAGTGACATTTTTTTGTTAATTTTTCTATCATTTTGAATTATAGGCTAAAAAAAATTGAATTTTGTATTGTTTCCTTTTTTATGATAACTATTATAGTCACTATGTTTTTGGAATTACTTGTCTATATATAAATTCCTTATATTTATTATAAGAACTAGAAATGCGATACAATTTAAATTTCAGAGTCATTGTTCATAGACTCTATTTTTTTATCTTTTTACTTAGTCTTAGTTTTGATTTATCTCATTGCTTAATCTTATCAATTGGTATAAAATTATTAACAAAATGCATAATAATGAAAAGAGGAGTGCAAAAGTACTTATGAAGCATTATCTTTTTATGTGCAAAAATAGGAGTTGTGAGAAATTTCCAAAATATTTTTGATGCTTTTAGTGTATTGGTAGAAAAAATTTTTGAAATTAAGTTTACGAACACGCCCAAGGACATTAAGCATAGCCATAATGAAATCAAAATGTAATTAAGAAATTTTTAATATGTTCTCTTTAAGCATGAGAAATTATTTTTAATATATGAAATTTTAATTTATTTTTATTCTTTCATAATGCCTTATCAATATAAAGCCTCCTTATACACTCATCATTGCTTTGTTATACATGTTTTTCATAATTTCATTATGTACAATGCTAGCTTCATTATTTTCCTTTTCTAATGCTTTTTCGAGCATGTGAGGGAAATATCATAATAATCATAATTAATTTGAGTTCATGATGATTCCTTTGTAGAATTAAGAAAATAGTTTTTTGTTCCTTGAAGTAATGATAAGAAAACATTACATTCTTTTTATGTTCTTCATTAAACTCTGTAATTCTATAACAAACATTCATTATATAATCGTTTATAGACTTATCCAAAATTGTACTGACCCATTTCTATTTCAATTTTTACTTGAGTATTGAAGCTTAAATCCTAAGATTGGTAATAGCTCGGTTTTCCGACAATGTGCCTAGTTTGTGTAACAATAGTAACATTTATCTTCTTATGAATAATGATGCTAATTAACTTAGTGAAATTTATGATTTAATTCTAGTTTCTTGAAATTATTTCTTTATAGGTATCCATCCATGATGGTGCAGGAATCCTTACTTCTTTTCAATTAACTCAGTGTTGATATTACCATCTTTGTTAATCTTTTAGTATATTTAGACAATATATCACATTGCTTATAGGAAGTCCTAAGCATTTGCTTTAACACAATTTTGGACATACATTGCCATGGTTTGGCTACCTTCAGGATACTGGAGAGGTACAAGTCATAGAAGTAGATGGTTAGGAGGCGTCCGTGATAAATGGAAAGATACATCGTAGTGTTGCCTAGAAGTCAACTAAAAGAGTTGGGATGGAAAGATGGATAAGTGGGGTTTTTAAGTGTATACTATAAGCTAATAGAAATGGCTTATGTGAAATATTATACCAACTTGAAATGCCTAAATGAAGGCTATGAAAGTTTATGGGCTTAAACCAAATGATCTTAAAATAACCAAAATGGAATTTTTTTTTCATAATATTATTTAGTATTGCAAGAGGTATGTTGTTCCAATTATTCTATAGAAATTGAAGTTGTCTAGAATGTTACTGATTTTTCTTGTTTGTTTTGAAAGTTTATGCTTTTAATTATGTTTTGCTTATTTGTATAGGCAGATTGTTGAGTTGGATGTGCCTCTTGAATTATATATGGACCTTCAGATCGTTTGTGATTGAAACCTTAGAAAACTTGCATTTTCCTACATTGTGCACAGTATTCCGCACATGAACAAAAAACATAGAAATGAAGCAAAAAATAAGAATCTTCAAAATATTCTTTTGTCATTGCTACAAATGCATGATGTCATATATACTCTATTTTTGCTGAGTTTTCTTAATTTTGTTGATTATAATAATTGATGTATGATTTCTTGTTTGAAAATTATGGTTTGATGATCTAACTGCTAATGCTATTTGCAAAGCATTCTTTCACAGTTCTTGAAGATTGAGATTTTCCTTATCTCTGATAATGGTTAAGTCCCATTAGTTATCTTATTTTGCCTTTTTTATTATTTCTTTTTCCCGAACACATGGTCATGGTATCGGTTCTATGTTTCCTTTTTGGTTATTAGCGCGTTGATGATGATGATGATGAAGATAGTGAAGCCTCAAGTGATGAGGGTGATGATTATATCCAAAATCCACAAATCATTCTTAGTAAGGAAGCTGTTTATAAGGCATGTAGTTAGTGTCTACAATTTTTTTTTTCTTTCTTGTGTGGAGTGATGAAGATGCAACAAGCATGATGTGATGTCATAGTTATTCCATACGATAATCTAGGTGGTGTTAGAGTCCATGATATATTGTGGTGTTAATGGTCAACAAACAATGATTGACATATATTGCACTTTAACTTTGAGATGATGATGGGGCTTTCAAAATATTTGCATAAGGTCTTGGATTTTGGATCGAATAGTTTATATTGAAACTATTGTGCAAGTCTTGATTCAATAAAGTAAAAGGATTTTTGGTCTAGTTCCAAAAGTGTCAATCGAGTATTTAGTTTTTATGTTTTTTGTCGATTTCCATCTACAAGGACGGTCATTCCAACAAGTTATTCTTTAGTTTGACTAATAAATGTTCTTTTTTAATGTTCCAAAAATCCTAAATAATTAAAAAATGAAGTGTTATTCTAATCAGATCTTTGTAGTTAAGTAAATTGGGTAAATTTCTTTAATATTGTTCAATTTGACTTGAGGACATTCAATCAGTTTTTTGTGCCTATTCATTGACTCAAAGTTTGTGATTTGGTTAAGACATGCTTGAGTTAGTATAAGTGCTTCAGTCTATTTTTCACATGTTTGAATGGAATGCTATATTGGAAATGGTTTTCTTATTTGTTGGTTTGTTATATTATTCTGATATTTTTTTCCTTTGTGTATTCAGAAGACCAGTTTTTCGTGACAATGCTCATTCATCGTAAAGAATAACCTAGTCACTTGGAGGTGGAGAAGTTGATATGCATAAATTCGAGAATTTTCAAATGTCATCATTATACCTTAAGTAAAAAAATATTCACAGATGGCCTCTATAATTTGGTTGGGTGATATAAGCTCACCAAAAATATTTCAAAGAAATTGTTCACCATAACTTCGATATGTATCTTCTCAATTTTAGCACTAATGCATCAATTCCATCTGTAGATTTTTATGTTGCTCACTCTATTCTACTAAACTTTGAGTGTGAGTTTACATTTTTGTTTTAACTAAAGTTTATGCTATTAAATTGAAAAAAACGTGTTATTTCGACTGAAAGGTAAGTTCTTGATGGTCCCTCAAGTTTTTGTAGGTTTTTGTTTTCTTTTACCTACAGTCTATGTAATTACAAAAATGCTGGTGATTGTAATTGTATTGCAAGGAAAAACTTGACTTATGGAACACTTTCATTGATTAACGCATGTTCTGTATGATCATTGCCATAGAATTGGGTTTGGTACTAGAATTCCTAAATATTTTTCTAATAGTGATATCTTTGTACATATTTGGGCACAACACAAGGGTACTACTTGGACTAAGAAAAAGAAAAAAGCAAAATTGCAAATTGTTATTCGCGGTATGAAAAGGCAGCAACATCAATCATCAAAAAATGAAGTAGCACACTCCTGCCCTCCTCTTATTAATCTTAAAGATGCACTGGTTAATAAACCTTGAATTGAAGTCCTGCTTTTTTTTTTAAATTATTTTTCCAAACCATAAATCATTATTTGTCTAGCTCCACAAGGCTTTGCTGAGATGCTCTTCTCTCATCTTCATGTATGTAATTAATGATTTGAGGTGGTTAGCTTTTTGGTTGATCTCCATGTAGTTATTTTATGTCTTTCATATGCAGGCACCTATCAGGTAATCAGATTTATACTTCTTCCCACGATTGCTTCTATAATGGTGTTTTCTCCCTATTATTAATGATGTCTGCTTCGCCTTACTTAGTTGAATGGTGATACCTATAGTTTGATGGTAGTTTTTTTGTTCTCTTACATTTTCCCTTTTCATTCTTGCCTTATCATTTTTTGCTTTTTTTAAACGTCTTTATGTGGTTTCAGATTGTTTGCATGGGTGTGTTGGGGGTCATTATTATATATATATAACTAAAATTGAAATAGGAACATTAAATTAGATTCATAGTTCATCTGTATTGTTAAAAACTACTTAGTTTGAAAATTTGTAATTGTACAATATTATCTAGTATTTTTAAATATTGTTGGAGTTTTTGGCATTTGTAAACATGCTAACGAATCTATCAAAAGCTTTAAAATGGGTCCATTGTTTGCTCAAGAGAGTTTAATTCCACAAAAAGCATAATATATCAGCCTTTATAGTAAAAAGCGTTAAATATTTTTGTAGTTGAATTTTTATTTTTTTAACAAAATGGTCTAATTTCAAGGTCATGATCTGTTGAGCAGTAGCTAGCGCTTCCATTTATGATCTTTTTAATTTTAAAAATCTTTATCGAGAATTGTTGAAATTTTTTTTGAAGCCTATGGTCACAAAAGCCAATTGTCCAATTAATTGCTTTCTAAGATTAGAATCGTACTTCTTTGCATCTTCATTTTGATTCTTCTTTTGGCTGCTCAGAGATTTAATTGTAAAGTGTATAACATCTTAGGGCTGGTATAGAATTTCGTCAAATATGTTTGAATGGGTTGTGCATTTTTCCCACTGCACCAATTTTTAAGAGTTCTAATTAAAGAAAAATTTTAATCTCTATTTCATGCCACTGCTAATTCCTTGAGTACTTGGCAGCCTATTACATTTCATTTCCCTTCTTGAAGTGACTTCTTTTTTGATATGAATGTAGTGAGTTATTCATAGTAGATAATAATACGAAGAATGATAGGTTTGGTTTTGGATTCCATTAACTATATTTGCTAGTGGAGCTATGTTTAGTTATGGATGGACTAAATTTAATTTCCTGCCAATTTGCAATTCGGGTAAATAGTGAATCAATTTGTGCATGATCGTTCTCATCTTGAGGTGTTTTATACTATGTTTAGATATTGAATATTTTTTCATTACTGAGTGGTGTAATGATTTCAATCTGTTGCTTGTGTTCTATTAGGCAATTGCTGTTGGGTTAAATGTGCTATGTGAGATGTGCTTGAGGATGCCATTGGTATGCATTCTATTCATCTTATTGGGATTCTGTTAAACTTGTTATGCTTTGAAGCAATTTTATTTGTCCATTTTTTTGGACTATTGTTGAGTATTTTTGTTTTGTTTTAATCGATGCTGTTGTCCTTGCTTGGTTTCCTTTGTGATGAATTTTTTTGTCCAATTTAATTTTTTCACAGATGGTGCTGGCATGCAAGTGACTCCCCTTGAAAGCGACAACACTGTATGCCTTTCTGCTAGCATCCAATTTGGTGCAGGTGGAAAAGAGCTATTGGCAAGACAACAGTGTCCATGCACTCCTAAAGTTCACATTTATTGTACTAGCACATTTGGTCTAATTGTCACTCCCCGTTTGTCTTAATATTAAAATATACCAACAATATCAGAATATCATACAATAAAGAGAGCATGCGACTAATCTAAAGGACACAGTTCAAAAAATTGAGTTGGGGTGATGAAAAGTATCAAATATCCAATATAATATCTTAAGATAAAATAAAGCATAGAAAGCAACAAACGTGATCTCAAGCTATCAAATGAAAGATATGTTGAAAAGTATATAAATGTATTTTGTGTCAACTAAGTATAATAATTGTCTTCACATTTAATGTTTTTCACAAAGTTTAAAAAATAATATGCTATTTAATTGAAATTCTTAAGTTATATTTTAAGAACCCTTAGCATTGTATATGCATGTATCTTGGCTTATAATATAAGTAAATAAGCATAATATACTTAATTTGTAAACTACTAATTGCAAGAAGATAAAATAATATGGATGTGTGCTTAAATAAGGATGGAACAACAATTAAGAATAATATATGCTATCAATAAAAGATATAAAATGTTGAATCATTATTTATATGCTCATAATACAAATAACTGTCATATAATATTAATATCATATATTATTTTTTTCTTGGTCTCGTATTTGCATTCTTTTTATTTTATTTTTAAAATTTTTTTACTTGTTTTTTTAAGATTTTAATTTTTTGATATGATCACTATTTTCACTCAGGATTCCATATCATATTATTTATCATGAAGCCATCACTCACATTGTCAAGTATTTGGTAGTCACATGGTGTTGTACTTGTCGTGTTATGGCTCATAATTTAGCTACTACAGACAATAGGGTGATCGTATCATATACCATTGTACCATTGCAAGCATTGTTAAGAATCCTGTATTCATGGTGGAGGGTTTTTTGTTTTTTCGTATCGCATAATTTAGGTTCCAACAATACAAAAGGTGATTCTCTCATATCGAAAAACCGCGAGATGGGGTCATAAAGAAATCATCACATTCTTATTTCATCATTTTCCTGTTCTAGATTTATTAAGTTAATCATTCTCTCTTTTTTTAATTTGTTTTTCTATCATATATTTCTATTTTTTATTTTTTTTTTAAATTGCCATATGTGTGTGCATATAATTATAGTATGTTGTCATATTAATCAGAACATATGTATAGATAAATATATGTTATGTAGCATACTCATATCACAATAGATCACAATCCAAAATAATATTTTAAAATAATTTGACAAATTAACTAACTTATATTATAGTTTTAGGTTGTTCATATGATGACTCTTTTATGTCACTTTCATTGCCTTTTCATTTTTTTTAACTTTTCTTTTTTTTTTTTATAATTTTTATTAATAGTGTTAGTAATTTTTTATATTTTATTCATAAGATTTTTGAAATTCTTAACAATTATTTTAAGCTTTCTTTTTTTATTATTTTTCTAAACTATATATTTTTTATACAATAATTATTCAAAAATATAGTTACAAAATGTTTTTAAATCTTTCTTTAGCATTACGGAACCATCGCCCGCATTGCCAAGTATCTTCTACTTCTGATGATAGTGTCCTTGTCATATCATGGCTCATAATTTAGATACTAATGACAATAAGATTGATCTTATCATATATCATTGTAACATTGCCCATAATTCAGGTGCCAAGGATTGTAATGGTGATTCTCTCACATTGTATGGTATATTTTTGCTTGTCATATTGTCCGATTAAGCCTATTGTATGGTATGTGACATAGACTTTCTTAACAACACTACAGATTCAACCCAGTATTTGGTTACTTCAAAACCATCGCTCGTTCAGCTCAATAGAAAATTTAACAGCATTCCAAGGGAGGAAAATCTCAGTCAAAAGTATACTTTTAACAGTCCTTTTTATGCAATTCAAGATATGAGCTCTTTTATGAAACTTTTTTCCCAGATTGAAGTAGTTCCTGCTGTGACTTTCTTAGGTTAAGCTTTTCTTATTACAGCCCTCTACACCCAAGCATAAGCTATTATCTTTTTCTTTTCTCCCAAGTTATGCTTTTTTTCTCAGACCTCCTCATGCATAGGGCATAGCTAAAAAGCATTGGGGAGGGTAGGTTTATTCCTTTTATAATAATAAAGAGTATTATATAAAATATTGTTTTAATTTTCTTTTTAATAATTTATTAAAAAATTTTAAAATACTTCAAAAAATCACAAATAATGTGTTAGCAGATATCTCATTTCAAGATTTTCTCAATGATTTGCCCAAGTTTCAAATCTCACTATTTGCCACATGATATTTTTTTGAGATGCATCAAAATATATTGATTTCATAGTGTTGGATTTGTACTGTTTACATTCGACATTATATACACAAATGAAAATGTATTTTATAATTAAATAATTTAGACTATCATACTAATGCTCTAGCATTTGATGCAATTGCCTTTCAATTATGCCTAAATATGCAAACATATTTAATTAAAACGGCTTGGATACTGCCAAATGCACTTTTTGAGAAGTAGCAGCATATGTCAAAGACTATTAGTGCACATGAAGATATAGTAATAAATACGATAATTTTTCATGAATTAAACCTTTAAAAAGATGGAAATATATGTGATTTAAGTGCCTGCATATCTTAAACAAGAATTCAAAGGAAAGGAATTGTAATATGGTTCAGATGCATGATAGATAGATAGTTGGAACTAATGCATTATGAAATTTGCACCTTATATATTTACTCAAACACTTCTGTGACATCATGAATCCTTGTCTCTTTACACGATGATTTCCCTTAATATTTGCATTTCAATTGTAATTTCTGAACTATTTTTCAGTTTGCAATTTTGATATAGAATTTCTAATCGGCACTAAAAAAATGCTTCTAGGTGATCAAAACCTAGGAAGCAAGATTTATTTGTATTTACAGACAGCCTAAACTGAGCTGTTGCTCTTTCATTCATGGTCTTCATATCAACATAAGAATATTTGGATTCCTTTATTTTTTTTACTACAACATGAAAGGAGCAGTTACCATCATTTTTCTTAATTTTATGTTTTTTTTCATTATGACTTAGTTGATGAATGAAGACCTTCTTCAAGACTTGGTCTTGTACAAAAAGACACATGAGAAAGCTGTTTCAATTACTACGTGCTCCTAGATCAAATTAATAAGAGAGGTACGCTTTTGACTTTGCAATTTTTTTACGACATCCTTAATGGTGCAATTAAAAAAGAATGACAAATTTGTTATATTTTGGAGAAAAATCAATTTTCTTTTTTCTTTTCTATAGATATGCTCTTTATTTTTTGTCAAGAAAGATCGAGGTCATCCCATTGATTCAAAAGCCAGACCAAAAGCATTTGGAGAAGTCAGTGTTGCAATGACGTGCCCGGTGTTGAGTTACTTAAACAAGAAGATGATAAGCTTTTATATAGTAGTTCTGAGGATCAAAATGGCTACTTATGGTTCTTAAGCTGAAAATGATTCCTCACCAGTTGACAATGATATCTGTGCTAGAGTTGCATATGTAGAAGATGAGGATTCTGTAGAAAATGATGGAGAGAGTGACAATGAATTTTTCCCCAAAAGTGGACAATCTAGTGGTATTGATTGTTTGGAAGATGATGCCTGTAGGAATGACAGTGATGAAGAAGGTTTAGATAATGGGGAATTGGCTAATGTTTGTGACACTGAAGAATTGAATGATAAATTAGAAGTAAAAGCCATACGTATTGATGGGCAAGATGAACATGCTGACGATGGGAATGATTCATCAAAAAGAAAGAAGAGGAAGCTAGGAAATTTTGTTGAATGTCTGAATGTTGTTGATGCAAGTCTGCGTTCTCTTAAATGACTTGCACTAATCAAGCCTGCTGAAGTTTCAACTGATGAAGCTGATGGTATTGTTTCTAATGAAGACTTCCAACGTATCAAAGAACGGAAGGTGGACTTCATCTTTTATCTTCTGTATTCAATTTTCTTACCAGCTCATCAATTATCTTGCATTTATTGATAGCATGGCTCCTTCAAAGATTACCTTGTTCATGCAGATGTTCTTGACCAAACTTTTAAATTGAAGGTAGTCTCTGTTGTTATAAAATAAATGAGCATAAGTTATATGCAGGGTCTTCATGTCTTGACTAGAAGTTTAACTTGAGAAATCATATTGAAATATTTGTTAGGCAAATAAAGAGGCAAAGAAGGCCTTGTCTCAACGTGGTCTATTAAGAAAGGATGAAGGCTATAAAGCCGCAACTTCTAAAATTTCATCTTCTGAGGAGCTAACTGCAAAATGTTTGAACACTGTTAAACTTGAGGTAATTCTCTATCATGGTTGCATTATATTGGTTTGATGGCCGTTCTGATTTCACTTCTCAACTTGTATTATTCATGCATATTTCATGGCTTTTAATGGCCTGATGATGTTAATGTTGATCTAGTCTTGAGAAGTGAAGCCAGATAGTTAGTCTTACAGGTGTATCAGTCGACTTAGTATTTCGAAGATGAAATACCGATGACATGGTTTTATTGGACACGTAATTCTTCATTGGATATAACTTAATTTCATTGTTAGGGGGACTAAGTCATGTTTTATACTTTGACAATGCATTATTTGAAGTAAGATTCGGCATAGCGAGTAAGTTCCAACAAAAGCTTCAAGTTATATTAGATCTAGAAATTAGCCAATGGAAGAATTATTATTGAGCTCTGGCAGCAATTGTATTTCTTAAGCTTGAAGAAATCTGTGCTCAATGCCACACAAATACAGTTAATAGGTTCCAACTTTTAATATCTTATAACATGGTTGCTTTCTTTGATGTTTCTCACCAACCATTCTTTGGGAATGATCTCATTGAAATGGTAGGAATAAGAATAATCAGAACCTCTTGGATGTATTCAAGTTTATTTTACTTTTGAGTTGAGTGCATACAATGACGTTTAACCCATCCAAGTTGTTTTGGCATTTTTAAAAGAAATTTAATAAACATCATTGGTAAACAAATGATAATCATGTGTTGTGTTTAGGTGCACATCAGGAGCAAGCTCAATAAGTAGGAGAGAGTAGCTCTCATTCAAGCAGGCAGAGGGGAAAGAGAAAAGTACAAGGCTAAAATTGTGGTGAAACAAAAAAAGGTGTATCATAGTTACATTTGCCATTTTTAATTGCAAGAGAATCTTGTAGTTTTTAGTTTTGTTAGGTGATTTTGTTATTTCAAAGCTTATTTTTATCTTGCTACTCTTGATATAAGTTGCTATTATTGTTTAACCAGACTGGTGGGCTAAGCAACAGGCAGAAGCAGCACTTGAAGTCGATGTTGCTGGTTACTAAAAGAGCAAGAGTAGCTCGTTCTCGTCAAGAGAAAAAAAAAGTGGCAAAGGCAAGGTGGTAAGCAGTTTAGGGGAAGGAAAGCATGGAAGTGAAACTTGGGAACTCCAATCGATTTCAGCAATCTGGGATCACATTTTTTGGTAGGACCTATATCTTTACTTAGCTTCCCTTTTATCATTCTGATTAGTTTCCAAATCATTAAAGATATACATGCGATGTATGAGGCCAATAATTATTGATTAAGATTTTAAGTTAATTAATATTTTTCTTTTAATGAAGTGTAAAGGATGTGTAAACCAAGGCTGCCTTGAAACAATGTTTCGAATTTCATTTGACTTTGTTTAGTATTTCAATAATTATTGGCCTCATAGTTAAGTTTCAAAGTCTAGAAATTTTTATGTGAATATGAATAAAGACTTAAGTTAATAGAATAGATGTCAAGATGCTTTTTTAAATCATAACCAAGGATAAATGATAAAAAAAATTGGTTCATGATATTTGTTTAGTATTTCAATTTTTAGCTTGTGATTCATTAAGTATTAGATAAGTAATATAACAACATTATTTTGTATATTTGAGGATGAATGGTGTCAATGAGGTGTTTTTAATAAAAAAATGTCATACTAAAAGTAATTTATTTGTAGTAGAGGTTAAGAATAAATCTTAGTTGTCATATTATTAGAATGATTATTTGTATTTTGTTAGATTTAAGATATAAAATAAAAATATTGAATGATATTTTTTAATTTTTAATGTTTATTATATTTGTGAAAGTTATTTTTTTGATAAGCAGTAATAATCATCTTTCTTAAGTTTTAGAAAGTTATGTACTCTCTTGAGTTAGTTCATGTTAATATTTGTAATAAATGAATATTTTATTTCAAAACAAAAATAGATATTATTTATTATTTAATTATGAACATATTCATATGAGTTGGATATCTTTCGTAGTTTATAAATTAAAGGTATTTCAAAAATATAAGGAATTTAAAGGTCTTATAAAAATAAAAAATTGGTTTAATATAAAAATTATTTGAACTAACAGAGAAGAAAAATTTTTATCTAAAGAATTTGATTTTTTGCACAAACACAAGAAATTCATAGGCAATTGTTTATTAGAAAAGTACCAAAATAAAATAAAATTGTAATAAAAGAAGAATAGAACAATTGTTGAGATTACTTATATTGAATGAATACAACAACTTGAATATAAAGTGTAAAAAAATAATTTTTTTTTCTTTCATGAAATATAAGATTTTTTTGTCACTAATATTATCAATTTATTATGATAAAATATTTCTATGTGATTATATTATTCTTTATGAACAATGTCTATATATTATTTTTTTTCAAAAAATTATATATTCTTTCTTTCATCTTTCTCATTGAGCAACTGTAATTAAACTATCCTTTGAAAGACTGTTTATTTTGGAGTGTCATTATCTACAATATTGCTATAAGGACAAATTTTTGCAGACCAGTTGAAGGAGAATTTGTGATTTTACTGAAGTTGAATCTATGGATACATTATTCACACTTGTTCACCAGTCGTCATCAAAGTGAATGATTTCTTAAATATAGTTTAACGAAGGACGGTAGCTTTTTGGCGTGTCCAGCGCACCACCCGTCATGTATCCGCCAATATCCAAAGCATACACCATTCCAACATGCTTCACTGGTAGCAAAAAAAAGTTAGAATGTCGCCTCCCCGGCTGTGCATGCTCACTCGACTATTCCTCGCTCTTGGCATCAAAAGCTCCACCATTGCCGATGTGAATAAAATGTTTAGGAGGAAAATCAACTGGTCCAGCTTGGGAACAATACCATTGCCTCCTGAAATGCTCTAATGGGTCATCTAAGCTTGGAATCTATTCTGCGTGCCCATTTGTTTATCCTCTTATTCTTTGGATTGCCCAGTGATACATGTTCCTTTGGCTGTACTGTTGCATTCCTAAAGCAGTTGGTGATCAAGTTGAGTCGCAGCATCTCTAAAGGCCTCCATCTTCTTTCACGCCACAATCTTCTCCTTATTCTGAGAATGAGCATGGCAAGAAGCAAACCTTGCTTGTCCAGTTTCTTAAATCCGAGAAGGAAGATCACCGACCAGTCCGAAAGTAGGAACATGAGAGAAGCTACGGTATCAAGACATATGGAAGCTCCAAGCAGGACATAAGTTATCATGACGTCACTATTTTCAAAGCCATGCTTTGGGGAGAAAACAAACAACAAGAAAGTGAGAAGGATACTGGAGGAGCAGATCGCCTTGAGGATGACGTCGGCATGTGAGCAATTAACGACGCCCTTCGTGTACATCTCATCAAAGGAATAATTGAGTTCCATGCGTGTCAGGCCCAAAACTTCCTTGACATTCATCTCCTTCAACTTGTGTCCAATTACCTTGTATACGTCCACAAGTGGAATAACATCCACGAAGAAAGGCTTGTAAATGGAGTATATATCGAAAACTCCTTTTAAAGAATTCAATTCTTCTTTTTCATTTTTGTCCTGCACATGTGCTACCATTCTCCTACGGTTGGAAGAAATATTGTTTAAATGACTTTGCTTGCTAGAAATGACCACGAAGCTTTGAAAACAGTCAGTGCTGGCTCTATAGAGCAAGTAAGACCACTATGCGTACTTGGCGATGGTGACAATGAATATGAGCAGGGTGGGAGCGAGCAGGAGGTTACTTAGAAGAGACCAGAACAAAACAAATACGTCAATGATGAGCTCGTAGGCGAGGGCAAGAAGGTGTCGAGCCCACACCTCATTGTCCTCCATGGAAAACAAGGTTATGGTCTCTGGGCCACCAAGGTGAAGCAGAAGGAAAGGCACCCAGAATGCGAGGATGGCATTGTTGCGATTGTCGTCCATGCTGCTACTTAGCTGGCCAAGAACAAAGTCGGCAACCTAGTTGGCCAAAAGATAGTTGCTCCAAATAGCCATTCTTATCCATGCTCTCGATGCTGATGTGTTTCACAAACGTCCAAGGAAGATGAGCACAATTTTTATCACAAGGCTTACAATTATTAAAATACGTACATCCCACTTGCTCCAGAGCTTCTTATATTTTCTCGGAATATCCACTAATTTTGTGTCTTCTCCGAGATCAACTGATTGCAGAAAGTAAAAATAATTTCACTTTCCCCATTCATTTCAATCTCCCTACTCCATTTTCCAATAGGTGACTGTGAATATATATTTGATGTGGAACCCAAGCAAGTTTGGAGCAACAGCCAAAACATGATCCATTTTCTCGTGTCAAAACAACAAGCAATATATATTTGTTTAGGGGACACCTCCGATTTATAATTGAGACGCGAAGGTTAAATAAATTCCTTGCTTGTGTGGGAGACTGCTAGATAGTTAAACATCATTTCTTTAATGCCTGTCAATCTTTCTTACAGTGATTCTGAAAAACTTACATTATCGATGACTCAAACCTTTGCAACTCTTCTCTATGGCACAACTTTGCTTCTCAGTTTTCTTATATGAAAAAGCTCATTGGATTGGGCCTACAAGACTTAGTTATAAGTCAAGACAACAAGGTTGTGATGACCTGAACTCTTCAAAGCTCACTATTGAATTAAGCTTGGGAAGTGAGGGCAGTTAAAATCATTTTTTATCCTACCTGTGCGATGACTGTTGAAAATTTGAAAATCTTACTCCCCATGAGTTTCAACATGACATTTTTATAAAATACCTAAATATTCTATTATTTACAAATATATCATCTTATTTAATATTCTTCTATAATGATATCTAGAAATTACATAACATAATGCCATTAAGCTTGTAGAGGCAAATATTATTCATTTGTATTAGAGTACAGTATACGCGATTTGTGCATGCCATACTAGATGCTCAACATATAATACGTTATGTTATAAAAGTTAAAGAAAAAAATTTGTTTTTCAAATAATACATTTTTTAATTAAAAAGAAAATAATAATAAATTTATTTTGAGAAGTGTGCCATATTTTTAAATAAAAATAAAATTTTATTAAAGCATAAAATTAAAAAGAACTTTCTTTGAAGAATATAATTGTATTATGCTAATAATGTTTTATAACCTACATAATTAATTACAATTTTTTGAGTAATAGATATATATATTATCAATATTTAAATGGAAAATAATACTTTTTAATTTAAGCAAATTATCTTTAACAAGATTAGTGTTAAATAAATTACTACTAAAAGTTTTATGTTGTTTAGAGATGTAGCTAACGAAAGAAAAATGGAGGGAGAGAAGGAGAAAAAGAGAAAATAAAGAGAAGAGGGAAGAAGACATTTTCAATTCAAGAGGACAACAAGAAAGAGCAGCAAGGAAGACAGAAAGGAGACTTACTATTACTATTAGAATAAAGAAGGGGAAGAACGTACTAGAAAGCTACTACAATGAGTGAAAATAGGGCAAAAAAAGTTGAAATTATATTTTTTTATTGAATTTATTCATTTTTATAAAGGAATTAGAGGTTTTATTTTGTTGTACAAGAAAGCTGTGATAATTAATTATGAGGGTTTAGAGTCATCTTATAGTAAAAAATAGTCGAATTTAAGCCTTTTGGTTTTGTTTGGAGGTGAGTCTACTATATGATTAGACTCAACATATAATATGATTATTAATAATTTTTTTAGGGAGTTAATAAACATATAATACAATTAGAGTTAATTTGGTTCAAGACGAAAGCTTACTGTGTGGTACAACAATGTCGTCATATCATAGTTGGAGTGATCATATTGTACCGTTGATTCTAAAACAATATGATTAGATAATGGTCAAAGAGTAAGATGGGCTTCTTATAACCATATATAGGGAGTTGAAGGAATCATACTGTTTGATGGAGAGGCCATATAATACAATAAGTGAAGAATTAATAACAATGCTTTAGTGAGATGCCAATTATACATCACGATGGGGGAATCATATTGTTGATGTTTTTGTAGTAGAGAAAGTAGAGAGAATGCTTTCTGTTATATAATCTTAAAGAATTTTAGATATTTTCATTATTAAAGATTATATAGTAACTCATGTGAATGAATCTATAAGTTTGTAGAAAAACTAAAAGAAAAGAAAAGTGGATTAAGAATCTTCACCTTAAATTTAGGTAGAAAAATTTGATAATGGTAATATAAATATAATATTAAATTAGTAGATAATTTATTTTTTAAATTAAGATATCTTATATGTGATTTTATATTTTTTAATTTGATATATGACATAGTTATCTTGATAAGAAGTAATTATATTACATTGGCTCATAGTTTTTAAATTTTTGTGGATCTTTTATATGTTTATTTAAGGATAAGGTATAGATATTAAATCATATAGATAACATGAGAATTTGTTTATATTAGAAATGTAATATATATATTTTATTTTAAGAAATGGCATGATATTTAAAATAAGTTTAGATTAACTAAAATTAAATAAAAAATAATATTAACTTTTCTATTACACAGTTTTGTTTGATGAGTCAAGCATAAATGTTTATATCTCATATAAGATTGCTTTAAGTAAAATTTTTAATAATCAATTAAGTCAAGCCATGAACTTTAAATGACTTAAGTGGTTGTCTTCAAGACTTTTCGAGTGATGGCAAGCTTTAATGAAATTGAAGGCATGCACCAAAATCTTTATACTTGAATATCTCTTTATTTTTCTTGAATTTGATATGTCTAAATTTTGAGATTGGGTGGCACACTAGTGGTATTAATATTTGAAAATGTTATAAGTTTAATAATTTTTAAATTTTTATTTTTGGGGCAAGCACTATTTATGAAAAGTATAGACTTTGGTATTTGATTTTTAAAATTATTTAGGAATAATTTTTCATGAATTTCCCTTCATAGTCATTTAGGCCACTTGTAATACCATCATAATATAAAATTATTTTGGTATACTTATATTGAAAATTTCGACACAAAAATTCTCACAAAACATTATAAAACCACTTTAGTCTCGGGAATTTTCAATGCAGCGTTGGTCGGGTCGACTCGATCCGACTGGTGGTCCGTCCAATGGGATGAGCGAAGCCCAAAGGCCGCAAGAAGAGCTGCTGAACGGAACAAGTGTGAACTCAACCTGTAGTGAAAGCTGACCAGATCAAGCGCAAAATCAAGCCAACTGGACCAAGTGATAAAATTTTGGTCAAGGAAGGGGGAGCCAACGCCGAATAGCTCGAGAGACATATGAATCGAAGGTGTTATAGAGAGCAATGGCAAAGACATTTGGGCAATGTGGGACTAAACTTCCATTCGACTATCAAAGAAGGTAGAAAGGCAGGCACGATCGAAGGCTTAGGCTAATCAAGTTAAATTGATGCATGATAACAGAGTAAAACGCCAAGCAGGAGATTCGAAATCGAGCCAAATCTGCAAGAGGATGTGGAACCACTACAATAAGTTTCTTTTTTAGTTGATTTCTGGACAAATTGTTTTAATATATGCAGGACAACCAACGAGCTATCCAATGGCCCAGATCATGGCCACATAGATCCAATGGCCAGGATTGATCTCCAACGGTAAATTCGAGATTCAATCAGAAACATGCATTTCAGGCTCCAAATCAAACGATGACTACTTTGTGTCTGTTACCCAAATTGTTAGTTCATTTTTTAACCATTGGGAGTGGATTTAGAGCTCAAACTAAGCTCCATAAATAGGGAATGATGAAGAACTCCAAGAGGTTACCATTGCTAAGATTTCAAAGCTTTCAAATCATAATATTGAGCAATTCTGAGTACATATGGTACTTCCAAAGTCTCAAAGTGAATGCTGTTAGAAGGAACCCAAAATTGGAGGTTTTTGCTTCAACTATTTTTCAATCTCTATTGCTTCCTTTTTTCGGTATTGTGTGTGCCTCATATTTCTCTTAAAATTGACTTAAGTTTTGCCAATTTTTTGTATTTCTTTCGTTGGGGTAAGGGCATCCCAACAATTGTGCAAAGGCCTAGGGCATGAGTTGAGTCCAGAAAAACTCAAGTAGGTTCGGGATTCGTCATAGGTAAAATCCCAAGTATGTTTGAGGTGAACCGTACGAAAAACTTCGCTTGTAATTTGGTTGTTTTAGTGTTCATTTCCCTACATGGTTGGGGTGGATGTATGCTTAATTTTGAGTCAAACCACCTTAAAAATCTTTTGTGTACTATTCTTTCTTATTCTTGCTTAAAAGATTTAAATCTTAATTGAAACCGAAAATCGAAAGAAAAATTTATTTACCATAATTCAATCCCCCCTCTTGTGGGATTGTCTAAAGCACAAAGAACTTCAATTTGTATCAGAGAGAGGAATCTCAAATTATGTGAGTAACATCACGTAGGAGTCCACTTGTGCTCAGTAAAGGCTTTCTCACATTGTTTGTGGTTTTGTCATTTTTGGTTTTATGGCTTCCTCTTTGGTTGATATGGGTGCAATCTTGTGTGAATGTTTTTCTTCAATTCGGCCTCCCTTGTTTAGAGGAGAATTTTACTTAAATTGGAAAAACTGTTTTAGAATTTTTATTCAATCTATCGATTTAGAATTATGAGAAGTTATGACTAAGCCTTGTAAACATCATAAAAATTCTTTGACTAATGAAGTGAAGTGCTTTAGTGAGCTTAATGTTGAGCATAAAACCTTGCCTCAATTGAATGCTAGGACCTTGAACTACCTTCATTTGGAATTTTTCCTAATGAATTTACACAAATTATAAATTTGCTATGACATTTGAGGTGTGGGAAGAACCCGAATTAACTTATGAGGGCACCTCATAAGTGAAAGAGACGAAGATCAACAACCTCACCCATGACTATGAGCTTTTTAGAATGAATCCTAGTGAGAGTATTAAATGTATGTTTTAAAAATTTAATAATGTAACAAATGGCTTGATAAATCTTTGAAGGGCATTCTCAAATGGTGACCTAGTACGGAAAATTTTGAGAATCCTTCCAAAGGAATATGATCTCCTTACAATGGCTATTAAAGTGGCTAAAGGTATCAACAAACATTCATTGGATGAACACCTTGGGAAACTTCTCACTACCAAAATTGAGATGACTAGGAGACTTGCAGAAGAAGCTTCTACAAGCAAGTTGAAGCATGAAAGGAAGAAGGAAGAACCCATGGCCTTCAAAGCCACCTCATGTGGATTAAATTTAGGTAGAAAAGCTTGATAATGGTAATATAAATCTAATATTAAATGGATAGATAATTTATTTTTAATTTAAGATATCTTATAAGCTATTTTATATTGTGTATTTTGATATATGACATAGTTATCTTGATAAGAGGTATTTGTATTACATTGGCTCATAGTTTTTAAAATTTTGTGGATCTTTTATATGTTTATTTTATGATAAGGCACATACATTAAATCAAACAAATAACATGAGAACTAGTTTATATTAGAAATACAATATATAGATTTTATTTTAAGTTATGGCATGATATTTGAAATAAGTTTAGATTAACTAAAATTAAATAAAAAATAATATTCAGTTTTCTTGAAACATTATCCTCATGTTATATGAATACATAGTTCCATTGGAATGTGTAGGGTGTTAAAGATACTTATTGGATATTGGCTCATCACATTATTTAATGTCATTAATACTTTGTGTTTGGTAGCTTAGGTGTTAGTTTAAGACCTTTTACATAAATTGATAATTTGGATAATATTATAAGTATTTTTTTTAGGAAAATAAAGTACTATTTTATAGTGAAGATAACAGAGGAGATTGTTATAATCCTTTATCCAAACAAGATAAGGTTGTCTTCACAATCAAGTATGTTATCCTTGTAAGTGTCAAAACTTGTGCCTACATCTACCCTCGATTCTCGATCGGGCTTCCACTAACCATTTTCTTTTTGTTGAAGCTAGTAGAGATAAACCAAATACACATCAGTGTTTTAATAAAACTAAAATCAAAGAAATTCAGGTTACTCAAAAAAATTTAATACTTTACAATTTTTTGTTTAAAAAACTCCCTACATCTTTAATTCTTTAAATAAATTAATCTTTTAAAAATTAATAAATATGTAATAATTCAAAAATAAGATAAATTAAATATATAATACAACAAAATCAAGTAAAATAAGTTAAAGAACTATTAAAAATAAAAATTATTTGAACAGTTTAAAAATAAATATTTAATAGACAAAACTTATCAGGACGAGTGTAACCAAGTTTGTTCTCCCTTAATCTTTCCTTATTTGGAATTACTTCAAAAATACTAGTTTAAATAACTATAAAAAATAATAAATTAATATTTCAACATCTAATAAATCTAAAATATGATAAATTAAAAAATATATTATAACCAAATCAATTGAAATCAAGTGTAACATCATGGTTCATCAACTAAGATATAAAACAAAATGTCTCATAAGCAATTCAAAAAGCCAAAAAAATGAAACAGTTGAAAATATAAAAATAAATATTAAAATGAAAATAGCTCTTTGAGATGAGTCTAATGATATTTGTTATATTTTGATAAGGAATTGTATAGGATCATTAAGAATTATCAAGCAAAATAAGCATATATATATTTACAAAATATTATTTATTTTTTAAATAAATATATATTAACTCTAAGATGAGATAAATTAAAAATTGTAATATAACCGAATCAATGCAAGATAGACCTGGCACAAAAGAAGATTATAGTATGATACTAACATAACAAAAATAAAGAAAAAAATTTAAAGAAAAAAATTAAAGAAAAAAATTAAAATGTATAAGAAAGTTGCATTCAAAAAACTTAAGGAGATTGTGTAACCTCTGTGATCATCAAATAAGATATGAATTGAAATGTGTCATAAAGCATGCCAAATAATTAAAAATAAATGATTCAAAAACACAAAATCTTCATTAGGTAAAGCTTGTTTAAATGACTCCAATGACTTTTGTTATAAAAGAAGAAAATAATAAAAATAATAATAATGATAAAACTTTTCAATATTAAGAAAACATATAGTAAAGTAGAAAAGAGATAAATCAAACCAACATAATCTAACCAAATCAAAGTGATGTAATCCTCATACGAGAGGTGACTTAAGGTTATATAGTAATATAACTAAATCAAAACAAACAATTTGAAGAAAAAAGTTAATTGTATAGAAAAATTACATTCTAAGATACCAAGGTGTTAAGGTATGGTATCCTCGATTATCAAGTCATGTATAAATCGAAAAATATTTTAAAACATGAAAAAATCTTAGAAAGAATATTTAAAAACATAAAAACTAAATATTTAATTAAAGAGAGCTAAGTGAGATGAGACTAACAAGGTTTTTTAATCTTAATCAAGCCATATTTAGTATTACTACAAATTATCAATACAAATAATCACAAATAATAATCTTTTATTATTTTAATATTCAATGAAGATATATTAATGCAAAGATGATATTAATAAAAGTTATATAACAAAACCAAATCTAAATGATATATATGCCACATTATAGGAAATTTCGAGTTGCATAACAATATAGCCAAATTAATGTGAAACATTTGTAGAAATGAGATAAATTTTACGAAAAATTTGCGTTAAATTATACAAATCCAAATATCTTAAAAAGCCAACAAAAATCTTAGAAAATAAAATATTTTAAAATTAAAAAATGTATATTTAATAAAATAGATCTCGTGTAAACGAGTTCAATAATATTTATTTTATCTTGGTCAGACCTAGCTTGGAATTACTGTGAATTGTAAAGACAAATAAGAGTAAATATGTATTAATGCAAAAAAGTTTATAAATAGAAAGAATAAAATATGACCAAATCAAAGTGATGTTAAGTTTACATGAGTGGATAATTTGAGTTTCATAGAAATATAATCAAATAAAAGTGAAACATTTCAAGAAATCCAAATATGATACAAATCCAAATATCATAAAAAGCGAACAAAAATCTTAGAAAATAAAATATTTTAAAATTCAAAAATTTATATTTAATAAAATAGATATCTTGTAGACGATTTCAATAATATTTATTTTATCTTGGTCCGACTTAGCTTGGAATTACTGTAAATTGTAATGACAAATAAGAGTAAATATGTATTAATATTAAAAAGTTTATAAATAGCAACAATAAAATATGACCAAATCAAAGTGATGTTAAGTTTACATGAGTGGATAATTTGAGTTTCATAAAAATATAACTAAATAAAAGTAAAACAATTCAAGAAATGAGATAAATTATATGAGAAATATTGTATTCCAAAAAAATAATTGAATAAATTAAAAAAATATATAATATAAACAAAATCTAAATGATATTTAATTTACATGTGTAGAGAATTTGAGTTTCACTGTAATATAATAAAATTATTTTTTATGAAATGAGATAAATTATTTTGAAAAATTTGCATTCAAAAATACTGTGGAGGATGTGTGCAACAACCTTGTAAGAATCAAAATATCTTATAAGAGTGCCAAAACCATGGATAATAAAATATTTACATTTACAAAACTTATTAAACTAAGGTGATGATGTTTCATAAGTCTTAATTAGAACTTGTTTGGATTTATTATAAAATATCAATTAAAATAAGTGTAAATAATAATAAATTAGTATTTTAATATTTGATAAATATATAATAAAGCTAAAATAAGATATACTAATTTAATTTATAATATCTAAATAAAAACTATGTAAATGTCAAACCATAGAAGAGTTAGAGTTTCATAATAATATATCCAAACTAAAGAAAAATCTTTCACCAAATTTGCGAAATTATTTAAAAAGGCTTGTATGGTAAAGTTATTCTCCAAGGTCCTAATATCCTCAATAATGGAATCAAGTATGAGTAAAAATATCTTTCATAGTAAGAAAAATAATATAATAAAAAATTAAAATAAATATTTAATTAGATGGAGCATATTGAGACAAATAAAACTAACATCTTTTTTCATCTTGTTCAAAACACATTTTATAGAAAATATGAATTACAAAAACAAATAAGCATAAATAATAATAAAGTATCATCTTAATAATAAGAAAATATATATTATAATTGAAATGAGTTAAATTAAAATAATCTATTACAACTAATAAAAGTGATTAAAAGGTCACATTGGAGGAGATGTAAAGTTAATAAGTAATATAACCAAATCAAATAAAAAAATTTGTTGAAAAGTGATAAATATTATAGAAAAATTGTGATTCAAGATTCTAAGAAGATCTAATGTGGTATCATTGACTATCACATGAGGTTTGGATTGGAAGGACTTGCAAAGCATATAAACACTTTTGAAAATAAGTTTTTTTTAAATTATAAGAAATGAAATTTTAATTGAGTGGAACTCTATAAGACGATAATAATGGTATTTGTTTCATCCCCATTGCAGCTTGTTTATAATTTTTTGAAATTACTAAAGTAATTAAATAAAACAAATAATTAATCGTTATTTTAAAATTATGTAAATATATGTTAAAGCTAAAGCCAGATAAATTAAAATAATGTAATACAACAAGACTATAGTGATGTAAGGTTACAAGAGAGAAGATTTAGAGCTTCATAGAAATATAATAAAATAAAAGCAAACAATTTAAAGAATTGAGATAAATTGTATAGGAACATCTAATTTCATGTTGATTTAGTGGTTGGTATAACATTGCCAATCATCAAATTAGGTAGAAAATAAAACACCTCATAAAGAGTGCCCAAATGATTGAAAATAAAATATTTAAAAATAATAAAATTAATTTTTAATTAGATAGAGCCCATGAAGTTAAGTTTAATGACTTTTGTTTCATCTTCATCAGACCTCTTATTTTATAATTAAGAAATATCAAAATAAAAGAGCATAAATAATCATAAGCTGTTATTTTATTATTATTTAAATAATTATTAAACTTATAATGATACAAATTAAAGCAATATAATATACGAAAATCAAAAACATATGAATATAGCACTAGAGATAAAGTTTACCAGAACGTTGCATTCCAATATACTCAAGAGAATGACTGTAACTTTCATGATTACCAAATTAGGTAAGAATTATATTTTTTTATTAGGAATACCAAAATATCAAGTAAAAACTAATTTACATTAGAAAAATAAATAACTTTTTTAAAGAACAATTATAAAGAACATTAAGTAATAACTTGGTCTCCTAGGTCGAGGATCACAAAGGAGGACAAGAAAAACCAGGAGAATAAACAAAAATTCCATTTCTCTTTAGAAAAGTGTTTGTTGTTCAAGTAAGCAAATTTATTGCCTTCAATTAAAGCCTAAGTGACACTTCCTATTTGAGTTTGTGCATTTACAAAGAATGACCAAATATTATCTTTCTTCTTTTATTTCCTTGGAGGTTGTGTTGCAAGTGGCGACACAAGACATTGTCAAAAGGATAGTTAAACTTTACACTTACCTCCTTAGGTGCCAACGCAAGCATTGCCTTGAGGGCATTAGTGGTTTATGATTAATGTACAAGACATAGGTACGAGAAGGATGAATCATGTGCATTATTTTCTTAGGTGATCACATTGCTAGCAATGACAACTAACTCTTAATTGCCCAACCTCAAGCTGTTGGATCTTAAGAGTCTAACATTAAGTAAAAGAATATCAAGTGTTTGACTTTTATCATAAGATTCTCAAACTTTACATCTCTATTATTTATTATATAACTATATTGTAGACTGATGACAAAAAACTGTAATGTACATTTACGCATTTTAAAATTATTATAAATTTCATCCATAAAGAGTGTTTATCGATATATTATTATTTAATAATAATATAATAAAAAATATTATTGTTAACAAAATTTAGTAAAAATACCCCAATCTTTTAATTAAATATATTATTATATTTATTGTTATTAAAATATTTTTAAAATTTTAATCTCGTACTAACGCGTAGAGTAATCCTAGTGTCGCCAATCAAATTCAAAACAATACTACCTCCTTCTGTTTAATAAATTATTAATATATAGTAATTATCTTTATTATTTAAAAATTTTCCATCCCAAAACTACATAAGCTCCTTAGCTTGGTACTTCTGAGCTTCCCTTCGACTAGGGTTTTGTTAATTAATCTATAGATGGGCGACAGTGGAGAAACTCCTCTTACTAGATTCCTTCTCTGCATCTGGAAAGGCAATCGATATGCTGAGCCTTCCTCTGCTTCAATCCAGGATGAAGCTTGACCCAGAAGAATACGATGTAGAGCTTCTCCTTATCTACGACCACTTCGAATCTCTGCTCGGCGTGCTCTTAGTCATCATGGCCTGCTCATTGGCTTCGCCATTGTCCATCCACTTGCTGTTCTTGAAGCCACTCGCAAAGGCGTAAACCACAACGAGGACGATTAGGATCACGATGTTGATGACCAACACCTTCCTCTACCTATGCCACAGCATCGTTAAGACCATTTCCACTTCGAAGAGAAGGCTTCTTTGACACTAAAGATGAAGTACGGGGAGTTGCCTCTGCCTCTAGCCATTACAGCATGGAGGATTAAGGCAGAATAGACTCCCTCAGAGTCAGATCTTGAGCAGTGGTCTGGTACCCGAACAGCGGCGGAAGGGAATGCAGCAAGGGCTAGGCTCAGGGAGGGGAGAAGAATATGCACCCCCGACAACGCGAGGACCGACTGTTGTAGCAAGAGGCTAAAACTATACCATTAACCCATAAATTTTATTTAATTATTGAATTCAGTTTTTATATTTTATAAGTTATTTAGGCATATTAAATTTATGATTAACTATAAATATTAGAGTTGATATGTCTTTTGTGTGATACCTCTTGAACAAGAACTGCTGATATAACCTTGGAGAGGTTTAGTTAACACGAAGCCATGCAATGTTTCTTGAAAGATGTATTTTTGGAATGAGATTCATAGGATTTCCCCAACTAATCATATCACACAGTTGATAGAGGAGGGAGGATTCGATTCATTCATAGATTGATTGCAATTTGACAAATGTTTTGTAGCTCAAAATCTCTTCTAACTTGTAACAATTTCTTGATCATATATATGTTTTGTTTCTAATTGATCCACTAGAGAGATTTTTATTTAATTCAAATTTAAAATTTTTAATCTAAAGGGCATAAGCTCACTTCCAAATCATAATCCAAAGAAATGGATATTCAAACCATAGAGAAATAAGTGATCATAATTATAAAATATGAAGTAAAACAATCAATAAGGGAGAGGTAAATAATGCATTTAAAGAATTTTTTGATTCAAAAAATAAGAAGAATAAATTTTAAGCTTTAAAATAAAATTTTATTTTATAAATATTATTAACAAAATAAGATTACTGAACAATAAACAAAATACATGAAAAACGTTTAGGTAGTTGAGCCAAAATCTTTGACTATATCCATCCCCGATCCCTGAGAGGGTTTCTCTACTCAAAAAGTTCAAAAGCATGCAATGTTCCTAGAGAATTTTTGGCAAGTATGTATACTTTCAATCTTAATCTTTTTCAAAAATAAAACCTAACACTAAATCAAAGCAAAATTATACCTTTCAAATTCTTATTGAGCATTGAGGTTTTACACAGAAGTTCATTATCGCCAAAACAAATGTCAAGGAATCACCTATTTCTTCCAAACCTTTAAGATATTAAGCACCAGTTAATATCATTAGTTAGTTTGTGCTTAAGATTATCAGCAGTGGAATACCTTTTTCCTTTGAATAATGGATATGGAAATTAAAATTTCAAAAGATAAAGAAGAAATTAAACATAGGGAGAAAAGTTAGGATCACATCTAGCAAAAAAATTATTTCCTAAATCAGAACATTCAGAAGGTACCAGAATGATATTGAAGAGATGAAAAGATACGGCATATAGAAGGTATTGCTGATCGATCTCCAGCTCCAGCTCTTGCTGTAATTAAAAAAACACTTTTTTAAGCAGCTACGTGTGCTTCAGGACTAGTAGCTACAGCAGAGCCCATGGACTCAAGAAGAGCCTGTTCACAAAGCAAGCACCCAAGAAGCAATAAGAATAAGAATTAATTAAAAAATTATAAAAATTATTTAATAGGAAACCCATTTTACCAAATGACGTGAATCCAAGTATCCCATGGCCTTGATGATAATTAAAAAGGTGAATAAATAAAAAATTATAATGATCTATTTGGATATCTCTTTTAAGAACGAAATAGAATGACTTTACTTTTTACCTTGATGAACATGAAAATATTTTTTCCACTCATAGCACATAAATGATTAACATTAAAGTAAAATTAACATAAAAAGATATAGATTAATGATAAACTTGAGGTGTTGATGGCATCTTATATAATCTATTATCAATGATCTGATTGAAAGTGGGTAGCTCTTTCTTAATGAGATCCTTAGAACTAGATGAAACATTTGCCACAGAATTACAAGCTGGAATGATCGTCCTCGTTGCATGTTCTTGTGCGACTGTTGGTTGAAGGTCCCATAAGGCTGATGCTTCCTATTAGTATAATGTAGGTAAGTGAATAATCACAAAAAGCCCCGTTAAAGAGATAGATCAAAAGAACAACACACATCAGTTTGTATGATCAATTGTAAAGTTCTTGAAATAATCAAATGAATGCAATCAATATTTTAAAGCCTTCATGAACCGCCACGAATCCTACAGCTAAAGAACAATTGGACTAGCTAATTTAGCTACTCTAAAAATTTCATGACATTTAAACAGAGATTACCAGTGATCAATTGTCTTTGAGTAATTTGTAATAAACTTTTTAGAAATAACATTTATGATGTTGTACTTCAAAATGAATAAATATTTTATGACATTATCAGAACCAACATAAGACATGGAATGACTTGTCCCAAAAAAATCTTTTTCAAGTGGCACAACAAGGAACTAGTGAGAAGAACAAGGAAACATGATGTAAACAAGAAATATAAAAAAACTCTAACCTTTAATTAAATAAAAACTTAAGGCAATCAACTAATAAAATAGATTCTGAAACTGTTGACAATAATTTCAAGGCAAAACCACCCCTCATACCGAGTAGATACCCTCAATACTCTCGGTCAGTAGCCACATGTTGAATTCATGTATCGAAAAACTCATATCAATACTAAAACTTTACCTAATGTTCCCATTTTATTAATAGAGTCCTTGAAACTTTAGGAAATAAGAGATGCACAATATAATTCTAATCTTAAATATTAGGAAATAAATATGTTTAAATACAAACATTTTAAAAACAAAAGTCAACCAAACCTATGTTTGATGCAGTCAGGTTTCAAATTCATCCTTAACTACAAATATCTTGAACAGTGATAGCAAGTGGAGCATGACCTCTACAAATATTGAAATTTGATAATCCAAAAAGCAATGGGAAGCAAGAAAAATTCTCTAACATTTTCTAGATCATAACTCGACCAAAATTCAACTAAAATGTGTCCAAAAAGCCTTGTCTTGACTACTCTTATTGACACTCCTTGAGCTTTGTCTTAGTCACCTCGAAAACCATCCTTTGTAGCAATGTCCTGCATGACGTTTCTTCTCCTCTAGCACTAAGCCTTAAGAACTTCAGTTAAAAACTCAAACATACCCTCAATATGAAAATTTACTTTAATCATTGAGTGCCAAAACCACCTCAAGTTTACCCTCACATAACCAGAAACATCTTCTTCAAGATTCCTTTCCAAATCTTCATTCACCTTGAATCTCAAATATCTCTCCAAAATAACCTCTCAAGGATCTTTTTTTATCCTTGAGCCTTCACTAGGCCTACAACATCCTTTCATGATTTCTTCCTTTTAAAACCCTTTTTGAGATAACTTTAAGATTCTCTTAGAAGTTATACCACTTTTTTGAAGGAGGGATTCACTCCAATATGATTTTTAGTGCTAAGGAATACTAAGTTCTCACAATACATTTGTTGCCTCCTATGGTATCCGTTGTCGTCCAATGTGTTGCACAATCTCCTTCCGCTTGCCATTGTCGTTCATGCTCCAATGCCCTTCTCAATGTCAAATTAAATATTTCCTTCAATCTACAATACGCACTACCATACTTGACACAATTATTTTCAAACGTCTTGTTGACAACACTTCTCAATCCTCGTCAAATGGGTAAATCTTCTCTTCGTTGTGAAGCATCATTCATTGTTGTCATTAAAAGTAAATTGCATCATGGTGCCACATGTACCCATTATCAAAATCATTTGACAAGCATGAAGTGGCACACATTAGAGACCACTGTGTCAACTAAATATGCTTCAAGTTGACCTTTGGACAAAAATGAATCCAATTATCATACATGGATGCAAATTCAACATCATCTCCAAATCAGGCGTAATCACTAGGATCGATTGCATTAGCATCCATCATTAGAGATAAGTTTCACTAATATCTTCTTGAATTAGATTTGAATAGAAACAACTCAAGGGTAGTCCTCTCCTCTACAAAATTATTGTCTTTATAACCTTCTTATCATCAATGATAAACTGCAGTCAAGTTCCTTCAACTTAACAAAATTCACATTATTCTTAATAACAACACCAATCCCATTTTCCCTTTCTGATTATCATCCTTGCCCCTCAATCTCCTCAACATAGAACATAATTCCCAAGAATATGTCTTGATATAACTAAGTCTCCAAGAAAGACAAAATTAAAAAACCTTAAAAAAATGGAAATGCCTTAATCTAAGGATTCCTTTTTTTGCTCTTGAAGCCATCATCCTTTGGCATCCAAATCAACCATAATTCTTCTCAATAGCAATTATAAACAAGCTTGATTTCCCATTATTGTGGACGAGATAGAATGATAACTGTGACAATCTATGTAAACCTATCAAATGCTTCATCAAGAAGCTCTTTTTTCCAAGATTCAACACAAGAGACCACTCATCACCAAAATTATGAGTTACAATCTTGAATCAACTACCTTCATGGCTATCAAGCTAAGTTGCTTCCTCTATCTAGCTTCCTGATAGCTGTGATAAAACTTCCATAGAAACTACTTGAATTGACTCCAACTACAAATCCTTACAACTCTAGAATACAAAAGATTGTTTCATCATGCTAATGCATAATAAATTAGTTTCTCAAAGGATACCTTGCTGAAACTTGTACACTTAAAGATGCAAAAATACATTTCCAACTATCTAGCTATGCATTCTACTTCCTTGCATCAACCACTACAAGATAGGATGCTTATCTTAGCCACCACTTTGAAACATTTCAAGAAATCATTGTCACTTGGAGCCATAAGATAACAATGGTCATCATCCCATCACCTAAAGTTCTTTCTTCTTCACCTATTATCATCATCTATGCTTCCTCTTGAAGTGGACTCATCTCCAACTATTAACGATCCTCAAAATTATGTTTCACCACCTCATGTCTCATCATCTCCATCAAAAGTTGTACTTGTTGAGTTAGAAAAAATACATGCTCCTATAATGATATAAATATTTATCTTACTAAGTCATTTCTCTTCTCATGTTGCCTTTACCCTCAACAATATTTCAACATCTCAAGTAGACCATCAATCTACCAAGATCTACACTACGTAAGATCTAATACTCTAATGGCAAAATATGATCCATCTTATAGACAGAATGATTACATTGCCACAACAAAAACATGTAGAAAGAAATAAAATGCAATACAAATTAGATACATAGAGAAACTCAAATTAAAGAAAACCTAAACTAGTCTACTTCTGAAGTAAATTCTCAAAAACTTCGTAACAAGTTCAAAGAAAACACCTCTCACCTAGATAATTATTCACGATACCCTCAATCATGAGATCACATGACACTCTAAAGTACCAAGCCACTTGCACCAATACCAATAACTCCTCCAAAAATCATTTTTATTGTCTTAAAGCTCTTAGTAACATGAATTAAGAGATATACATAAAAAATCTAATCAAAACTAACTAAGAGATAAATAAAATAAAAATCATGGCCATTAAAAATAAAATAATAATTTGATGCATTCAATTTCTAAATTGGCGCTTACTCAGATGTCCTTCCACAACTATAATAAATTTGGAGTAATGTTTTCTACAAATATTGAAATTAGATTATTAAAAATAGAGTTAGAAAGCCAAAAAGATTCTCTAAAACTTTCTAGTTCATTACTCGATCAAAATCCAATTGAAATGAATCCAAAAATCACCAAAAGTGTTTGATGTGATTTGATTCCCATGTGTACTTGCCTTGATTGCTCTTGAGGGCACTCCTTGAGCCTTTGTTCCCATCAGCTCGAGATCTATACTTCCTTCTCAACAATTGTAGAATGTTTCGTTACACATTCCTTATAATCAAGGCCAACCCTAGAGAAGTCCAACTGAAACATCGACTATGTCCCTCAAGACCATAATCTACCTTGCATATGCCCATTGACTGTCAAAACTACCTCAAGCAAGCTTTCTCAAAGAATACATCTTACACAGGCTCTCCCTTAAAATATTCATCCACGTCAAGCCCACTAACATGGGCCTCATGTCCAACCAACACCTCTTCAGAATAATAACTTCAGGTACCACTCATATCTTCCTTGAGTATTCTCAAGACCTACAACATCCCCTCAAGATGTCTTTCATTCCTCGTAAAGCCTCTCATATCTATTGATTTTTCTTAGTATATATATATTAAAGTAATTTTTATAATTTTTTCATCTTTTCAATTAAAATTTATATTTTAGAACATTGAAAAAAAATTTTATAGAAGATCTTATTTTTATGATATGCTAAAAAACTTATTCCTATAATTAACTATTAATCAACAGATCACCTTAAATAGTTTTATGATTGGCTAAATTTATAAACAAAAAAAAATGTTTAATCAAACATTACAATCATACTTAACAATAAAAAAATACATACATTAAAATCATTTCATTATAAATCTATTTATTTCATTGTAAATAAATGAAGATAAAAAATAAAAAAATTATATTTTAATATTTGATTTATCATAAATTAAGAAAAATTACTTTGTCACAATTTAAATATCTAATTACCATTTGAAAGATCAAAGACCCCTCAATCAATCTCGTATTAAAATTTTTGTTGAATCATACTAAATCATAGTTTCTTAATTACACATAGTTTTTATTGGGTAACTACAAAAATTATACAACTCTTAATATGTTCATCGTTAAAATTTGTAATAAATAATGAGGATTTGTTTGTATATTTTTCTTTATTTCGATAATATTTTTTTTTATGCTTTTCATGATCTGTATATATATAAATATAATTTTTTTTGAATAATACTTAAAATTTGATATTAAATATTTTTAATCATTTTTATTCTCTTAATAATAAATAGTTATTTTTATTTTTAAGAGGATTAATGTTTTATTTTAATTATCACACATAGTCTAAAAATTATTTGAACAATTTTTAATTATGATATAATTGATGATTTATTATTATGTACAACTCATTAAGTTTAAATTGTTAGAAACAATTATATAAAACTTTAATTGATTATTATGGAATGTATCGATTGGTTTTATTTTCCCACATAATTTAGTTTTTCTTTTGTTTTTGTTTTGATTTTAGAAATTTTTTTTTTGTTGCTACAATCTTTGAAGATTTGTTTATGGAGTTATAAGGTTTTCATTGGGCAGAAGGTCTTCCTTTCCCTTCTCCTTTTCTCGCTTTGACGGCCCTATTGTTAGGATTTGGTCATCCTCCGCCGGAGCCACTGTCGATCTCGATCTCCATATACTAAATGCCACTATTTATATGTGTTTCAAGCTCCACGACTTGTGTGTCTCCATCGACCCTCACCGCCTCGCTTGTGCTCTCCAGGTGTTTGAAGGCCGAAGGTTTTTGCCTCTCTCTCTTGCTCTCTCTCGCCTTCCTTCTTTCAGGCCAATGGCTCTTGTAGGAGTTTAAATAGCTTACTGTCCATGATGATTATAAGTGGTTATTACTCTTTCCTACCTGCTCTCAAGTTGATGCTGGTATTTTTGTTCTAATGTTTTGTTATCTATCTGGTGCTTCCATTGTGTTGTAATTCTTGTGAGCGTGAATATCTTTCTATGTAGAGTTTTGTTTTTGCTTATCGTAATTTGTTTGTCTGGATCAGGAAATAAGGGCTAGTTTAGTTTCATGTTGATTAATTTGTGCAGAGTGGGCCTGGTTCCATGTTGATATTTACACTGTATGGTTTTTCATTAAATCTACTTCATTGTTAAAATGTCATTTATGAAAGGAATGCCTTGCATTTTTCACAACCAAAAGTTCCATGAGGTTTGAAATTGCTCCCTTACTTTTAATAGTGAATAACTTAAGGTCTGATTTTTTAGTTCTATGATGATTTGGCTCATGCCATTTCATCGGATCTTGAAATTAAAATGTGCCTAGTTTCAACTATAGCAGCCACTCTCAATTAGTGGCACAGTGTTATGGCTAGTTCAATAGAGTGGTCCAAGATCTCTATTTTATTTGTGAATGATGTGTTTGATGGTCTTATTATAAAAGATAGCTAATGTAATTTTCTTATTAATCCAGATTGTTTTGAATGAAACCTTGAACTTGGATTATTGTGCTTTTGTTAAATTGCTCCATTCTTGGACGCAATGTATTTATAAAAGCTTAATTATTTAATATACATTTTGTGATTACTAGGCACTGTTGTTTTCTGTGTTTTACATTAGTATTTATCTTTATTTATCTTGAGTTGTGGTCATTAACTATTCCTTTCTGGAAGCTCACAAATGCCATGTGGATTGTATTGTTCTAACATCTTATACATGTTTTTTTTGTTGTGTTATTATTTCTACATGTTTGGCTTATTCTTGTCTTTGTTTATCTTCAATACATTATATTATATATATTTTTTAACAAAAAGCATAAGTTATTTTTATTATTATTGATTTCATTTTTTCATGCACACCTTTTTCTTAAACATTAATAACTCATGTTGTTTATGTACTAGATATGTCCTTTTAATACATTCTTTTAAGTATGATCTAGTGGTTCAGCAAAGGCAGACTTGTTTAAAGTATCAATTAATTTTCATGGCTGTATTGTATATATGCTTTTTTAATGTATCAATTAGTGTTCATAAAAATTTTCTGCTCACATGCTTGTTTTAAGTCTCAAATATTTAACACGTGCCAACTTGTTTAGTTTATTGTATGTTGCCCTTTTTATAGCTCATTCATATATTTGTTGATCAAGTTCTTCTTTGGGGTTTGTGAACAAGATCTGTTTTATGGATTAATGTGGAAGCTCTCTCAGAGATGATAATGATGGCTGCTTATAATTTGGTTATTATTTTAGGCATTCTCATAAGCAAGTTGGAATGTTGGTCAGGTTTCATAGCTGTTGTAGTTATTGATATTTTCCTTTTTGAATTCCTATTGAAAAGTTGGTAAAACTTTTGGGAGACATTAGATAAGCAATCGCTTAGTTTGTTCATCTGATGTTCAACAACCTGTTTTTTTGTATTCTCCTTTGATGAAAATTGAAATATAAAAGAATATATTATTAACGGTGTTTTTGTTTCATCTTGACTAAACATAAAGCTCTATCCATTTGCCATTTTTGCCATCTTTTTGGTAATCAGTGGTAACACTGTACTTCAATTCAAACTTTGAGTTACAAAATGGAAGCATTGCTATCTTACTAGCGCCATATTATTTGATTATATTGGTAACAATTTAACTTGTACACTAAAAGTAATGTCAGTGTGAGACTAGTCCATGAGACACTGTTTAATATTCTTGTCTGTCCAACGACAACTTTCGGAGAATTCGCTGATGTGAATGGTTTTATCAGCATGCATGTGAGCACTGATGGTAATCTAGAATAGAAAAGCGGGGTGAAAATGTTGGATTGACCTTTTTTTCCCTTTTTTTGGTAAAGGTTTTGTTGGAGCTAGCTGAGCTTAAAGAATTCTTGATGCTCTTATTAGAGTGTCCAACTGTTTGAATAGGATGTCTTCCCATGAAAGTGCTAGCCTTTTAAGAGTTTGGGGGAGTTGCCCATGGTCATAGCAAACATAGTTTGCTTTCCATATCTCAATGTTTATATCATGATTCCTGTATTTACCTTTCATTTTGTTGGATACAATTTAACATTTTATGAATATTTAAATCATGGAATTATAAATCATGACATTTTAAGTTAAATTTATGTTTTCTTTGTTGGGTGTAGTTATTCTTTGATTTGGTTTTCACAATTTTGTTTGCAAGAAAAAAAGTTTTTGTCGAAACTAAAGTGCACATGGATTTGTAAATTCACCCAATCAAACAAAAAATATAAGAAACTTTTGTCTCTTTTGAAAAATGTTTAACATTTACAATCAACTAATTAGACTTTTTGTTAATGCCTTCTCAAGTGGTTTTGGAATTTGCTGTCTTCTGTAAGCATTCTGTGAATCTCCTCATATATAGTTTTTGAGGTCTTTTTTTTCTCAAGTAGTAATACAAATCCTTCATTTGCCATCTGCATAACTTATAGTTTATTTTTTGAGATTATCAGAAAATAGAGGGAGTTACTAAACGACAAAATAGGCAAGTGAGGCCCATCCCTCCACTGCAAATATGGGGGCCTCCCATGCAAATTCGTAGCCCTGGTCATCCAGTTGACCGTGAAAAGGTATCTGTTAACTTGACTTTTTTCTTCCTTACGTTTTATGTTTGGTGCCTATTTGGCTTTTGTAATTTATTTGTATTCTTATCAAGTTTCATGTCATAACATTTAGTTGCATTGCTTATTTATGTTCATGTTAGGGAAGTTGTAAAAGAGTTCTTGCTTTGATGGAAGCAAATTAGTATGGGAGAATTTTGTTACACTATACTATCTTATGCTTTCCTGTGATGATTGTCTTGAAATATTGATTAATTCTTCTTAAAAATCCATTATAAGTTCGCGCATAGTATTTTTGCATGTTGTGCCTTAACCTTATAATTTCTACTTTTCTTTCGAATAGGGATTTTTAGTTCAGGTCAAATCTACTTAACTACCACATGTTATAATAGATATGTTAGAATGAAATTTGGTTCCTAAAAATAGTAAAAAAATTATTGTTATAGTTTTTACAACCATCAAATGGAAGATATTTATCTGTACGGTTTATAGAGTTGGAATCAAATCGTGATGACTTTATTTTTCAAAAAAATATAAACAAATATTTATGTAAATATATTCATATAATAATTTGATAAAGTTGAGTATAATCAATCATTACATGAATATTACAATATTGTTACATTTATTTTAAGTACATGCATAAAGTCATGAACAATTTTTTCCAGGTACTATGGAATTACGTTTTCATGTATTATCCATCCATAACTAATGAGTTTATAAACAATAATACCCCACATGATAGCATAAGATCGAGGGTTGGTTTGACTGCTTAAATTTTGTACTTTTAATCACAAAAATACTTTTTTTAGGTCATGCTAAATAACTTAACTAATTAAATTTATTTATAAATTAGGGGGGATATCATTATCCTTTTTCATTTTATTATTTTAATAGTTCAAAAAGATCTTTTATTCTCACAAAGTAAGTCAAAGTTTTCTATTTTTTAAACTAATAAGTAAAGATGTTTTGGGCAAATTCAAAATAAGTATCTCTAAGCAACAAATCATTAAATACAACATTTCAACAACACTTAACAGCACTCTTCAAATTTATTTTTCATTAAATTGTTTAATATTGAATAGGGGCCAACCAGCATTGAGCCAACATCTCTCAAATGATGTGAATCAAGCTTTTTTCCATGCTACAAAGTTTTAGGCTTTTTTCCATTCTATCATCCATTTGTTGTCCTCAAACTTTACAATTTTTTCACAGTTAGTAAACCATAAAAATTGCATCCATAACCATGCCATCAATAACAAAGTCTGCCACACTATATGCATCTTAGTCTTCACATTCCAAAATTTTTGAAACACTACCTTCTTCATCTAAATAATAAATGGATCAACCCTCTATATGCATCTCAGTCTTCACATTCCAAAATTTTTCAAGCACTACCTTCTTCATCTAATGAATGAATGGATCAATAATTTAAGGTTTATTTAGTTTAAGAAATTATCCAATATATTACTAATAGAATTATATGTTTAATTTATTATCACTTTTGTTTTCTACATTTTCCATTAGAATCTTTAACATCACTTGTGTGACATCCTTACATATTTCGATCTCTAAATTATTTTAATTTAAACTTTGAAGTATGCTCTTTATTAAATACTAAAATGGCCATCCACTGAATGACATTCCAAAAGATATTACCTTTTTTTGCAATGTACATCTCAAGATAATTGTTAGTATAGAATTCATTTCATGATCAAAATTTTTCAAAGAGAAATTTCTTCTAAAATATCAAACACAACAATTTATGAATATAGTTGTACTACATACACTCACAAATGAGTGAATTGTATGCAACTTCAACAGCTATTTAGTAAAAGAAGATGAACGCTTAGTTTTCAGAACAATGGGTGATGAAAAGGAAGATAGTTCATCACCCAATACCATACACGAAGATCACAAAGCAGTAGATCAATCAGATGTCGAACAAATTACTACACCTGACATGAATACTATGGCAATGGAAGAGGAAGTAATGATCAAATCCATCATCTGGAAAATACATTCTGCCAACACCAAATTGTTTTAATGGCTTGGGGCAACAAAAAATGCATTGCTTCAATTGTTGTTTTAGAAACCCCTCGTGGACAAATTTACTTTAATCACTCAACCAAATTGTTTTAATAGCTTGGGCCAACAAAAAAATGCATTGCTTTAGTTGTTGTTTTAGAAACCCTCGTGGACTAATGTACTTTAATCACTCAACCAAACTGTTTTAATGGCTTGGGCCAACAAAAATGCATTGCTTCAGTTGTTGTTTTAGAAACCCTTGTGGACAAAAGTACATTACTCACTCAACAAAATTGTTTTAATGGCTTTTGGCAACAAAAAATGCACTTAGTTGCTGTTTTAGTAACCCTAATGGACAAATGTACTTTAATCACTTAACCAAATTGTTTTAATGGCTTAGGGCAATAAAAAATGCATTGCTTTAGTTGGTGTTTTAGAAACCCTCGTGGACAAATCTACTTTAATCACTTAACCATTGTTTCAACGGGAATCCATTGGTCGCATCTGGGTTTGACGACGAGGAACCCCAATCTCACAGGCATGGACACGAGCAGCAAATCAGAGCGAACATATTGATTCACAAGCTGATGAAACCTCCGTGGAGATGTTAACAAACATCAACGTTTTTGAATCACCCCCAAGACAAGGCTTTAAATACCAAGAGATTATAGAGTATGATGAGAATGAAGATTGTAAATGTTCAAAATTGATTTTTTTAGTCAACAAATAGCTTTTTTCAGAACGTTTTTAAAACTAATGTACAAAACCTAGCAAACAAAACCTATCAACTAATGAAATTATACACAGTGTAATATACTAAACATCCCAGAAATCCAATGGCCATATACCTGTAGAAGGTATGTCAATTTTTAGTTTCTGTAAGGAAAATGATCCTCCTTCTTGGCAATTGAAAATATAACAATGCTCAGTGAAGACAAGCTTTTGTTAATTGCCTGTTTCAAGGACAAAAAGAATTTCTTCAAATGCATCTAAAACAAGAATTTTAAGCATAAATGAGAAGCAATTCTTGCCTAGTTTTCCTTTAGAAGATCTCCGGTCGAGCCACTTCTAAGAAGACGCTCGCTTCCAGCAAGATGTATCACGTTCAAAACACCATGAACATGTTCCATGGTCTGCAATGAAAGAGTCAGGTCAACAAATGTCTTAGGTAACAAGATTAATGGCTCAGAGGAACAAGGAACAGCCACCACTAACAACATTCACCCCATATATTCTTAAGGTGAAACCAAAATGGCCTCTTGATGATTATTAATTCATCTGAGTCTTGCCAACTGATCTGATGAACAAAGTAAAACCTGAATCATTAGTTCCATTCTCTTGCAATGATTGTCTTATGGCTAGTCAGGTTGGGAAAGAGAAGAATGATCTAGAAGTGAAAAAATGCTGACACAGAATCGTACATTTAAAAACATGCAAGAAAAACACAGCTTGGTACCCTAGAATATGGAACATGAAATGAAATCATACACATGTCGTTTTTAGTTAGCCACCAAAAACCAAAAAATAGAAGATGAATGCATGCATGCAAGCAAAACAAAGCTTGGTACCCATGTATATGGAACAATTGGGAAACTAAATACACATGATGTATTCTGTTGGCCACCAGAAATAAGAAAATAAAAGATTAAAGCATGTTCCAATTTACTATGTCTATGCTGATTTCAATTACCTGCTCCTTCCAGCTTGATCAAGTAGAAAGGAAATTTCCTTTATGCTACACACATCGACAACAGTAAGGTCTGGCAAATGTGTATTACCAGCTGAATCATGCTTGATGGTACATTGCTTGTTAAGAAGAGTTAGACAACTGCTTGTGCTATGATTAGGTGATAACAAATCATGAATTGTTTCATGGTAGATCTCTAACATTGATGCCTATAAAAGATGAAAAGCTTGGTTTGAAAGTAGGAAAGATTGAGCACAATTTACGTTTTCATGTAAATTGACATTCACACCTGTATTTTGTAAGTCCAACCCTGGCATTGTAGTGATTGGCTAGTCTCAAAGATCTGCTCCAAGGAACATGGTATTAATCCTTTATGCTTAGGGGCTTCAGGTTTTCCCGTCATGGTATAAGTTTTACCAGAACCAGTTTGTCCATAAACAAAGATAAAAACCTTTTTAAAGAAGAGATAGTGAAACAAGGAGTTAAGAATAATTGATGGGAGCTAAAGCTTATTATATGCATTTTCTCCAAGATAGAGAGTTAATGTTGAAAACCAAACTAGGCATTCAACTAGCTCAACAACTAGTTGGATCATCCGATTCAATAGTGCTGACCTAGTGATGTGAGCATGGTCATTTAATGATTTTAATGTTCATATTTATATCTACTGTAGGAATAGGATATGTAATGATTTTTGAACAAAAAGTGAATGAAGAAAATAGAAACACATAAAAGAATCTAAAAATTTATCCCAACTATAGGTTAAACTTCCAGATTCATTCACTCTAAATTAAAAATGTTTGTTAGATAAAAACAAAATACTGCTAAATCACTACTCCTTGGCTTAGCTACTTCGATTAATCCATTTTTTAGCATTTCAGCATTTAATAATGTAAAATAAACAAATATGCTTGACAAGCTCAACAAGCTATTTCTACCAATCATATTTCAGTTCCTTCCAAGCGAAGGCCAACCCACCCCAACATGCTTAAAAAAAAAAATACAAACAACAAAAGTAATTATGTTCATGAATGAAGAAACATGCAAAAAAACCCATTCAACAGAATAACTGTTTTTATTTTGATCTGTAACAAGAAATAAGTTGGCAATAAAAATTGATCGATTATATCAATTTTCAAATCTTGTTGGAGCATCGGATGATATCTAATGCATTTTATCAAAAGTTATAGTAGCTTCTTTAAAATTAAAAAATTTGTATGGTTTTAGAAATACAAAATACCTTCTCATAAAGCTTCATTTGATTTACACAATTATACTCAAACAATTTAAAAAATCACTGTCTTGACCATCTATACTAGCATCCTTAATGTAAGCTATTGAGGTTAACTATAGATTTTAAGAAACAAAAGAGAATTTTATTGAAGAATTACTAGGTGCAGTGGGGTACTACAAAAAGGAAGCTCTTCCAAGTTGATGATTTGAACTTAGAAATAATAAAGAGATAAACAAAGAAAAAATGACCATAAGAGAGAAAATCAAATATAGCCAATTAAATATTCTCCTTTCTCTCTTTCTCTCTCCACCCTCCTCTCAACACTATATGCTAAATGCCAAGAATATATTGATGGACAATTAAGTCATTAGAAAACCCATTAACATGACAAGGTAGTATTGAATTCCATGACAATAAAAATAGTATCTTATTTTGATAATAATAAACACTTTAAAAATTTATTATGTAATCTAAATTATCTATTTAGTATATTCTATAAATTATCATAGGATAGGTAGACTCATAGAACACTTATTGTGGAGTAGATAAGAATACTCTAAAGTGAAGATAGAGATGTTTTACTAATATGATAATCATGTGTCCAAGAAGCACAACAAAGAACTTTAGAACTTCTTAGAAAATGTATACGGATTAAAATCTAATTTGCTATGTTATTTCAAGGGCTTGTACTACATTACACAAGCATTCTAAAGTTCATTTAGTTGTGGTCTTTTAACCAAGGATTTTACTTCAATCTCTTTTGTGAAACAATCAACTATCACAACAAAATACCAATGTTTGCCCAAAGAAAAATTGTTTCATAAAGTAGGAAATGCCATAATACATTAATGGCTTTCATTGGTCCTATTAGTCATTGAGGCAAATGTCTATTAAAATGTCAATTTTTATAATCTCAACGTATTGTGCAACATTCTTTTGCATTGTTGGTCAGCACAATTCTTGTTTAAAACTCATGGCTAGGTTATAACCAAAAGAACTGCTTCAATAATCCACAAAATAAATGGATTTAATAATGTCAAACAGCGTGAGAGGTTGGACAACATTATTCCAAATTTTTAAGAACATGAAGGACATAACAGATGAGCTTCTTAATTTCATCGCATTCTCATAGTTTTTTATAAGATACAATCTGATTTTGACTCTCAATGGCTTGAAAATTGTTAATGCTCGACTTCACAGCAAGATAAGATTCTACAAAACGTAGCAATATGACCATCTAACTTATATAAGTCTCAAAATGTCTTTGGTGAATGCATTTTAAAAAAGTCCTAAACGCCATCTGGGTTAGATAAGTCTTCTTCATTAACTAATAGTAATAAAAGTTTTTTAGCAAGATATGAGATGGTAAACAAAGCTTTGGCTTCTAAAATTCATTGGCCCAAGGAAAAAATACTAAGGATGCTTGGGTCACCTAGGTTTCTTCCAGCTCCACCTCACTTAGGCTTTCTTGGAAACATTGGAGGTAAAATTTGGGGCTTCCATTTTAATTTAAACTAAGATCTGGCAAACATTCTACCAAAATTTTTTGGCTTGACATAACTAACAAAGGAAGAAGCAAAGATCCTTTTCAAAAACTTGAAATTGGGAATAATGAGATACCATCTAAAGCCGCTTCGATGTTGCATCCATGAAGCAAGATGAGAAAATGTCCACTTAATTGCACCAAAAACCAAGAAAAAAAGACGTTCAGTGTCTCGAATTCACATAGAAAAATTTATGGGTATGATCTGTCATAACAGATTGTAAGAATTTGAAATTTAGAAGGGAAAATAAAAAAATCCCCATTAAAAGAGGGGAGTGATAGAATTAGTGATCACCTACATCATTGAAACATTAAAAATAAGATCATCAACAAGCACAACTTTTTGAACTATAGTTCTCTTCTTCTATCTACTCACTAATTCCATCATACAATGTTAGAAAAGTGTTAAAACTAATTTCAAATTCAAAGAAGAAGAAATGATTTACTTCCCTTTAGCTAAAGAATCACAAGAAGGTAATTTAGAGTTATTACAAAAAGGAAGCTCCTTCAAGTTCATATATAAGACTTAGGTAAGAACAGAGAGGGATAAGCAAAGAGAAATTCCCTAAAAAAATTATATTTAGCAAAATTGCCCACCGCACCCAAATGGTACATAAAGTAAACCATAATGGAGTGGCAAGTTAATTATAACCAATGAACAAGACCCTTTGCACATGATAAATTTGCAAATTTCATTAATATTTTGTCCTTCTCAGATCTATGTTTTATCGTATTCAACTTGAACAATGATAATACCAATCATGTTTGATGCATCCTAATCAATCTGGACATTGAGAGTGATCTGTGTTACCCAACACCTTGAGAGCTATTTCTCTAACACTTGATTTCTAGAAATCTTACACCTTTTAACGTTGTTCTCATCAAAAGGTTTGTCATGGAAGGTTAGTCCAATTTTAAAAAGACATGCCTCTTGTTAATCATCAAGCATATGATGATCCAGTAAATAGTAACATAACATGATAACTTTGCATATTCATGCAACATAAATGGTAAATAGCTATCATAACACTTACTAATATAGGATTACATAAGTGAAATAAGTTTTCTTTTGCAAGCTATACAAATAACTAAAATAAAAATATCTAAGCAAATGCCTCTTGCTCCATATTTTGGGATAATATATGTACCATCTATTAATATTTATGCATCCATGAACATAAGGTTTAATAAATTCTTATTTAGATTGCATACACATGAGAAGCACATAAGAAAATATCTAAATTTAATTTAGTAACTACTAAATCATGAAAACATTAAAAATGTGGATAAGATAAAATTCACAAAAGAAAACTGAAATAAAATATATTACATAATGGATTTAATGCCTGGAATATACCACCTTATATCCATCAAGTGCACTTTTCACTAGCTACGAGATTTGTAAAACACATCCTCCTGAGATGACTCGTGAGAAAAAAATTTGTCGAAAGTGAAACAATACTTTTGAGCTGTTTACAAATAAAGCAAAAGGAAAAGCATCAGTTATAGAGGGCTCATCCTTATAGATTATAGTTTCCATAAGACATTATAAAACAGATGATAGCCTGCATGTAATAAATTAGAAAAAAATTCCTTACCACTGTACATCAAATCAATGCCTCTCCCAAGAGACTCAATGCTTGTTGGATATGAAATAACTGAACCATCTGCTCCCCTGGCTTCAAAGTCTGAAAAAAAATGTTGCACTCTACAAAAAACTCGAATGTTTCCTTTTAGTTCCTGCAAAACATTAAAGCTCAATAAAAGTTTAATATGTGTGGTATAAATATTAGATATGAGAATATATACATTTTGGACATGTTTCTTGTACAACTTTCCAATGGAATGGCTATCAAAGGCTCTAAGATTTTAAGGAAAAAAGCTGCAAGGAAAAAAAAAACTTTTTCTTTAAGACAACTGTCTAGGGTTCAAATGCCATATCGCTAGTCAAATTTTATGTATTTTGCTACTAAATGATGCAGCATTTACGAAAATATCAAAATATTATCAAACACATTGGCATGGAGAAACATATTATTGCAAATGGAGACACATACATGGCTTGTGGAAAAGAAGAAATTGAGTGATACACATGCATGTTTATTGGTTTGGGACCAAAACAAGAATTTCAAATAGTTTAAAACAGATTTCAGTTCAACACTCAGTTGAATTATTGGTTTGGTTCAACTCAAGGTTTCGGCTCATCTTGGCTAAAATCAATCTCCACCACCCTCAACCTAATATTTGCTTCCAAATTCGTTACAAAATTACCTAAATACCTTCATTTTCTAACAATAAAAGAGCTCGGGTGGGTAAGTTAGAAAATGCTCTTGATAGCTACAATAATGGTTCTAATGGATGAGATTTACAAGACTTAGTCCACCGAATTTCAAACACCAAAGAATGGTTTCACATTCAATTTCTCTTTTGGTAATATTCTCTTGCTCAATTATCCATAACATTACTTTTACATTTATTCTTTCAATAATTTGCTAATTAATAACATAAATAAATATTGCCTAATTTAAATGCTTAAATATCTTACTTTGATTTTGAATCTTATCCTTTTATTGTATTACCTACTTTTATCTCTTCAACAATACTCTTTTTATTCACTTGGATAAATTATGGCCACTCAATTTTTTAACAATATTTTCTTATAATTTATTTTTTGCATCACTTAGCCACACAAACAAGTGATCGTTATTGTTTCTAATTGTGTTATTTATATCATTTATTTTTTAGTACCCAACCCCATATCTATATGGACAAATGGTGACCTTATTAATTTTACAAAATATCACCTTTATTTTCAATAGTTCAATTCTTTTCAATGCTGCACGTGCACCTTATCAACAGTTAAGCGCATTCGTGTTCTACACGCACAAGCTACCTGCCTGCATGGATAGACCCTTGGCTCGATCATAAGTTTGTGCACCTCAGGATGCACGCCGCCAAAGACAGACTTTGGTAGGTGCAAAATTTGTAAAATTTGAGAAATTTTTAATTTTCGATCAAAATCACATTTTTTGTTTTATATTTAAAAATTGTATCCCAACCACTATATAAAAAGAAAGAAATAATGAACCGAATAATTCAAAAAAATTCAAAAAAAATCTGAGACGTCAAAACTCATTAAAAAGTAAAAACTTGAGAAATTAAGCAAGCTTTGAGAATCAGAATTTCGTAAATTCAAAACCTTTTAAAGGAAATCTTCTTGGAGAATTCAACCTCCTTCTGGTAAAAACCCTCTTATCCTTCTCTTTCTCCTTCTTTCTTTGCTCACCATTATTACACTTCCACTTTTGTTGTTGTCATTCTGAAAAAAAGCCTATTGACGAGGGTTCAAGTCGAGAAAACCACCCAAACAGATCATTGATAATTGATTCTAATGATAATGACAATACTATTATTAGAGTCACAATTGTTGAAAGTCACCAACCATAATTTATTAATAAAGTTTCTAGAACAAGTGCTACTTTGGAAGCATTAAGAACTCGCATGGCTAAGAATTGTCAATAATAACTCATCATGTTTCTCTACAATTTAACATTACATAACTAACAAGGAAAGGAAGTAGCTTGTAAAAATCCCAACTAGCCTTATGCCCAAGCACTCACATCAGAGGAGCAAGCAACTGTGAGCCCCAAGTTATAGGGATCATGGTTCCATTTACAAGAGGAAAAGAGCAAATCTAAGAAAAAATCAATGAGAAAAAAACCAATGATGTCAAAAGGTACCTTGTAGAGAAATATCTAAATCTTCTTACCACTCACATTGCTTTTATTGTTGCTAACTCATAGTACTTGTAAGGCATTGTGACTACTATAGAGATCACAATAAGCTCTTAAGTAAAGTCACTCACAACTTCAAAGGTTATCAGTGTTTGTTTGAAATGGATAAACATAACATGCAAAAAAGTAAAATATGCAAAATAATGGCATTTGCATCCAACCTCAAGTGTATTACAAGAAATAAACTCGTTGTCATTAGGGTTTTTGAAGAAGATCCATTGCAATATTGATCTTTTATTCAAAATACCAAGTTGTTTTTATGGTTTTCACTCTATTATAAATATAAAGTTCCTATTATATATTCAATATTTATTGCATTCATTCATCTATTATGACTTCTTTTGGCTCAAGTATGGGATCTTTTGATCTATTGTACCCCCTTTGAGTTGCGTAATGAGATATAGTATATAACTCTTCTATGAATTGTTATGATTTTTTTTCTACCTACTTTTACAAAAAACTACAATGGAGTAAGTTTGATCTTTTATGATTATAAGTAAATATAAACAATAATTGTCCAAATCACTTAAAATTTTCCATTCATTACTTCAACCTTATTTTTTGTTCATTATTCTACAAGTGCACAAACTTTTTAAAAATAGTATTTTAAAATAAAGCTATTTTTATCTTCGTAAATTTTTGAAAAAAATGAAAAAAAGTACAGTTCAACTTCCTCTTGTGCATGTCGAAACTCTTCAAAAACAAGCCAGCTTTCAACAACATTGTTACTACACAAATTTCAATCATGTTTTAAGGAAAATTACTAGACTAGAAAAAGGCTGCTAATTAAAAGGCATTTGTTAGATGACAAATTAAGCAATTGACAGATTAATTTAAGCTATGATAACACAACCACTAAACTCTATTTCTCAGTATATAAATTAAGAGTGGTAGCATAAAAAATTTTAAAACAAAAGCATAGAATTAGAATGAAAATAGTTGAGGCAAAATTACATGAAGAAAAGGTTTTGTTTTTTAATTTGGTGGAGTGCATTTATATGATAGTAAACTCAATTTTTAGAAGGTACCAATCTGCGAAGTAAACTCTTCTATTTCGGAATTCATTTGTGATTTTGAAAAGAAATGAAATTTTCCAAAGTTTAATATTAAAAAAAATTCATCATCGTGTGAAAATGTAAATTGAAAACATTCACGAATTTCAAAATGCTTTCTCTTTTCTGACTCCAACAAACTATTGAGCTCATCCTGTATCGCAAGATAACAATCTTCCAGATCAATGTACCGACTAATACAGGACTTTATCCTCGTGATATAGTTTCTCAAAGAATTCATCCTTCCCTGCAAAAATAAAACTGTTAAAATTAGAATAAACACAACTCAAGAAAAAAAGAGACTGATTGTTATTGTGACATAAAGATTAGGAAGCCTAGTTGCCCATCTGCTTTGCTTCTGAGCTTTGATTTCTCAGATAGTAACTTCGCTACATCCTCCCTTGAGTTAAACACAACCCTGCTACCATCACAATCTCCATTAGAACTGGCAGTATCGGGAACACCTCCGTTATCCCCAGATATTGTATTCATACTCGATAGAGATAGGTGACACGTGCGGAGTTTGTCTATCCTACCATATTCCCACCTCCAATCTTCTACCGCCTATTTCACTACGATTCATCCAAGTTCTCGCTCTTCTGCAAATCAATCTACACGTAAGAATTCCAAGCCAAGGAGAACACTAGCCATAAAACGGATTGAAATTGATTGTGTCCAGAAGTAAACCTTACATTTGAGTTGCTTCGAGAAACATTTTACCTAGCAGTTAGTGGGGGATTGTTTTGGTTCCTCGTGTGCATCGTCAATGAGATAAAAACGATCCAACGGAGTTACGGAGGGGTAGGGCTGAAGTGGAACCCTTATGAGGTGCAGCGGTTGGATGAGGAACATAAGATAGAAAGCATCGAAAAAACAAATTACAAACCAAAGAAGAAGAAAAAAAACCTTTTCTTTAACTTTCCGAGGAATTGTTTGGTCTCGAGAACGACGATATTCTTGCTCTTCCCATCTGTACACGAGCGAAGGGGCGAGCTTTGGGATTTGTAATTTCTTGAAACGAGCATGCTAGAGATTCCAAAATGACCTAAACATTCCCTGATAATAATTACACGACGAACGAAGCAGCTACATGTATTTTCTTTCAAATAAATTTTATTCAGCAAAAAAAGAAAACAAACAGAAATAACATTTAAAAACCCACTAAACAAAAAAATTATTGCATTAATTTTTTTAGCTTAAATTTGAAAATGAGAGATTACAAAATAAAGCTTTGAAAAAAGAATATTAAAAAAGAGTTTTATATAAATATATAAAAATTAGATAAATATTTATATTTTTTAACAATTAGAGATTGAGAAAAATAGAAACAATATTTAAAATTTTGTTATTAGTCTAGACAAATTTTATCCTTAAATTAATATTATTTTTTAATATGATATTAGGATTTTGTCTTATTATTCTTATTTTTAATAAATTACTATCTAGGATAATAAATATGTAAAAAAGCATTATATTAATATTTGGATCAAGTTAAATTGTGACATCATGGTCTATTTCTTCGATCGTACTTGTTAATGATAGTGATGGTCCATTCATCATTGCTCTTTTTCCGTTGTTCTCTTAGTGATAGAATGAAAAGTTACACCAAACTTTAGCCTAATTTGAGTTTAATTTTTATAATACAATAAATAATATCTCATATAATGACGATTTTTCTACTAAGCAGAATACCTTTTTGAGTGTCAATGTTCTCTAGTATTTCCATTACACCATTGTGTTTGATGAGTCAAGCATAAATGTTTATATCTCATATGAGCCTACTTTAAGTGAAATTATTAATATTCAATTAAACCAAGCCATGAACTTTAAATGTCTAAAACAGTGGTCTTCAAGGCTCTTGGAGTCATGGCAAGCTTCAAGAAAATTGAAGACATGCACTAAAACTTTTATACTTGAATTTCTCTTTATTTTTTTTCTTGAATTTGATATGTCCAAATTTTGAGATCATGTGACACACTAGTAGTATTAATATTGGAAAATGTTAAAAATTTAATAATTATTGAATTTTGATTTTTTGGCCAAGCATTATTGATAAAAAGTATAGACATTGGTATTTGATTTTTTAAAATTATTTAGGAATTACTTTTCAAGAAATTCTTTTATAGTTATTTAGGACACTTGACACTATCATAATATAAAATTATTTTGTTACACTTATATTTAAAATTTTGGCACAAAAATTCTCACAAAACACTAAAAAACCACTTTAGTTTCGTGATTTTCACTGTAGAAGGTGGATCGACCCGACCAGACTGCTGGCCCGTCCTGGCTTTAGGGATTAAAATAAGAAATAAAAAATTGTTTGATTGACCCGAAGGGGCAACAGAAGCCCGAAGGCGAAGGACTAAGACCGTAGGGAAAGCTGAACAGAACAGCTCGTAATCAACCCGAAGGGAAACTGAACTGAACAATTCGACTTCAAGTCAACCAGGACCAAGTAATTAAACCTAGGTTGAGGTAGGGGGTAGCCAACCCGAAACAGTTGGGAGATAAGCGAGCCAGAATCCTTATAGAGCGCAATGGCCATGTATTTTCAACGATGTGGGAGTAAATTCCCATCTGATCTTCAAAGAACGCGGAAGGGCAGGTGCGATCCGACGGCTTATGTTAATCTTAGTAAAATGATGCAATTAAACTACACAATGACAAGAAAGGAAATCGAACTTGAGTAGATTTATGAGACCATTAGAAACCACTGCTGCAAACGTTTCTATAAGAATAGTTTTTGGACAGCATATCCTAATACATGTAGGAGAAACCTACGCTAGATCCAATGGCCTAGAATAAGGCCGTCTAAATCCAACGGCCAAGATTGATCTCGAATGGTAAAATCGAAATTCATTCAGAAACGTCCATTTCATGAGCCAAATCGAACGGTGACTACTATGTGTTCGTTACCAAACGACTAGTTCATTTTAGAGTCGTTGGGAATGGATTTAGAGCTCAAATTTGTGCTCTAGAAATAGGCAAAGATGAAGAAATCTAACAGGTTATAATTGCTGATGTTAATCAAGACCATTCAAAATTCTATAATACCTCAAAACAGATAATATTTTTTAAATATATTTCTTCAATTTAGAAAGAAATTAAGTGCTATATATTATACTTTGAGATGTCAATAATACATCACAAGGATTTTGATCTCTTAAGGAGATTCCTTTCAAGGAAAGTTAGGTTAATGTAATATCATAACTTTAAATATCAGTTCAACATTTTAAAAATAATTTGGATTATACTTGAAATATTTTTTACGAATTTAACAATATGATTTTTATTTTAATAAATGTTTTAGAAATATATATTATTTAAAATATAAAAAAATATTAAAAAAAGAAAAATAAAAAAAGAAATGAAGAGTTGAATAAGTAACTTAAATTAAATTTTGTCTAAAATCATTTGGAGTCCATTTGATATGAAAAATGCATAGATCATCAACATAGAGATCCCATACATTTTTCTAATGATGTTAAACTTATTCTAATAATTATCTTTATACTTTTAAAATTTTTTATTAAAATAGTTATTGAAATTATTATGAAAATTTTCCCATCTTATATGACAATGCTTAAATGAATATTTTTGCATGCCAAACATGTCACGTCATATAAAAAAATATGCAAGAAATTAAATACGAGAGCAATATATAGTTGATAACTTAACATCTAAATCCAAATGTTAAAGTTACCAAAATATTGATTTATAATTTAATCAAGTTTAGATGTTAAAGGCTACTAATTTATATTTTCATCAACCACTAAGCAAATGTACAAGAAAATTCATAGTCACGTAACCTGAGATTTAATGTTGTCACCTTCCTTCCCACGTTGGCTCCACATGCCAAATTACCCAATTTGTAAAAGCCCCCATTTTTTGGATTTCACAAAAGTTTATCAACATTGTTTGCTCAAATTCTCACATAAAAGAAAAAAATACTTTTTAATTCTTTATTGCAATGTTTAAAACTTACTTTCCCAATAAAATCTCATATATTGAAGTTTTAATAAGGACCATTTGCCATCAAAATCATTTAATGTCTATGATTTTCTAAATCGAGAAAATTGTCTATTTAATCCACTTAAATACACTAAACTTCAACAAAATGAAGATTATTCTATGCTCTACATTTCTTTAAAGTTTCTTAACATATTCATAGCCACTGGTGGCTATTTCATGAGTATTTAAACACTAATTAATTTTAGAATAAATTGGATTTTTAGAAATTAGAAAATACTATATTTTAATCAAAATTTTAAATAAAATCTAGTTTTCTTAAATATTTTGATATAAATGATGTCCAAATATTTTTAACAAATTATAAAACTCATAAAACTATACTACATAGAGTTTTTTCTTATTTTTTTAATATTTCTTTAATTTTTAAATAACTTTTTTATAAAAAAGAATTTCTTTTCCAAAAAATGTATCATTTTTTATATTTTTTACTTTTTAAGATCACCTTTTATTTTAATATTTTTCTCCCAAAAATATTTAAAGTAATATTTTTCTATAATTTTAATCTTTTGTTTTGTGACAAATTTAATTGCAAATGTTATGATATTAAAATAATTAATTCTTAAAAATTTGATACTACTTATTTAATATTCTTCTTCTTCCTCCGTAGGACTCGTATCCCATCTTCTAAAAATTTTAAGGTTTTATAAAGTAGTAATAAATCACTAAAAGTGATAAACTTTATAAAATTATTTTTTAATATAGTTTTCGACTTTTAATGAAATAATGCATCTCCTTTCTCTTTAACCTCTGTTTCACCATCCAATAAATGCAGTTAATTAATTTATGTTGCAGATAATGAGATTAATCATAATAAAAATGTATTAAATAATACTCATACTATTAAAATATTATATTATTACAATTAATTCCATAAATTGTGTCCTAATAGATCAATCATATTAAAGTGTACTTGTTCGATAGGATCATCTACAACCTATTAGATCATTTGATTTAATTCATTTAATTGTTCAATGTATGTCTAATGTGTGACAGATTTTTCCAACTTCTCTATTTGACTTGTGTTAATTCCTCATATGTCAAAGTCATAGTATTCAATCCGCATGTAAGATCATTAAATGCTCATTGAAAGATTATTGAATTGTCTATCGAGCATTCGATAAAAACTCACAATACAAATGCTGAAAAATTATTAGATTTTTGATATTTTTCATTAGATCGTTCAATCTTTTATTGGTTTATTGGATGGCCCCATTGAATATATAATGAAGACTTTGTTTATTTCTTGTATTTTCTTTAAATCGTGAAATTCCCTTCTATAGTAACGATTTAATGCACATAAGGCTTAGTTCTCTTTAAAATCTTTCATACATGACTCCATAGCAAGAAAAAAGGAAACATTTATAGCTTGGATGAAAATACTTATACTTTCAGCTTAGATCTTAACTAGATCTCTTCAAAATCAATTGTAAATCATAGGGAAATCTTACCTTGTTTCTTTTAATTAGATTTTTCCCATAGTGATCCTTTAATTCATTTTCTTTTCTTCTCTACAACTAATTAGGAGTTATGACCAAAGGTTATAAAATCTCTCTTTTTGATAACAAAGTGCACATGTAATATTCTTTTTTACTAACTTAAAAATTCCTTCTAAATAGTTTTAAATTATTTAGTTTGTGTATGTCATATTTGAAACTTGAGAATTTATTAATGAATAAGCTTTTTAAAATGCATGCCAAGATAGTAATGATAGAATACAAAATTTGAGTTTATTATCATATAGGTTTCAATTTGAGAAATCTGTATGTATACGGTTTATATTTTTCAAAATTCTTTTTAAAATTTATATAAATAATTGAAATTAAAAAATATTAAAATAAAATAAATTTAGATTAAATAATAAAATAATCATCTTATTAAATAATAGGATGCGCTCTGTTGTCTCGAGCATTTTGGCAAAGTTTAGTATTACATAAATGAAGCATGAAGAGAAAGAGCATAGCGAGAGTGTTAAAGGACATTTGGCTTGAGACCTTGTAGGAATTCAAAGAAAACATAGAGAAAAAGAAAAAAAGCAAAATGAAGAAGCAAAATTTTTGACCTCACTTTGCTGGAATCACATCTTAAGGTAAGTTGCGAATTGAGTTCAGCTTCATAAATGATATATTTGTTATTTGGGGTGTTTTGGATGTGGATCTTGCATGATTTTGGTGGATTTGTGGTTGAGTTTGTTATTTTTTTAGTTGTTATGATTCAACCAAACAATCAACAAAATCATTTGGTATAATGACCAGTGATGGGGCTTTGGCTTTGTGTAAATGGCTCAGTTAGTTGATCATTGTTCTAGTGCACTAAATTAAACAGACAAATACAATTTATTTAGGAAAGACATGGCAACAATTGCCTTATTTAATGTTTTCTTTGACAAGTGATCGTTAACATCGTACAAGTAGGACAAGCTGATCAAAAGAATATGATGGGTTTAGAAGGTCTAATAGAGATTTCCCATACAATCGATAATTTGACCTATGTATGCCACGGATCATACGATGTGATATAGAGATCATACCATATGATATGAAGCTAAAAATGGTAAAGTATACAATCTTGTTTAAAGATTATTTGAAATAGTTTTTGTAAGTGCTTTTTAATAAAATGTGGCAGTGACAACAAAATATTATATGAATTGTATAAAAATTGAGAAGAGAAGATAAAGGAAAGGAGTGTTCATGGAAGTGATATCTCAAAACCATTAGATACGTTAACTAATTAATTATGATATAAGAGAGTTGCTTTTCTAGACTCCAATCTATCATTATGTAATGACATCATGATATGAGCATTAGCATAGCATGTTATCATTTGCATATGTTTTCATATTAAAATAGTCCTTTACTATTATTAATATATAAATGTATACAAAAAGATTATTATTTAAAAATTAAGTAAATATTTATTCAAGCATAAGTGAGGTAAATTCAGTCGATGTAATATTACTAGATTAAAGCGATGCAAAACTCACATGCAATGCAATAAAGATTTACATAGCAAGATATCCAAATCAATTAAAAAATTAAAAAAAATAAGATAAATTATATGTAAAAGTTGTATTCCATGGCAATAAGATAAATGAGTATAATATCCTGAATCATCAAATTAGGTATGAATCAAAATATTTCCGAGAGCATGCCAAACACTTAGAAAATAATATTTAAATAGTTAAAGCTCATGGAGATGAGTACAACCACATTTGTTTCATCTCGATCCCCTTGTTTCAAATTATAGTAAATTACCAACATAAATAATCACAAATAATAATGAAGTATTCTTCTAATATTAATAAATATATAATAAAGCTAAATAAGTTAAATTGAATCAATGAATATAACCAAATCAAAATTATATAAATATCACATGGGAAGAGATTTAGACTTACATAATAACCAAAAAAAATTGATGAAAAATATTTGAAGAAAATGAGATAAATGGTACAAGAAAATTACTCTCCAAAATAATAAATAGATTGAATGTAATATTCTTGATCATGAAACCACATAGTAATTAAAATGACTTATAAGGTTTTTCAAAACAACAAATAATAAAATATTTTAAAATATAAAAATTATTTTCTAAATAGATCAAGTAGGTGAAGCATTTAGATCAGACATCATTTGGAATTACTTTAAATTAACATAATAAATAAGCATTAATACTAATAAATTATTATTTTAATATACATAAATATATATTAAAGAAGAAATTAGATAAATTGATGCAATATAATATTATCAAATTGAAGCAAAAAAGTGAAAAAATGAGATAAATATTTCAAGATATTTATATTCTAAGTTACTAAAGAGATAAAAAATAAAATACTCAAACTTGAAATTAGGTGAGAATAAAATTTCTAATAAATTATGTCAAAACCTAAAAAATATTTAAAATTATTAAAATAACAATGCAATAGAATAAAGTACATGATGATGAGTCAAAAAAGTTTGTTTCTTCATGATTGGATCTCGTTTGCAATCATAATGAATTATAAGAAACAAAATAATAAATTATAGCTATAGTATTAACTATATATATATATATATATATATATATATATTAAAGATGTAATAAGATGAATTGAGACAATATAATCATGCAAAATTGAAACCTTGTCCAGGTTATAAGAGAGGTGATTTAATGTCAAATATCTAAGAAAATAAATATTTCAAAATATAAAAAAATAATTATTTATTTTTTGAGAGCGTATCCATATTAATCTAACAACTATTGTTTCATGTCAAATGAACTTATTATGGAATTATAGTGAAACATGATATCTTCCTTAGCAAATTTACACTTCTCGATATTTACATAAAGTTGAAAATCTCTTAATTTAGACAGAATTTTTTAAAATTGCACAAAATGTTCTTCAAGAGAATTATTGTAGATAATAATACCGTCAAGTTATACCAGAATAAACTCGTCAAGATACTCATAAAGGATATTGTTCATTAAATTTTAGAACATAGCATGTACATTTGTTAAGCCAAAAGGCATGACTAAAACCTCAAAAGATTCCTATTAAGCCACATAAGTAATCTTAGCTTCATCTTTTGCCACAACTTTGACTTGCCGATATCTTGATCGTAGGTCTAGCTTAGTGAATCCTACTACCTTATATAATTGATCAACCAAATGTTGCACTAAATGAGCTTGGAATTTGTTTTCATTATAACTTTCTTCAATACATGATGGTCTCTGCAGATTCATGAGGAACCATCATTTGCATCATCAACACTCTACATTTTTCATCAAACTTTTGCATCTTCGATGAGATGCATGGTAAAAATGATCACTTTCTATTCATCCAACACATTATTAGATTAAGTATTGCTCCATGTTCTTTGAGAAATTCTCTAATTCCTTCACATTCCTAATGCCATTGAAACACTTTTGTTAAAGAATTTTCACAAAGTGCCCATTTTCTTTTCTTCTCTACAACTAATTAGGAGTTATGGCCAAAGCTTATACAATCTCTCTTTTTGATAACTAAGTGCATTTGTAATAGTCTTTTTTATTAACTTAAAAATTCCTTCTAATAAATTTAAATTATTTAATTTGTGCATGTCATGTTCGAAACTTCACAATTTATTGACGAATAAGCTTTTTAAAAAGCATGCCAAGATAGTAAAGATAGAATACAAAATCTAAGTATATTATCATGAAGGTTTCAATTTGAGAAATATGTATGTATGTAGTTTATATTTTTCAAAAACTATTTAAAATTTTTATAAATATTAGAAATTGAAAATATAAAAAGATAAGAAATTTATATTTAATAATAAAATAATCCTCTAATTAAATAACAGAATGTTTTCTCTATTGTCTCGTGCATTTTGGCAAAGTTCAATAGTGCATAAATGAAGCATGAAAAGAAAGAGCTTAGGGAGAGTGTTAAAGGATATTTGGCTTGAGATCTTGTAGGAATTCAAAGAAAACCTAGAGAAAAAGAAAATAAAGCGAAATGAAGAAAAAAAAATTTACACTTCACTTTACTAGAATCACATCTTAAGGTAAGTTCATATTTAAGTTCATCTTCATAAATCATATATTTGCTATTTGGGGTGTTTTGGAAGTGGATCTTGTTCGATTTTGGTGGATTTATGGTTGAGTTTGTAAGTATTCAGTTGTTATGATTCAACCAAGCAATCAACCAAAACATTTGATACAATCTATAAAACATAGCCAGTGACGGCGCTTTGGCTTTGTGTAAATGGCTCAGTTTGTTGATCATTGTTCTAGTGTACTAAATTAACTAAAACAATACAATTGATTTAGGAAAGACACAATAACAATTGCCTTATTTAATCGTTTCTTTGACAACTGATTGTTAACATCATACAAGTATGATGAGCTCATCAGATGACTATGATGGGTTTAGAAGAAGTTCTAATAGAGATTTCCTATATAATCGGTAATTTGGACTATATATGCCATGGATCATATGATTTCATATAGAGATCATACTATATAATATGAAGCTAAAAATGTTTAAATATATAGTCTTGTTTAAGGATTATTTGAAATATTTTTTGTAAGTGCTTTTTCATAAAAAGTGGCAATGATGACAAAATATAATATGAATTTTCTAAAAAATGAGAAGACAAGATAAAAGAAAAGGAGTGTCCAAGAAAGCAATATCTCAAAACCGTTAGATACGTTAACTAATTAATAATGATATAAGAGAGTAGCTTTACTAAACTCTAATCTAACATTATGCAATGACATGACATAATGAGCATTAGCATAGCATGATATCATTTGCATATGTTTTAATATTGAAATAGCCTTTTACTATTATTAATATATAAATGTATACAAAAAGATTATTATTTAAAAATTAAGTAAATATTTATTGAAGCATAAGTGAGATAATTTCATTCAATGTAATACAACTAGATTAAAGCGATTCGAAAATCACATGCAAAGGAATAATGATTTACATAGTAATATATACAAACAAATTAAAAAATTAAAAGAAATAACATAAATTATATATGAAAGTTTTATTGCAAGGCACTAAGATAAATGAGTGTAACATCCTAAATCATCAAAATTAGGTATGAATCAAAATGTATCTAAGAGCATGCTAAACCCTTAGAAAATAAAATTTAAAATTAAAAAAATAATAATATTTAAATTGATAAAGCTCATGGAGATGAGTACAACCACATTTGTTTCATCCCAATCCCCTTGTTTCAAATTATAGCAAATTATCAACCTAAATAATCACAAATAATAATGAAGTATTCTTCTAATTATAAGTAAATATATAACAAAGCAAATTATAGCAAATTACCAATAATTTCCTTTTCATTATGGAATTTACATAATTTAATTTTGCCTCGGTTGTATGTTAAGACTTACCTCAACTTTAGGCATTTGCCCTTTCTCTTTATTGTACCAATAGTTGTTTAGGTGGCACATTTAGAGGTGTCAACGTGTTGAGCTTAGTAGCTTTGAGGGTTGTGGTCACTTGGATAAGCTTTTTGAGGAAAGTTCTCATCAAGTCTTAGTCATTTTTTTCATTGGATGAGACACTTTTAAGGAAAATTTGCTTTTACTTTTGGCCTCCCAATAAGTGCGAAGGAAAATTCTTTCTCATTAATGAGCCACAAAATTCTTCTAAATATTTCTTGTGAGGACAATGGAGAATCCATGTTAAAGATTTCTCACTTGTGTAATGCAACAATTTTCTTGATTCGCTTCCTTACAAGCATCATTGAAGAATTAGAGAAAGGCTTGAAGGGGCTCAAATTAGTGTTATCTTAGATTAATGAGTGATTCAAAGAACTATTTAGGTTTAATGCAACTAGCAAAGAAGATAGAAAATATGCTCTTGTATTACTTAAGAGAGAAATTTGATATTGGAGGCAACTTCTATAATCATTTGGAAGTTACATCTTTTTAAAAAGTGAAAAAACTTGCATTTATATGTCTTAAAATGACTTATAAAGAATTAATAATCTTGAACTCCTCCAGAAAATACAAGGGTTTGAGTTAACAAAATAAGAATAAAAGTTAAATAATTAGAGTTGATAAGATCTTCTTCTTATTAGAAGAAGTCACATAAAAAATGTGTAGACTATACTCGTACGCCTACAATAGGTTGGATTTCTCATCAAAGTGATAGAGGAATCCACAATAAAGTAGAGTTGGTATTGTCTTAATGTAAGGTACCAACCTAATCACTTAATTAAATAAAAAAATCAAGTGTTTTATGCATATAAAATATTGAGTGAGGAAAGTAAATTCTATGGAGAGACATGACGATATCACAAAATACTTAGTACTAACGAAAATAAAATCATACAAATAAATTATCATCATAATATAATATAGATATAACATGTATAACAATATATATAAATTTCAAATTGATGTTTTATTTTACTTTCAATTACCCAATCTATACTAACTATTGCTCACTCTAAAATCTTAAGAGTGTGGTCTTCTCTCTTGGTGTCAAATCTCCAAATCTTAATTTAATGGATGCATGATGCGTGATGTAAGCACAAATGATATTTAATTATTTCAAAAGATAAATCAAATAAGCAACTAAACATAAAGCAATGCTAAAATAAACAAATATGTTGATTAAAATAAAATCCATATAGTAAGAATGATGATAAACCACTTGTGTACGTTTGAAATCATACTAAATGTCATGCGTACTATAAGTAAACTAAATAAAATATAAATACTAGTTTTTCTATTCTTCCTAATTTTTAATATTTTATATAATCATCAAGTTTAGTATTATTTAAATAAATTTTCTCATTAGATCCAATAATTATATCAATATATAGCCTCTAATCGTCATCCATTTAATCTATCTAAATAATATTAGGTAAATTTCTAATCCAAATATTGATACTCTACGATAACTCTTTAGGTTTAGTGCCCTATGGTAAGTATGGTAGCTATATCTTATGATAAAATTTAGTTGGCTTAGTATCATCCATTATAAATAATGACGTCATAACACATACCCTAGGCATATATTTAATGTGAACATCAATACTTTATAATAACATCTATTTGGTTTAGTATCATCAATAGCATAAAACACACTAAAAAATGTCTAATTTGAAGATCGATACCATAACATCTCCTAGGCATAATATTGAGGATAATACCTTTAAAAAGATATTTTTTATTTTTATTTTTCAGCTATATAATATCGTATGATATGTTAATCAAAACTATTGAAATATATAGATATATATATATATATATATATATGTCAGCCTTTTTGTTATTATCAAAACTAATATACACTATTTACATTAAGTTTTTTTATTTTATATTGCTTTTATTTTTTTTATGATGCCATGTAACAAATACATGAATAAAATATTGTAAATCATTTAATTAATAAAGTCATGTACCAAGTATTATTAAAAATCATTAATATTATACTAAATTATAATATATAAGTATTTTCCACCATAATAAATATAATTTTAAAAAAACAAAAAATAAATATTGTATTAGATCACAAATTATATATTTATTTATATTTTTAAATTTTATTTATTTTAAAAAATTTATAACAAAATATATTAAAAAATAATATTACTAAAATAATATTATCATGTTACACGTCATGTTATCCAATTTTTCTACTAAATAAGGAAATTATCTTCCCTTTTGAATTTTAATTAATTTTAATATTTTAAAATATTATATTTATGTAAGGGTTAACATACATCCTAATTATAAGTAATTAAAATCATGTAAATTCTCCTTTTATCATTAAGTTGTTCCTTATATCATACTTTAACAATTTTTTAAATTGTATCATACAATTATCTAGAATTAAGTAATCTATATTATATCGTACATATATGATATCATTATCGTATTGCACGATTCGCCTTATTCCTGATTACCTAAGATATTAGTTTATTTGAATGTACTAATCTAATAAAACTATCATACTCTACGATAATAATATTGTATTGTTTGTTGTAATTCGACTCCTTATATTTTAATATATTTTTTATGTTATACTATGATCCATATAATCACACTCTATGATATGGAGATTTCTTTAATGTTTGTATCGTATGATTCATCCTACTTTACTAAATGGTTTTATTTCTCTTTGCAAACATCATCTGCTTTTCATACTAATATTATAAATGCATCATATTATACGATTCAACTTTGTTAAAATTATATAACTTGAAATTGCACCTTACGATAACCAACATTGTACTAATCTACCTATTTAGACTTATAAATTCTCTTTCAACTGAAATAGATCATACAATAAGATGTTTATATTATTTTGTATGATAGATTCATTTATGCAACAATAATTGTGCTCTTAGTATTAGTGTGGTTTAGCAAAATGACAAATACAATTATTTTTGACAACTTTCTCATAGCTCTATCATAACCTTATCGTATATTGTGATACCACTAGTCCTCTTTCTTCAAAGAATTCAACATAGTAACATAATAGAAAAATATAGAACTTACATCATCGATGATTCAACCTTTGCGACTCACCTCCAACGTCACAACTCTGCTTCTCAGTTTTCTTATATGAAAAAGCTCATTGGAGCACATTTCACTTGAACTTAACCTTTATTGGGCTTACTAGACCTTTTTATAAGCCAAGAAAACAAGGACGCAATGACCTGAACTCCTTAAAGCTCACTATTGAATTAAGCTTGGCAAGTGTCGGAGCTTAAAATCATTTTTTATCCTACCCATACCATGACTGTTGAGAATCTGAAAATATTATTCTCATGGGTTTCAATATGACATCTTTATAAAACGCGTAAATATTATATTATCTACAAATATATCATCTTATTTAATATTTTTCTATAATAGTATCTAGAAATTACATATCTACCCCATCAAAATCTAATATTTATATATTTATAAATATATTATTCACTAATTAGTTTTAATTTAAGCCAAAATTTCTAAAATTATAAATTTAAAATGATGCAATTTATACTTTAATATTTATAAATTTATCAACTACTAATTAGATTTGACATAAATCGTAATTTTTAAAATTTCAAAAACTATCTTACATGTCCATTAGATAATTACATTTATACATGTATCTTTAATAATTTATAAGAAATTTTTTAGATCTTTAAAAATTAAAAACTCTATGTCATTGAGTTCATCTCCCAAGAGTTCTATTTATTGATATACTCAAATAGTATATTTTTTACTAGGTTTCAACTTATTATATATTATGAGCACTTTATTGTTATTTTTATAATTTTATATAAAAATTATATATTTTAATTTTTTTATAAAAAAATAATATATTTTAAGAAATTAATTTTATTATGTTTAATAATACTTTGTCACAATCTTTTAGACTTAAATATAAATTTTTTCTATTTGATATAGTTTGAGATTTGAGGATTGTTACATTTAAGATTAAGTTAAGGGCAAAAAAAATTTAACTAGGGGAGAGGTGGTAGGCTTTGATTCATAAATCATTTTTGTGGTGTCAATAAGATGATGTTGTGAAGGATTATAAGGTATACGATTTTGAAAATGGAAGCAAAGTGATTATGTCAAAGAGTGATACTAAGAGCCTCAAGGGGCTCTCATTTAGAAGAGCGGGAATTGGTGCTGTCTCCCTTGCTAGAGTTATTAAATTACCTTAGATGCCCCTTTAAAGTATAAAAGAAATAAATTTGGTAAAATATTTTATTTGTTATTAAAATAAATGGAAATGATTTTTTGTGGATGAAGGAGAACGACTACAAACTAATGAGGCGGAAATGTAAGGAACTTTGCTTGCTTCTTAACCAAAAGTTTTGAGAGATTCTCTTTCAAAAAACAATATCATAGATTCTTAGTCTCCATTTTAGCTTACTTATGTAGTTTCTTACAAATGATGTTAAAAGATGTTAATGTAAAATTTAGATTCAAGGGAATCGACAAAAACTTAGTAAAGATTTTTATTGAGTGTGATTATAAAAACAATTAAGTAATAAATTGGGGCCTCCTAAGTCGAGGATGACAAAGGAGGGTGAGAAAAACTAGGGGAATAAACAAAATTCTATTTCTCTTTAGAAAAATGTTTGTTCTTCAAGTAGGCAAATTTATTGCCTTCAATTAAACCTTTGTGTCACTTGCTATTTGAGTTTGTGCATCAACAAAGAATGACCAAATATTATCTTTCTTCTTTTATTTTCCTTGGAGGTTGTGTTGCATGTGGTGACACAAGACATTGTCAAAAAGGTAGCTAAACTTTACACTTACCTCCTTAGGTGCCAACATTACTAGAAGGCATGGGTACGAGATGGATGAATAATGTGCATTATCTCCTAAGACGATAGCATTGTAAGCGATGGCAATTAAGTCTTGATTGTCCAAGCACAAGTTGTTGGTATTATCAATAAAGGTTCTCAAACATTACATCTCAATCATTTATCATATAACTATATAATAGATTGACAACTAAAATTTGTGATGCACATTTATGAATCATAAAACTGTAACAAGTTTTATCAATAAAGGTGTGCTTATTGATAGAATACAATTTAATAATAAGATAAAAAAAAATATTATTGTTTTCAAAATTTAGTAATAATACCCCAATCTTTTAATTAAATATATTATTAAATTTGTTTTTATTAAAATATTTTAAAAATTTTAATCTCGTACTAACGCGTAGAGCAATTCTAGTGCCGCTAATCAAATTCAAAACAATACTCCCTTCCTTAGTTTAATAAATTATTAATACATAGTAATTATCTTTTGTATTTAAACATTTGCCATCCTAAAACTGCATAAGCTCCTTAGCTTGGTTGTTCTGAGCTTCCCTTCGAATAGGGTTTTGTTAATTGATCTGTAGAAATGGCGACGGCGGCGAACCTCCTCTTACCGGATTCCTTCTCTGCATCAGGAAATGCAGCCGATAGGCTGAGCATTCCTTTGCTTCAATCCAGGACAAAGCAGGACCTAGAAGTATACGAGGTGGAGCTTCTCCTTATCTACGACCACTTCGAATCGTTCCTACATCTCTTCCTTCAGCAATCTGCACTCAATTCGTCGTCGGGCCCGGTGGTCTCGAAGGGTCTCGGTGACCTCACGATGTTCTTGGTGCACATGACCCTATACAATCCATGATACCACGCTGAATTTCCTCATTAGTCTCCAATCTTCTTCAATCAAAAGTTCGGACCCTCCCGACTTCCCTTCGTTCCAATCTAGCACAAGCCATCATCCTCCTTGTCAATAAGAAGGTTCGTTATTTTTTTTTATTTTTTGGTCGAATCTGTTATAGTGTTTGGTACACTTCAATTTGGAGGGCCACCATTAATCAACTTATTTTTGTTCAGCATTTTAATGGGTGGAAATATCTTTTGTTTTTACTAATTAAAGTTATGTTTTGAACTAGACGTTGGAGAAAATGGGAAACTTCCGCTTCATTGAGCTTTAAGAGAAGATTATAATTGTTGATAAGTTGTTAGACTTGATTAGGATTTTCTAATTGTTGATCAAGGTAAAAATTTGTTTTCCTCTGCAAAGAACAAAACCAACACTTTTTTCCAATGATTTCTTAAATGTAGAATCTTAACTTTTTCTTGTAAGGCTGTATATTTCTTTTGCTTGATTTCTATTTTAAAAAAGTTTATGCTGCCAACACCGAATTCATATTCTGATATTATAATTACAAGAACAGTCCTTTAACACATCAAGTGAGGTAAGATACATTGATTCTAAGATGCTATTGTTTCTTTTCATTAACAGCCTTTTTTTGGATCAAAAGTTGTTAAGCCATTTCCAATAGTCAAAGACATTTTTTTGTTTTATATTTTTTCCTTTTTTTATGGGATAGATTCAAAAATCTACTTCTCTTATAGAATCACAAAGTAAACTTCTTAATATAACCAAACCATCCAGATTGATTTTCTTTAGGCTTGTCTTCCATTAGTAGAATGTCAATTTTCTCTATTATAGTAAGTTACTCTTCAAACTTAAAAACTTTTTCTCTATAGCAATTATTCTATTTGTGTGTTTGTACTCATACATTGACATTTGATACTATTCAATCTTATAAATTTGCCTTTATTCTTGAGTGTGATATTTTGATGACACAACACTCAGAAGTTTGTTTTATTTTTGTCTTATTTATTCGATGCTTGGATCATATTAGTGACATTTTTTTGTTAATTTTTCTATCATTTTGAAGTATAGGCTAAAAAAAAGAGAATTTTGTATTGTTTCCTTTTTTATGATAACTATTATAATCACTATGTTTTTGGAATTACTTGTCTAAATATAAATTCCTTATATTAATTATAAGAACTAGAAATGCGATACAATTTAAATTTCAGAGTCATTGTTCATAGACTCTATTTTTTTATCTTTTTACTTAGTCTTAGTTTTGATTTATCACATTGCTTAGTCTAATCAATTGGTATAAAATTATTAACAAAATGCATAATAATGAAAAGAGGAGTGCAAAAGTACTTATGAAGCATTACCTTTTTATGTGCAAAAATAGGAGTTGTGAGAAATTTCCAAAATGTTTTTGATGCTTTTAGTATATAGGTAGAAAACATTTTTGAAATTAAGTTTACGAACACGCCCAAGGACTTTAAGCATAGCCATAATGAAATCAAAATGTAATTAAGAAATTTTTAATATGTTCTCTTTAAGCGTGCGAAATTATTTTTAATATATGAAATTTTAATTTATTTTTATTCTTTCATAATGCCTTATCAATATAAAGCCTCCTTATACACTCATCATTGCTTTTTTATACATGTTTTTCATAATTTCATTATGTACAATGCTAGCTTCATTATTTTCCTTTTCTAATGCTTTTTCGAGCATGTAAGGGAAATATCATAGTAATAATAATTAATTTGAGTTCATGATGATTCCTTTGTAGAATTAAGAAAATAGTTTTTTGTTCCTTGAAGTAATGATAAGAAAACGTTACATTCTTTTTATGTTCTTCATTAAACTCTGTAATCCTATAACAAACATTCATTATATAATCGTTTATAGACTTATCCAAAATTGTACTGACCCATTTCTATTTCAATTTTTACTTGAGTATTGAAGCTTAAATCCTAAGATTGGTAATAGCTCGGTTTTCCGACAATGTGCCTAGTTTGTTGAACAATAGTAACATTTATCTTCTTATGAATCATGATGCTAATTAACTTAGTGAAATTTATGATTTAATTCTAGTTTCTTGAAATTATTTCTTTATACGTATCCATCCATGATGGTGCAGGAATCCTTACTTCTTTTCAATTAACTCAGTGTTGATATTACCATCTTTGTTAATCTTTTAGTATATTTAGACAATATATCACATTGCTTATAGGAAGTCCTAAGCATTAGCTTTAACACAATTTTGGACATACATTGCCATGGTTTGGCTACCTTCAGGATACTGGAGAGGTACAAGTCATAGAAGTAGATGGTTAGGAGGCGTCCGTGATAAATGGAAAGATACATCGTAGTGTTGCCTAGAAGTCAACTGAAAGAGTTGGGATGGAAAGATGGATAAGTGGGGTTTTTAAGTGTATACTATAAGCTAATAGAAATGGCTTATGTGAAATATTATACCAACTTGAAATGCCTAGATGAAGGCTATGAAAGTTTATGGGCTTAAACCAAATGATCTTAAAATAACCAAAATGGAATTTTTTTTTCATAATATTATTTAGTATTTCAAGAGGTATGTTGTTCCAATTATTCTATAGAAATTGAAGTTGTCTAGAATGTTAATGATTTTTCTTGTTTGTTTTGAAAGTTTATGCTTTTAATTATGTTTTTCTTATTTGTTTAGGCAGATTGTTGAGTTGGATGTGCCTCTTGAATTATATATGGACCTTCAGATCGTTTGTGATTGAAACCTTAGAAAACTTGCATTTTCCTACATTGTGCACAGTATTCCGCACATGAACAAAAAACATAGAAATGAAGCAAAAAATAAGAATCTTAAAAATATTCTTTTGTCATTGCTACAAATGCGTGATGTCATATATACTCTATTTTTGCTGAGTTTTCTTAATTTTGTTGATTATAATAATTGATGTATGATTTCTTGTTTGAAAATTATGGTTTGATGATCTAACTGCTAATGCTATTTGCAAAGCATTCTTTCACAGTTCTTGAAGATTTAGATTTTCCTTATCTCTGATAATGGTTAAGTCCCATTAGTTATCTTATTTTGCCTTTTTTATTATTTCTTTTTCCCGAACACATGGTCATGGTATCGGTTCTATGTTTCCTTTTTGGTTATTAGCGTGTTGATGATGATGATGATGATGATAGTGAAGCCTCAAGTGATGAGGGTGATGATTATATCCAAAATCCACAAATCATTCTTAGTAAGGAAGCTGTTTATAAGGCATGTAGTTAGTGTCTACAATTTTTTTTTTCTTTCTTGTGTGGAGTGATGAAGATGCAACAAGCATGATGTGATGTCATAGTTATTCCATACGATAATCTAGGTGGTGTTAGAGTCCATGATATATTATGGTGTTAATGGTCAACAAACAATGATTGACATATATTGCACTTTAACTTTGAGATGATGATGGGGCTTTCAAAATATTTGCATAAGGTCTTGGATTTTGGATCGAATAGTTTATATTGAAACTATTGTGCAAGTCTTGATTCAATAAAGTAAAAGGTTTTTTGGTCTAGTTCCAAAAGTGTCAATCGAGTATTTAGTTTTTATGTTTTTTGTCGATTTCCATCTACAAGGACGGTCATTCCAACAAGTTATTCTTTAGTTTGACTAATAAATGTTCTTTTTTAATCTTCCAAAAATCCGAAATAATTAAAAAATGAAGTGTTATTCTAATCAGATCTTTGTAGTTAAGTAAATTGGGTAAATTTCTTTAATATTGTTCAATTTGACTTGAGGACATTCAATCAGTTTTTTGTGCCTATTCATTGACTCGAAGTTTGTGATTTGGTTAAGACATGCTTGAGTTAGTATAAGTGCTTCAGTCTATTTTTCACATGTTTGAATGGAATGCTATATTGGAAATGGTTTTGTTATTTGTTGGTTTGTTATATTATTCTGATATTTTTTTTCCTTTGTGTATTTAGAAGACCAGTTTTTTGTGACAATGCTCATTCATCGTAAAGAATAACCTAGTCACTTGGAGGTGGAGAAGTTGATATGCATAAATTCGAGAATTTTCAAATGTCATCATTATACCTTAAGTAAAAAAATATTCACAGATGGCCTCTATAATTTGGTTGGGTGATATAAGCTCACCAAAAATATTTCAAAGAAATTGGTCATCATAACTTCGATATGTATCTTCTCAATTTTAGCACTAATGCATCAATTCCATCTGTAGATTTTTATGTTGCTCACTCTATTCTACTAAACTTTGAGTGTGAGTTTACATTTTTGTTTTAACTAAAGTTTATGCTATTAAATTGAAAAAAACGTGTTATTTCGACTGAAAGGTAAGTTCTCGATGGTCCCTCAAGTTTTTGTAGGTTTTTGTTTTCTTTTACCTACAGTCTATGTAATTACAAAAATGCTGGTGATTGTAATTGTATTGCAAGGAAAAACTTGACTTATGGAACACTTTCATTGATTAACGCATGTTCTGTATGATCATTGCCATAGAATTGGGTTTGGTACTAGAATTCCTAAATATTTTTCTAATACTGATATCTTTGTACATATTTGGGCACAACACAAGGGTACTACTTGGACTAAGAAAAAGAAAAAAGCAAAATTGCAAATTGTTATTCACGGTATGGAAAGGCAGCAACTTCAATCATCAAAAAAAGAAGTAGCACACTCCTGCCCTCCTCTTATTAATCTTAAAGATGCACTGGTTAATAAACCTTGAATTGAAGTCCTGCTTTTTTTTTTAAATTATTGTTCCAAACCATAAATCATTATTTGTCTAGCTCCACAAGGCTTTGCTGAGATGCTCTTCTCTCATCTTCATGTATGCAATTAATGATTTGAGGTGGTTAGCTTTTTGGTTGATCTCCATGTAGTTATTTTATGTCTTTCATATGCAGGCTCCTATAATGGTGCTTTCTCCCTATTATTAATGATGTCTGCTTCCCCTTACTTGGTTGAACGGTGATACCTATAGTTTGATGGTAGTTTTTTGGTTCTCTTACATTTTCCCTTTTCATTCTTGCCTTATCATTTTTTGCTTTTTTTAAACTTCTTTATGTGGTTTCAGATTGTTTGCATGGGTGTGTTGGGGGTCATTATTATATATATAACTAAAATTGAATGAGGAACATTAAATTAGATTCATAGTTCATCTGTATTGTTAAAAACTACTTAGTTTGAAAATTTGTAATTGTACAATATTATCTAGTATTTTTAAATATTGTTGGAGTTTTTGGCATTTGTAAACATGCTAACATATCTATCAAAAGCTTTAAAATGGGTCCATTGTTTGGTCAAGAGAGGTTAATTCCACAAAAAGCATAATATATCAGCCTTTCAAGTAAAAAGCGTTAAATATTTTTGTAGTTGAATTTGTATTTTTTTAACAAAATGGTCTAATTTCAAGGTCATGATCTGTTGAGCAGTAGCTAGCGCTTCCATTTATGATCTTTTTAATTTTAAAAATTTTTATCGAGAATTGTTGAAATTTTGTTTGAAGCCTATGGTCACAAAAGGCAATTGTCCAATTAATTGCTTTCTAAGATTAGAATCGTACTTCTTTGCATCTTCATTTTGATTCTTCTTTTGGCTGCTCAGAGATTTAATTCTAAAGTGTATAACATCTATGGCTGGTATAGAATTTCGTCAAATATGATTGAATGGGTTGTGCATTTTTCCCACTGCACCAATTTTTAAGAGTTCTAATTAAAGAAAAATTTTAATCTCTATTTCATGCCACTGCTAATTCCTTGAGTACTTGGCAGCCTATTACATTTCATTACCCTTCTTGAAGTGACTTCTTTTTTGATATGAATGTAGTGAATTATTCATAGTAGATAATAGTACTAAGAATGATAGGTTTGGTTTTGGATTCCATTAACTATATTTGCTAGTGGAGCTATGTTTAGTTATGGATGGACTAAATTTAATTTCCTGCCAATTTGCAATTCATGTAAATAGTGAATCAATTTGTGCATGATCGTTCTCATCTTGAGGTGTTTTATACTATGTTTAGATATTGAATATTTTTTCATTACTGAGTGGTGTAATGATTTCAATCTGTTGCTTGTGTTCTATTAGGCAATTGCTGTTGGGTTAAATGTGCTATGTGAGATGTGCTTGAGGATGCCATTGGTATGCATTCTATTCATCTTATTGGGATTCTGTTGAACTTGTTATGCTTTGAAGCAATTTTATTTGTCCATTTTTTTGGACTATTGTTGAGTATTTTTTTTTGTTTTAATCGATGCTGTTGTCCTTGCTTGGTTTCCTTTGTGATGAATTTTTTTGTCCAATTTAATTTTTTCACAGATGGTGCTGGCATGCAAGTGGCTCCCCTTGAAAGCGACAACACTGTATGCCTTTCTGCTAGCATCCAATTTGGTGCAGGTGGAAAAGAGCTATTGGTAAGCCAATAGTGTCCATGCACTCCTAAAGTTCACATTTATTGTACTAGCACATTTGGTCTAATTGTCACTCCCCATTTGTCTTAATATTAAAATATACCAACAATATCAGAATATCATACAATAAAGAGAGCATGTGACTAATCTAAAGGACACAGTTCAAAAAATTGAGTTGGGGTGATGAAAAGTATCAAATATCCAATATAATATCTTAAGATAAAATAAAGCATAGAAAGCAACAAACGTGATCTCAAGCTATCAAATGAAAGATATGTTGAAAAGTATATAAATGTATTTTTTGTCAACTAAGTATAACAATTGTCTTCACATTTAATGTCTTTCACAAAGTTTAAAAACTAATATGCTATTTAATTGAAATTCTTAAGTAATATTTTAAGAACCCTTAGCATTGTATATGCATGTATCTTGGCTTATAATATAAGTAAATAAGCATAATATACTTAATTTGTAAACTACTAATTGCAAGAAGATAAAATAATATGGATGTGTGCTTAAATAAAGATGGAACAACAATTAAGAATAATATATGCTATCAATAAAAGATATAAAATGTTGAATCATTATTTATATGCTCATAATACAAATAACTGTCATATAATATTAATATCATATATTATTTTTTTCTTGGTCTCGTATTTGTATTCTTTTTATTTTATTTTTAAAAATTTTTTACTTGTTTTTTTAAGATTTTAATTTTTTCATATGATCACTATTCTCACTCAGGATTCCATATCATATTATTTATCAGGGAGCCATCACTCACAGTGTCAAGTATTTGGTAGTCACATGGTGTTGTACTTGTCGTGCTATGGCTCATAATTTAGCTACTACAGACAATAGGGTGATCGTATCATATACCATTGTACCATTGCAAGCATTTTTAAGAATCCTGTATTCATGGTGGAGGGTTTTTTGTTTTTTCGTATCGCATAATTTAGGTTCCACCAATACAAAAGGTGATTCTCTCATATCGAAAAACCGCGAGATGGGGTCATAAAGAAATCATCACATTCTTATTTCATCATTTTCCTGTTCTAGATTTATTAAGTTAATCATTCTCTCTTTTTTTTAATTTTTTTTTCTATCATATATTTCTATTTTTTATTTTATTTTTAAATTGCCATATGTGTGTGCATATAATTATAGTATGTTGTCATATAAATCAGAACATATGTATAGATAAATATATGTTATGTAGCATACTCATATCATAATAGATCACAATCCAAAATAATATTTTAAAATAATTTGACGAATTAACTAACTTATATTATAGTTTTAGGTTGTTCATATGATGACTCTTTTATGTCACTTTCATTGCCTTTTCATTTTTTTATCTTTTCTTTTTTTTTTATAATTTTTATTAATAGTGTTAGTAATTTTTTATATTTTATTCATAAGATTTTTTAAATTCTTAACAATTATTTTAAGTTTTCTTTTTTTATTATTTTTCTAAACTATATATTTTTTATGCAATAAGTATTCAAAAATATAGTTACAAAATGTTTTTAAATCTTTCTTTAGCATTACGGAACCATCGCCCACATTGCCTAGTATCTTTTACTTCTGATGATAGTGTCCTTGTCATATCATGGCTCATAATTTAGCTACTAATGACAATAAGATTGATCTTATCATATACCATTGTAACATTGCCCATAATTCAGGTGCCAATGATTGTAATGGTGATTCTCTCACATCGTATGGTATATTTTTGCTTGTCATATTGTCCGATTAAGCCTATTGTATGGTATGTGACATAGACTTTCTTAACAACACTACAAATTCAACCCAGTATTTGGTTACTTCAAAACCATCGCTCGTGCAGCTCAATAGAAAATTTAACAGCATTCCAAGGGAGGAAAATCTCAGTCAAAAGTATACTTTTAACAGTCCTTTTTATGAAATTCAAGATATAAGCTCTTTTATGAAACTCTTTTCCCAGATTGAAGTAGTTTCTACTGTAACTTTCCTAGGTTAAGCTTTTCTTATTACAGCCCTGTAGACCCAAGCATAAGCTATTATCTTTTTCTTTTCTCCCAAGTTATGTTTTTTTTCTCAGACCTCCTCATGCGTAGAGCATAGCTAAAAAGCATTGGGGAGGGTAGGCTTATTCCTTTTATAATAATAAAGAGGATTATATAAAATATTGTTTTAATTTTCTCTTTAAAAATTTAAAAAAAAAATTTAAAATACTTTAAATAATCACAAATAATGTATTAGCAGATATCTCATTTCAAGATTTTCTCAATGGTTTGCCCAAGTTTCAAATCTCGCTATTAGCCAAATGATATTTTTTTGAGATGCATCAAAATATATTGATTTCATAGTGTTGGAATTGTACAGTTTACATTCGACATTATATACACAAATGAAAATGTATTTTATAATTAAATAATTTCGACTATCATACTAATGCTCTAGCATTTCATGCAATTGCCTTTCAATTATGCATAAATATGCAAATATATTTAATTAAAAAAGCTTGGATACTGCCAAATGCACTTTTCGAGAAGTAGCAGCATATGTCAAAGACTAGTTAGTGCACATGAAGATATAGTAATAAATACGATAATTTTTCATGAATTGCACCTTTGAAAAGATGGAAATATATGTGATTTAAGTGCCTGCACATCTTAAACAAGCATTCAAAGGAAAGGAATTGTAATATGGTTTAGATGCATGATAGATAGATAGTTGGAACTAATGCATTATGAAATTTGCACCTTATATTTTTACTCAAGCACTTCTGTGACATCATGAATCCTTGTCTCTTTACACGATGATTTCCCTTAATATTTGCATTTCAATGGTAATTTGTGAACTATTTTTCAGTTCGCAATTTTGATATAGAATTTCTAATCGGCACTAAAAAAATGCTTCTAGGTGATCAAAACCTAGGAAGCAAGATTTATTTGTATTTACAGACAGCCTAAACTGAGATGTTGCTCTTTCATTCTTGGTCTTCATATAAACATAAGAATATTTGGATTCCTTTATTTTTTTTACTACAGCATGAAAGGAGCAGTTACCATCATTTTTCTTAATTTTTTGTTTTTTTTTCATTGTGACTTAGTTAATGAATGAAGACCTTCTTCATGACTTGGTCTTGTACAAAAAGTCACATGAGAAAGCTGTTTCAATTACTACACACTCCTAGATCAAATTATTAAGAGAGGCATGTTTTTGACTTAGCAATTTGTTTACGACATCCTTAATGGTGCAATTAAAAAAAGAATGACAAATATTTTATATTTGGAAAAAAATCAATTTTCTTTTTTCATTTCTATAGATATGCTCTTCATTTTTGGTCAAGAAAGACCGAGGTCATCCCATTGATTCAAAAGCCAAACCAAAAGCATTTGGAGAAGTCAGCGTTGCCAATGACGTGCCTGGTGTTGAGTTACTTAAACAAGAAGATGATAAGCTTTTATATAGTAGTTCTGAGGATCAAAATGGCTACTTGTGGTTCTTAACCTGAAAATGATTCCTTACCAGTTGACAATGATATATGTGTTAGAGTTGCATATGTAGAAGATGAGGATTCTGTAAAAAATGATAGAGAGAGTCACAATGAATTTTTCCCTAAAAGTGGACAATCTAGTGGTATTGATTGTTTGGAAGATGATTCCTATAGGAATGACAGTGATGAAGAAGGTTTAAATGATGGGGAATTGGCTAATGTTTGTGACACTGAAGAATTGAATGAAAAAATAGAACTGAAAGCCATACGTATTGATGGGCAAGTTGAAGATGCTGACGATGAGAAAGATTCATCAAAAAGAAAGAAGAGGAAGCTTGGAAATTTTGTTGAATGTCTGAATGCTATTGATGCAAGTCTTCATTCTCTTAAAAGACTTGCACTAATCAAGCCTGTTGAAGTTTCAACTGATGAAGCTGATGGTATTGTTTCTAATGAAGACTTCCAACGTATGAAAGAACGGAAGGTGGACTTCATCTTTTATCTTCTATATTCAAATTTCTTAGCAGCTCATCAATTATCTTGTATTTATTGATAGCATGGCTCCTTCAAAGATTACCTTGTTCATGCAGATGTTCTTGACCAAGCTTTTAAATTGAAGGCAGTCTCTGTTGTTAGCAAATAAATGAGCATAAGTTATATGCATGGTCTTCAAGTCTTGACTAGAAGTTTAACTTGAGAAATCATATTGAAATGTTTGTTAGGCAAATAAAGAGGCAAAGAAGGCCTTGTCTCAACGTGGTCTATTAAAAAAAAAAAAAGGCTATAAAGCAGCAACTTCTGAAATTCCATCTTCTGAGGAGCTAAGTGCAAAATGTTTGAACATTGTTAAACTTGAGGTAATTCTCTAACATGGTTGCTTTATATTGGTTTGATGGCCCTTCTGATTTCACTTCTCAACGTGTATTATTCAAGCATATTTCATGGCTTTTAATGGCCTGATGATGTTAATGTTGATTTAGTCTTGAGAAATGAAGCCAGATAGTTAGTCTTACAGGTGTATCAGTCGACTTAGTATTTCGAAGATGAAATACCGATGACATGGTTTTATTGGACACTTAATTCTTCATAGGATATAACTTAATTTCATTGTTAGGGGGATTAAGTCATGTTTTATACTTTGACCATGCATTATTTGAAGTAAGATTCGGCATAGCGAGTAAGTTCCAGCAAAAGCTTCAAGTTATATTTGATCTAGAAATTAGCCAATAGAAGCATTATTATTGAGCTGTGTCAGCAATTGTATTATCTTAAGCTTGAAGAAATCTGTGCTCAATGCTACACAAATACAGTTAATAGGTTGTAGCTTTTAATATCTTATAACATGTTTGCTTTCTTTGATGTTTCTCACCAGCCATTCTTAGGGAATGATCTCATTGAAATTGTAGGAATAAGAACAATCAGAGCCTCTTGGATGAATTCAAGTTTATTTTACTTTTGATTTGAGTGCATACAGTGACGTTTAACCCATCCAAGTTGTTTTGGCATTTTTAAAAGAAATTTAATAAACATCATTGGTAAACAAATGATAATCATGTGTTGTGTTTAGGTGCACATCAGGAGCAAGCTCAATAAGTAGGAGAGAGTAGCTCTCATTTGAGCAGGCAGAGGGGAAAGAGAAAAGTACAAGGCTAAAATTGTGGTGAAACAAAAAAAGGTGTATCATAGTTACATTTGCCATTTTTAATTGCAAGAGCATCATGTATTTTTTAGTTTTGTTATGTGATTTTGTTATCTAAAAGCTTATTTTTATCTAGCTACTATTGATATAACTTGCTATTATTGTTTAACCAGACTGGTGGGCTAAGCAACAGGCATAAGCAGCACTTGAAGGCGATGTTGCTTGCTACCAAAAGAGCAAGAGTAGCTTGTTCTCATCAAGAGAAAAAAAAGTGGCAAAGGCAAGGTGGTATGCAGTTTAGGGGAAGGAAAGCATGGAAGTGAAGCTCTGGAACTCCAATCGATTTCAGTAATCTGGGATCATATTTTTTGGTAGGACCTATATCTTTACTTAGCTTCCCTTTTATCATTCTGATTAGTTTCCAAATGATTAAAGATATACATGCGATGTATGAGGCCAATAATTATTGATTAAGATTTTGAGTTAATTAATATTTTCCTTTTAAAGAAGTGTAAAGGATGTGTAAACCAAGGCTGCCTTGACACAATGTTCCGAATTTCATTTGACTTTTATATTCAACTTCTAGTATTACAATGATGTTGACTTTTTTAAGTTTCAAAGTCTAGAAATTTTAATGTGAATATAAATAAAGACTTAAGTTAATAGAATAGATGTCAAGACACTTTTTTAAATCATAACCAAGGATAAATGATAAAAAAAATTGGTTCGTGATATTTGTTTTAGTATTTGAATTTTTAGCTTGTGATTCATTAAGTATTAGATAAGTGATATAACAACATTATTTTGTATATTTGAGGATGAACGGTGTCAATGAGGTGTTTTTAATAGAAAAATTTCATACTAAAGTAATTTATTTGTAGTAGAGGCTAAGAATAAATCTTAGTTGTCATATTATTAGAATGATTATTTTTATTTTGTTAGTTTTAAGTTATAAAATAAAAATATTCAATGATATTTTTTAATTTTTAATGTTGATTATATTTGTGAAAGTTATTTTTTTGATAAGCACTAATAATCATCTTTCTTAAGTTATAGAAAGTTATGTAGTCGCTTGAGTTAGTTGATGTTGATATTTGTAATAAATGAATATTTTATTTCAAAACAAAAATAGATATTATTTATTATTTAATTATGAACATATTCATATGAGTTGGATATCTTTTGTAGTTTATAAATTAAAGGTATTTTAAGAATATAAGGAATTTGAAGGTCTTATAAAAATAAAAAATTGTTTTAATATAAAAATTATTTGAACTAATAGAGAAGAAAAATTTTTATCTAAGGAATTTGATTTTTTGCACAAACACAAGAAATTCAAAGGCAATTGTTAATTAGAAAAGTATCAAAATAAAATTGTAATAAAAGAAGAATAGAATAATTGTTGAGATTACTTATATTGAATGAGAAAAAAATTATGAAATAAATTTTGAACAACTATTACTATTTTTCTTTAAATTTATGCTTTAATAACATTAAATGAATACAACAACTTGAATATAAAGTGTAAAAAAATAATTTTTTTTTTCTTTCATGAAATATAAGATTTTTTTGTCACTAATATTATCAATTTATTATGGTAAAATATTTCTATGTGATTATATTATTCTTTATGAACAATGTCTATATATTATTTTTTTTGAAAAAATTATATTTTCTTTCTTTCATCCTTCTCAATGAGCAACTGTAACAAAACTATGCTTTGAAAGACTGTTTATTTTGGAGTGTCATTATCTTCAATATTGCTACGAGGACAAATTTTTGTAGACCAGTTGAAGGAGAATTTGTGATTTTACCGAAGTTGAATCTATGGATACATTATTCACACTTGTTCACCAGTGGTCATTAAAAAGAGAATGATTTCTTAAATATAGTTTAATGATGGACGGTAGCTTTTTGGCGTGTCTAGCGCACCACCCGTCATGTATCCGCCAATATCCAAAGCATCCACCATTCCGACATGCTTCACAGGTAGCAAAACAAAAGTTAGAATGTCGCCTCTCCTGCTGTGCATGCTCGCTCGACTATTCCTCGCTCTTGGCATCAAAAGCTCCACCAATGCCGATGTGAATAAAAAGTTTAGGAGGAAAATCCACAGGTCCAGCTCGGTAACAATACCATTGCCTCCTGAAATGCTCTAATTGGTCGTCTAAGCTTGGAATCTATTCTGCGTGCCCATTTTTTTATCCTCCTATTCTTTGGATTGCCCAGTGATACATGTTCCTTTGGCTGTACTGTTGCATTCCTGAAGCAGTTGGTGATCAAGTTGAGTTGCGGCATCTCTAAAGGCCTCCATCTTCTTTCACACCACAATCTTCTCCTTATTCTGAGAATGAGCATGGCAAGAAGCAGACCTTGCTTGTCCAGTTTCTTAAATTCGAGAAGGAAGATCACCGACCAGTCCGAAAGTAGGAACATGAGAGAAGCTACGGTATCAAGACATATGGAAGCTCCAAGCAGGACATAAGTTATCGTGATGTCACTATTTTCAAAGCCATGCTTTTGGGAGAAAACGAACAACAAGAAAGCGAGAAGGATACTAAAGGAGCAGATCGCCCTGAGGATGATGCCGGCAAGTGAGCAATTAACGACGCCCTTCGTGTACATCTCATCATAGGCATAATTGAGTTCCATGCTTGTCAGGCCCAAAACTCCCTTGACATTTATCTCATTCAACTTGTCTCCAATTACCTTGTATACGTCCACAAGTGGAATAACATCCACGAAGAAAGGCTTGCAAACCGAGTATATATCGAAAACTCCTTTTAAAGCATTCAAATCGTCTTTTTCATTTTCGTCCTACACACGTGCTAGCATTCTCCTACGGTTGGAAGAAATATGGTTTAAATGACTTTGCTTGCTAGAAATGACCACGACAGTCAGTGCTGGCTCTATAGAGCGAGTAAGACCACTCTGCGTACTTCGCGATGGTGACAAAGAATATGAACAGGATGGGAGCGAGCAGGAGGTTACTTGGGAGAGACCAGAACAAAACAAATACGTCAATGATGAGCTCGTAGGCGAGGGCAAGAAGGTGTCGAGCCCACACCTCATTGTCCTCCATGGAAAACAAGGTGATGGTGTCTAGGCCACCAAGGTGAAGCAGAAGGAAAGGTGCCCAGAATGCGAGGATGGCATTGTTGTGATTGTCATTCATGCTGCTACATAGCAGGCTAAGAACGAAGTCGACAACCCAGTTGGCCAAAAGATAGTTGCTCCAAACAACCATTCTTATCCATGCTCTCGATGCTGATGTGTTTCTCAAACGTCCAAGGAAGATTAGCAGAATTTGTATCATGAGGCTTACCATTATTAAAATACGTACATCCCACTTGCTCCAGAGCTTCTTATATTTTCCCAAAATGTCCACTAATTTTGTGTCTTCTCCGAGATCAAAAGATTGCAGAAGGTAAAAATAATTTCACTTTCCCCATTCATTTCAATCTCCCTGCTCCATTTTCCAACAGGTGACTCTTAATATATATTTGATGTGGAACCCAAGCAAGTTTGGAGCAACAGCCAAAACATGATCCATTTTCTCGTGTCAAAACAGCACGCAATATATATTTTTTTAGGGGACACCTCCGATTTATAATTGACACGCAAAGGCTAAATAAATTCCTTGCTTGTATGGGAGACTGCTAGATAGTTAACATCATTTCTTTAATGCCTGTCAATCTTTCTTACAGTGATTCTAAAAAACTTACATCATCGATGACTCAAAACTTTGAAACTCTTCTCTGTGGCACAACTTTGCTTCTCAGTTTTCTTATATGAAAAAGCTCGTTGTATTTGTCCTACTAGACTTATTTATAAGTCAAGACAACAAGGTTATGATAACCTAAACTCTTCAAAGCTCATTATTGAATTAAGCTTAGGATGTGAGGGCAGTTAAAATAATTTTTTATCCTACCCGTGCGATGACAGTTGAAAATTTGAAAATCTTACTCCCCATGAGTTTCAACATGACATTTCTATAAAATACCTAAATATTCTATTATTTACAAATATTTCATCTTATTTAATATTCTTCTATAATGATATCTAAAAATTACATAACATAATGCCATTAAGGTTGTAGAGGCAAATATTATTCATTTGTATTATAGTATAGTATACGCAATTTATGTATGCCACACTAGATGCTCAACATATAATACATTAGGTTATAAAAGTTAAGGAATAAAATTTATTTTTTAAATAATACATTTATAAATTAAAAGAAAATGATAATAAATTTATTTTTGGAAGTGTGCCATATTTTTAAATAAAAATAATATTTTATTAAAGCATATAATTAAATAGAACTTTCTTTGAAGAATATAATTGTACTGTGCTCATAATGTTTTATGACCTACATAATTAATTACAATTTTTTTGAATAATACATATATATATATATATATATATATATTATGAATATTTAAATGGCAAATAATACTTTTTAATTTAAGCCAATTATCATTAACAAGATTAGTGTTAAATAAATTATTACTAAATGTTTTATGTTGTTTAGAGATGTAGCTAATGAAAGAAAAATGGAGGGAGAGAAGGAGAAAAAGTGAAAATAAAGAGAAGAGGGAAGAAGAAATTTTCAATTGAGGAGGACAAAAAGAAAGATGAGAAAAAAATGGTCATAAGAAGAGCAGGAAGGAACACAGAAAGGAGACTTACTATTACTGTTAGAATAAAGAAGGGGAAGAACGTACTAGAAAGCTACTACAATGAGTGAAAATATGGCAAAAAAAGTTGAAATTATATTTTTTTTATTGATTTTGTTCATTTTTATAAAGGAATTAGAGGTTTTATTTTATTGGACAAGAAAGCTGTGATAATTAATTATGAGGGTTTAGAGTCGTCTTATAGTAAAAAATAGTTGAATTTAAGCCTTTTCGTTTTGTTTGGAGGTGAGTCTACTATATGATTAGACTCAACATATAATATGATTATTAATAATTTTTTTAGGGAGTTAATAAAAATATAATACAATTAAGAGAATATATAATACAATTAGAGTTAAGTTGGTTCAAGACGAAAGCTTATTGTGTTGTCCAACAATGTCATCATATCATAATTGGAGTGATCATATTGTACCGTGGATTCTAAAACAATATGATTAGATAAAGGTCAAAGAGTAAGATGGGCTTCTAATAACCATATATAGGGAGTTGAAGGAATCATACTGTTTGATGGAGAGGCCATATAATATAATAAGTGAAGAATTAATAACAATGCTTTCGTGAGATGCCAATTATACATCACGATGGAGGAATCATATAGTTGATGTTTTTGTGGTAGAGAAAGTAGAGAGAATGCTTTCTGTTATATAATCTTAAAGAATTTTAGATATTTTCATTATTAAAGATTATATAGTAACTCATGTGAATGCATCTATGAGTTTGTAGAAAAACTAAAAGGAAAGAAAAGTGGATTAAGAATCTTCACCTTGAATTTAGATTGAAAAATTTGATAATGGTAATATAAATATAATATTAAATTAGTAGATAATTTATTCTTAAATTAAGATATCTTATATGTGATTTTATATTGTTTATTTTGATATATGGCATAGTTATCTTGATAAGAAGTGTTTGTATTACATTGGCTCAGTTTTTAAATTTTTGTGGATCTTTTATATGTTTATTTAAGGATAAGGTACATAAATTAAATCATATAGATAACATGAGAACTGGTTTATATTAGAAATTTAATATATATATATTTTTTTAAGTTATGGCATGATATTTAAAATAAGTTTAGATTAACTAAATTTAAATAAAAAATGATATTGAGTTTTGTGTTACACAGTTTTGTTTGATGAGTCAAGCATAAATGTTTATATCTCATATGGGATTGTTTTAAGTAAAATTGTTACTATTCAATTAAGTCAAGCCGTGAACTTTAAATGTCTTAAGTAGTTGTCTTCAAGACTCTTCGAGTGATGGCAAGCTTCAAGGAAATTGAAGGCATGCACCAAAATCCTTATACTTGAATATCTCTTTATTTTTCTAGAATTTGATATGTCCAAATTTTGAGATTGTGTGGCACACTAGTGGTATTAATATTTGAAAATGTTATATGTTTAATAATTTTTAAATTTTTATTTTTGGGGCAAGCATTATTTATGAAGAGTGTAGACTTTGATATTTGATTTTTAAAATTATTTAAGAATAATTTTTCATGAATTTCCCTTCATAGTCATTTAGGCAACTTGTAATACCATCATAATATAAAATTATTTTGGTATACTTATATTGAAAATTTTGACACAAAAATTCTCACAAAACACTATAAAACCACTTTAGTCTCAGGAATTTTCACTGCAGCGTTGGTCGGGTCGACCCGACCCGACGGCTTGTCTGTCCAATGGGATGAGTGAAGCCTAAAGGCCGCAAGAAGAGCTGCTGAATGGAACAAGTGCGATATTAGCCTGTAGAGAAAGCTTACCAGAGCAAGCGTGAAATCAAGCCAACTAGGACCAAGTGATAAAATTTTGGTCAAGGAAGGGGGAGCCAACACCGAGTAGCTCGAGAGACAAATGAACCGAAGGTGTTATAGAGAGCAATGGCAAAGACTTTTGGGTTATGTGGGACTAAACTTCCATTCGATTATCAAAGAAGGCAGAAAGGCAGGCACGATCGAAGGCTTAGGTTAATCAAGTTAAATTGATGCATGATAACAGAGTAAAACGCCAAGCAGGAGATTCGAAATCGAGCCAAATCTGCAAGAGGATGTGGAACCACTACAATAAGTTTCTATTTTAGTTAATTTCTGGACAAATTGTTTTAATATATGCAGGACAACCAACGAGCTATCCAATGGCCCAGATCATGACTACATAGATCCAATGGCCAGGATTGATCTCCAACGGTAAATTCGAGATTCAATCAAGAACATCCATTTCAGGCTCCAAATCAAACGATGATTGCTTTGTGTCTGTTACCCAAATTGTTAGTTCATTTTCGAACCATTGGGAGTGAATTTAGAGCTCAAACTATGCTCCATAAATAAGGAATGGTGAAGAACTCCAAGAGGTTACCATTGCAAAGATTTGAAAGCTTTCAAATCACAATATCGAGCAATTCTAAGTGCATATGGTGCTTCCAAAGTCACAAAGTGAATGCTGCAAGAAGGAACCAAAAATTGGAGGTTTTTGCTTCAACTATTTCTAAATCTCTATTGCTCCCTTTTTTCGGTATTGTGTGTGCCTCATATTTCTCTTAAAATTGACTTAAGTTTTGCCAATTTTTTGTATTTCTTTCTTTGGGGTAAGGACATCCCAACAATTGTCCGAAGGCCTAGAGTTTGAGTTGAGTCCGAAAAAGCTCAAGTAGGTTCGGGATTCGTCGTAGGTAAAATCCCAACTATGTTTGAGGTGAACCGCACGAAAAACTTCGCTTGTAATTTTGTTGTTTTAGGGTTCATTTCCTAACAAAGTTAGGGTGAATGTATGCTCGATTTTGAGTCAATCCACCTTAAAAATCTTTTGTGTACTATTCTTTCTTATTCTTGCTTAAAAAATTTAAATTTTAATTGAAACCGAAAATCGAAAGAAAATTTTATTTACCACAATTCAATCCCTCCTCTTGTGGGATTGTCTAAAGCACAAAGAACTTCAATTGGTATCAGAGAGAGGAATCAAAAATTATGTGAGTAAAATCACATAGGAGATCCACTTGTGCTAAGTAAAGGCTTTCTCACATGCTTTATGGTTTTGTGATTTTTGGTTTTATGGCTTCTTTGGTTGAAATGGGTGCAACCTTGTGTGAATGTTTTTCTTCAATTCGGCCTCCCTTGTTTAGAGGAGAATTTTACTTAAATTGGAAAAACTGTTTTAGAATTTTTATTCAATCTATCGATTTAGAATTATGGGAAGTTATGTCTAAGCCTTGTGAACTTCCTAAAAATTCTTTTACTAATGAAGTGAAGTGCTTTGGTGAGCTTAATGTTGAGCATAAAACCTAGCCTCAATTGATTGCTAGGACCTTGAACAACCTTCATTTGGAATTTTTCCTAATGAATTTACACAAATTATAAATTTGCTATGACATTTAGGTGTTGGAAAAACTCGAAGTAACTTATGAGGGCACCTCACAAGTGAAAGAGACGAAGATCAACAACCTCACCCATGACTATGAGCTTTTTAGAATGAATCCTGGTGAGAGTATTAAATGTATGTTTTTAAAATTTAATGATGTAACAAAAGGCTTGATAAATCTTTGAAGGGCATTCTAAAATGGTGACCTAGTAAGAAAAATTTTGAGAATCCTTCCAAAGGAATATGATCCCCTTACAATGGCTATTAAAGCGACTAAAGGTATCAACAAACATTCATTGGATGAACACCTTGGGGAACTTCTCACTGCCAAAATAAAGATGACTAGGAGACTTACAGAAGAAGTTTCTACAAGCAAGTTGAAGCATGAAAGGAAGAAGGAAGAACCCATGGCCTTCACAGCCACCTCATGTGGATTAAATTTAGGTAGAAAAGTTTGATAATGGTAATATAAATCTAATATTAAATGGATAGATAGTTTATTTTTAATTTAAGATATGTTATCAGCTATTTTATATTGTGCATTTTGATATATGACATAGTTACCTTGATAAGAGGTATTTGTATTACATTGGCTCATAGTTTTTAAAATTCTGTGGATCTTTTATATGTTTATTTTATGTTAAGGCACATACATTAAATCATATAGATAACATGAGAACTAGTTTATATGAGAAATACAATATATAGATTTTATTTTAAGTTATGGCATGATATTTAAAATAAGTTTAGATTAACTAAAATTAAATAAAAAATAATATTGAGTTTTCTAGAAACATTATCCTCATGTTATATGAATACATAGTTCCATTGGAATGTGTAGGGTGTTAAAGATACTTATTGGATATTGGCTCATCACATTATTTAGTGTCATTAATACTTTGTGTTTGGTAGCTTAGGTGTTAGTTTAAGACCTTTTACATAAATTGATAATTTGGATAATATTATAAGTATTTTGTTTAGGAAAATAAAGTACTATTTTATAGTGAAGGTAACAGAGGAGATTGTTATAATCCTTTATCCAAACAAGATAAGGTTGTCTTCACAATCAAGTATGTTATCCTTGTAAGTGACAAAACCTGTGCCTACATCTACCCTCGATTCTCGATCAGGCTTCCACTAACCATTTTCTTTTTGTTAAAGCTAGTAGAGATAAACCAAATGCACATCAGTGTTTTAATAAAACTAAAATCAAAGAAATTCAGGTTACTCAAAAAAATTTAATACTTTACAATTTTTTGTTTAAAAAACACCCTACATCTTTAATTCTTTAAATAAATTAATATTTTAAAATTTAATAAATATGTAATAATTATAAAATAAGATAAATTAAAAATATAATACAACAAAATAAGGTAAAATAAGTTAAAGAACTATTAAAAAATAAAAATATTTTGAGCATTTAAAAAATAAATATTTAATTAGACAAAACTTATGAGAACGAGTGTAACCAAGTTTGTTCTCTCTTAATCTTTCCCTATTTTGAATTACTTCAAAAATACTAGTTTAAATAACTATAAAAAATAATAAATTAATATTTCAACATCTAATAAATCTAAAATATGATAAATAAAAAAATATATTATAACCAAATCAAATGAAATCGAGTGTAACATCATGGTTCATCAAATAAGATATAAAACAAAATGTCTCGTAAGCAATTCAAAAAGCCAAGAAAATGAAACATTTGAAAATATAATTTTAAAATGAAAATATCTCTTTGAGATGAGTATAATGATATTTGTTATATTTTGATAAGGATTTGTATAGGATTATTATGAATTATCAAGCAAAATAAGCATATATATATATATTTACAAAATATAATTTATTTTTTAAATAAATATATCTTGACTCTAAGATGAGATAAATGAAACAATGTAATATAACCGAATCAATGCAAGATAGACCTCACACAAAAGAAGATTATAGTTTGATACTAACATAACAAAAATAAAGAAAAAACTTTAAAGAAAAAAATTAAAGAAAAAAATTAAAATGTATAAGAAAGTTGCATTCAAAAAACTTAAGGAGATAGTGTAACCTCTATTATCATCAAATAAGATATGAATTGAAATGTGTCATAAAGCATGCCAAACTATTAAAAATAAATGATTCAAAAACACATAATCTTCATTAGGTAAAGCTTGTTTAAATGACTCCAATGACTTTTGTTATAAAAGAAGAAAATAATAAACAATAATAACGATAAAACTTTTTGATATTAAGAAAAAATATAGTAAAGTAGAAAAGAGATAAATCAAACCAACATAATCTAACCAAATGAAAGTGATGTAATCCTCATACGAGAGGTGACTTAAGGTTATATAGTAATATAACTAAATCAAAACAAACAATTTGAAGAAATAAGTTAATTGTATAGGAAAATTACATTCTAAGATACCAAGGTGATAAGGTATGGTATCCTCGATTATCAAGTCATCTATAAATCGAAAAATATTTTAAAACATGCAAAAATCTTAGAACAAATATTTAAAAATATAAAAATAAAATATTTAATTAAAGAGAGCTAAGTGAGATGAGACTAACAAGGTTTTTAATCTTAATCAAGCCATATTTAGTATTACTAGAAATTATCAATACAAATAATCACAAATAATAATCTTTTATTATTTTAATATTCAATGAAGATATATTAATGCAAAGATGATATTAATAAAAGTTATATAACAAAACCAAATCTAAATGATATATATGCCACATTATAGGAAATTTCGAGTTGCATAACAATATAGCCAAATTAATGTGAAACATTTGTAGAAATGAGATAAATTTTACGAAAAAGTTGCGTTAAATTATACAAATCCAAATATCTTAAAAAGCGAACAAAAATCTTAGAAAATAAAATATTTTAAAATTAAAAAATGTATATTTAATAAAATAGATCTCGTGTAGACGAGTTCAATAATATTTATTTTATCTTGGTCAGACCTAGCTTGGATTTACTGTGAATTGTAAAGACAAATAAGAGTAAATATGTATTAATGCAAAAAAGTTTATAAATAGAAAGAATAAAATATGACCAAATCAAAGTGATGTTAAGTTTACATGAGTGGATAATTTGAGTTTCATAGAAATATAATCAAATAAAAGTGAAACATTTCAAGAAATCCAAATATGATACAAATCCAAATATCATAAAAAGCGAACAAAAATCTTAGAAAATAAAATATTTTAAAATTCAAAAATTTATATTTAATAAAATAGATATCTTGTAGACGAGTTCAATAATATTTATTTTATCTTGGTCTGACTTAGCTTGGAATTACTGTAAATTGTAATGACAAATAAGAGTAAATATGTATTAATATTAAAAAGTTTATAAATAGCAACAATAAAATATGACCAAATCAAAGTGATGTTAAGTTTACATGAGTGGATAATTTGAGTTTCATAAAAATATAACTAAATAAAAGTAAAAAAATTCAAGAAATGAGATAAATTATATGAGAAATGTTGTATTCCAAAAAAATAAGTGAATAAATTAAAAAAATATATAATATAACAAAATCTAAATGATATTTAATTTACATGTATAGAGAATTTGAGTTTCACTGTAATATAATAAAATTATTTTTTATGAAATGAGATAAATTATTTTGAAAAATTTGCATTCAAAAATACTGTGGAGGATGTGTGCAACAACCTTGTAAGAATCAAAATATCTTATAAGAGTGCAAAAACCATGGATAATAAAATATTTACATTTACAAAACTTATTAAACTAAGGTGATAATGTTTGATAAGTCTTAATTAGAACTTGTTTGGATTTATTATAAAATATCAATTAAAATAAGTGTAAATAATAATAAATTAGTATTTTAATATTTGATAAATATATAATAAAGATAAAATAAGATATACTAATTTAATTTATAATATCTAAATAAAAACTATGTAAATGTCAAACCATAGAAGAGTTAGAGTTCCATAATAATATATCCAAACTAAAGAAAAATCTTTCATCAAATTTGCTAAATTAATAAAAAGACTTGTATGGTAAAGTTATTCTCCAAGGTCCTAATATGCACAACGATTGAATCAAGTATGAGTAAAAATATCTTATATAGTAAGAAAAAAATATAATAAAAAATATATAAAAATATTAAAATAAATATTTAATTAGATGGAGCATATTGAGACAAATAAAACTAACGTCTTTTTTCATCTCGTTCAAAACACATTTTATAGAAATATGAATTACAAAAACAAATAAGCATAAATAATAATAAAGTATCATCTAAATAATAAGAAAATATATATTATAATTGAAATGAGTTAAATTAAAATAATCTATTGCAACTAATAAAAGTGATTAAAACGTCACATTGGAGGAGATGTAAAGTTAATAAGTGATATAACAAAATCAAATAAAAAAAATTTGTGGAAAAGTGATAAATATTATAGAAAAATTGTGATTCAAGATTCTAAGAAGATCTAATGTGGTATCATTGACTATCACATGAGGTTTGGATTGAAATGACTTGCAAAGCTTATAAACACTTTTGAAAATAAGTTTTTATAAATTATAAGAAATGAAATTTTAATTGAGTGAACTCTATAAGACGACAATAATGGTATTTGTTTCATCTCCATTGAAGCTTGTTTTTAATTTTTTGAAATTACCAAAGTAATTAAATAAAACAAATAATTAATCGTTATTTTAATATTATGTAAATATATGTTAAAGCTAAAGCCAGATAAATTAAAATAATGTAATACAACAAGACTATAGTGATGTAAGGTTACAAAAGAGAAGATTTAGAGCTTCATAGAAATATAATAAAATCAAAGCAAACAATTTAAAGAATTGAGATAAATTGTATAGGAACATCTAATTTCAAGTTGATTTAGTGGTTGGTGTAACATTGCCAATCATCAAATTAGATAGAAAATAAAACACCTCATAAAGAGTGCCAAAAAGTTTGAAAATAAAATATTTAAAAATAATTAAAAATAATTTTTAATTTGATGGAGCCCATGAAGTCGAGTTTAATGAATTTTGTTTCATCTTCATCAGACCTCATATTTTATAATTAAGAAATATCAAAATAAAAGAGCATAAATAATCATAAGCTATTATTTTATTAATATGTAAATATTTATTAAACTTATAATGATACAAATTAAAGCATTATAATATACGAAAATCAAGAACATATGAATATAACACTAGAGATAAAGTTTACCAGAACATTGCATTCCAATATACTCAAGAGAATGAGTGTAACTTTCATGATTATCAAATTAGGTAAGAATTATAATATTTTTATTAGGAATACCAAAATATCATGTAAAAACTAATTTACATTACCAAATTAAATAACTTTTTTAAAGAACAATTATAAAGAGCATTAAGTAATAACTTGGTCTCCTAGGTCGAGATTCAAAAAGGAGGAGAAGAAAAACCAGGAGAATAAACAAAAATTCCATTTCTCTTTAGAAAAGTGTTTGTTGTTCAAGTAAGCAAATTTATTGCCTTCAATTAAAGCCTAAGTGACACTTCCTATTTGAGTTTGTGCATTTACAAAGAATGACCAAATATTATCTTTCTTCTTTTATTTCCTTGGAGGTTTTTTTGCATATGGCGACACAAGACATTGTCAAAAGGATAGTTAAACTTTACACATACCTCCTTAGGTGCCAACACAAGCATTGTCTTGAGGGCATTAGTGGTTTATGATTAATGTACAAGACATAGGTACGAGATGGATGAATCATGTGCATTATTTTCTTAGGTGATCACATTGCTAGCAATGACAACTAACTCTTAATTGTCCAACCTCAAGCTGTTGGATCTTAAGAGTCTAACATTAAGTAAAATAATATCAAGTGTTTGACTTTTATCATAAGATTCTCAAACTTTACATCTCTATTATTTATTATATAACTATATTGTAGACTGATGACAAAAAACTGTGATGCACATTTACGCATTTTAAAATTATAATAAATTTCATCCATAAAAATGTGTTTATCGATATATTATTATTTAATAATAATATAATAAAAAATATTATTGTTAACAAAATTTAGTAAAAATACCCCAATCTTTTAATTAAATATATTATTATATTTATTGTTATTAAAATATTTTTTAAAATTACTAGAATAGTCCTTTAACACATCAAGTGAGGTGAGATACATTAATTCCAAGATGCTATTGTTTCTATTCGTTAATTGCTTTTCTTCTAGATCAAAAGTTGTTAAAGTTATTTCTAATAATCAATAGTCATTTTTTTGTTCTATATTTTTTTACTTTTTCATAGGAAAGATTTTACTAATCTACTTCTCTTATAGAATCACAAAGTGAACTTCTTAAGATTACCAAACCATCTAGATTGATTTTCTTTAGAATTGTTTTCAATTGATAGAATGCCAACTTTCTCCTTTATAGTAAGTTACACTTCAAACTTAAAAACATTAACTCTTGTAGCAATTATTCTATTTGTGCGATTGTACACACACATTGACATTTGATACCATGTAATCTTATAAATTTATCTTTATTCTTGAGTTTGATATTTTGATTACAAAACACTCAGAGGTATGTTTTATTTTCATCTTATTTGTTCTATGCTTGGATCATATTAATGACATTTTTTGTTAATTTCTTTATCATTTTGAAGTATAGGTTCAAAATAAGTAAATTTTGTATTGTTTCTTTTGTTTATAATAACTATTACAATCAATATGTTTTTGGAATTACTTGTCTATATATTAATTACATATATTTATAATAAGAATTAAAAATGCGATACCATTTAAACTTCAGAGTCATTGTTCGTAGACTCAGTTTTGTTTTATCTATTTGCTTAGTCTCAATTTTTCTTTATCTCTTTGCTTAGTCTTATCAATTAGTATTAAATTATTAGCAAAATTCTTATTAATGGTTTATCTTCAATTTTATGATTACATACATAATTAGTGTAAAATTGAAGCTGTCTTTGATTGCTTATGTTGTCAGAAAGTTTGATGAAAGAAGAAGCAAAAGTACTTATGAAGCATTATCTTTTTATGTGCAAAAATGGGAGTTGTGAGAAATTTTCAAAATGTTTTCGATGCTTTCAGTGCACAGGTAGAAAACATTTTTGAAATTAAGTTTACTAACACATCCAAGGACTTAAAGCATAGCCATTATGAAATTTGATTGTAATTAAGAAATCTTTAATATGTTCACCTTAGGTGTGCAAAATTATTTTTAATAAATGAAATTTTAATTTCATTTTATTCTTTTCCAATACCTTATCAATATAAAGCCTACTAATACACTCATTATTGCTTTGTTATACATGCTTTTCACAATTTCAATATGTCCAATGCTAGTTTCTTTTTTTCCTTTTCTAATGCCTTTTCGAGCATGTGAGGGAAATATTATAATGGATAATTAATCTGAGTTCATGACGATTCTCTTTTAGAATTATGAAAATATTTTTTGTTCCTTGAAGTAATAATAAGAAACTGCTACAATCATTTTATGTTCTTCATTAAGCTCTTTAATTTCATAATAAACATTCGTTATATTATCTTTCATAGACTTATCCAAAATTGTACTAACCCATTTCTATTTCAATTCTTACTTGAGTATTGAAGTTTGAATCCTAAAATTGGTAATACGTTGGTTTTCTGACAATGTGCTTACTTTGTTGAACAATAGTAATGCTTATCTTCTTATGAATCATGATGTTCATTTACTTAGTCAAATTTATGATTTAATTCTAGCTTCTTGAAATTATTTCTTTATACGTATCCATGCATGATGTTGTAAGAATCCTTACTTTTTTTCAATTAGCTCATTGTTGATATAACCATCTTTGTTAATCTGTTAGTATATTTAGACAATATAGCACATTGCTTTTTAGAAGTCCTAAGCATTAGATTTAACACAATTTTGGACATACATTGCCATGGGTTGGCTACCTTAAGGACAATGGAGAGGGACAAGTCATAGAAATAGATGGTTGAGAGGCATTTGGGATAAATGGAAAGATACACAATAGAGTTGCTTAGAGGTCAACTAAAAGAATTGGGAAGGAGAGATGGATAAGTGGGGTTTTTAAGTATATACTATAAGCTAAGAGAAATGGCCTATGTGAAATATTTTGCCAACTTCATATGCCTTGATGAAAGCGATGAAAGTTTATGGGCTTGAACAAAATGATCTTAAAACAACCAAAATGGAATTCTTTTCATAATACTATTAAGTATTGCAAGAGTTACGTTGTTCCAATGATTATACATAAATTAAACTTCTCTCGCATGTTATGGATTTTTCTTGTTTGTTTTGAAAGTTTTAGCTTTTAATTATGTTTTGCTTATTTGTATGTCATACTGTTGAGTTGGATGTGCCTCTTGAATTATATATGGACCATTAGATCATTTGTGATAAAAACCTCAAAAAATTTGCATTTTTTTATATTGTGCACTATATTCGGCACATGAACAAAAAACATTGAAATGAAGCAAAAAACTAGGAAGCTTCAAAATATTTTTTTCTCATTACTAGAGGTGTGTGGTGTCATATATACTCTATTTTGGCCTATTTTTCTTAATTTTGTTGATTATAATAACTGATGTATGATTTCTTGTTTGAAGGGAGAGGAAGAACTAAGGGCGAGGCGGTCACTTGTTGTACTGTGTGATCTTCATCGACGAAATGTATGGTTTGATTATCGAACTGCTAATGCTATTTGCAATACTTGCTTTCACAATTCTTGAAGGTTGATATTTTCCTTATCTCTGCAATTGGTTAAGTTCCATTATTTAACTTGTTATGACTTTTTTATTGCTTCTTTTTGCAGAACACAGGGTAACGTTAACGAGCTATCTTATTCATTATAATGAGCTATCTTACTTGAAAAGATTCTAAGTTTTGGTGTTTTAGTTAAATCCAATCTCCAAGAGTGAGTTTCAAGTTTAAAGGAGAGAGAATAAATGACAAGTCAAAACTTAACAAGATGAAACAAACTTTTTTCCCCAAAGTGAATGGTGTGATCAAAGGGGAAATACATAGGTACTTAGAAGTTATAAATAAGATTTTCACTTTGCAAGAAGATAAGATGAAAAGGAAAAAGTTCTCAACCTCCATACAATGGGTTAGTGATGAAATTAGGAAGGAAATGAAGAATTGTTTTTGCCATTTGTAGCCTTCACATAATGGAACAATAATGAAGGAAATAAAAATAGAAAGTAATATTTATGCTTCTCAAAGCATGCTTATTATAGAATGGTGATGAAGATCCATGTAACAAAAAATTCAAATAGATGTCTAACTCAATCAAAATTTGATTCAAATGTTGTGAACCAAAGCAAGTTCAAATAGTTATTTCAAATAATGAAAAGGCACTTGCATTTTTATTACTTGAGCATTACTCTAAAACCATTTAATATAAAGAAATGATTAGGACTGATTATGCTAATAAGTTTTTTTGGGCCTATTCTCATGGGTTATAAACATATGAAATATAACTATCTAAATAAACATTGATAGAACTTGTCAACTAGCTGTATAATATCTAAATTTGGATCTCCCATTAAACATTTCATGTTTCGAGTTATTGTGACACACTGGAGGATTTGTTGAAGTAGGTTTGAGCTTAATATCACATAACTAATGTTTATATCATCTTTTCTTTAATATATCTTCATTGAATATTTAAATAATAAAAAAATATTATTTGTGATTATTTGTATTGATAATTTTTAGTAATACTAAATAAGGCTTGATTAAGATTAAAAAACCTTGTTAGTCTTATCTCACTTAGCTCTCTTTAATTAAATATTTTGTTTCTATATTTTTAAATATTTTTTCTAAGATTTTTGAATGTTTTAAAATATTTTTTGATTTATACAAGACTTGATAGTCGAGGATAACATTACCTTATCACCTTGGTATCTTAGAATGTAATTTTCCTATACAATTATCTTATTTCTTGAAATTGTTTGTTTTGATTTAGTTATACTACTATATAACCTTATGTCACATCTCCTATGAGGATTACATCACTTTGATTTGGTTAGATTATGTTGATTTGATTTATCTCTTTTCTACTTTAATATATGTTTTCTTAATATTGAAAAGTTTTATTGTTATTATTATTTATTATTTTCTTCTTTTATAACAAAAGTCATTGGAGTCATTTAAACAAGCTTTAGCTAGTTAAATATCATTTATGTGTTTTTGAATCATTTATTTTTAATAATTTGCCACACTTTAGGAAACATTTCTATTCATATCTTATTTGATAATCACAGATGTTACACTATCTCCTTAGATTTTTTGAATGTAACTTTCTTATATATTTTAATTTTTCTCATTAAATTTTTCTCTTTAAATTTTTTTCTTTATTTTATTATGTTAGTATCAAACTATAATCTTCCTTTGCGTAAGGTCTATCTTGCATTGATTTGGTTATATTGCATTGTTTCATTTTATCTCATATTAGCATTAATATATATTTATTTAGAATTGAAATAATATTTTATAAATATATATGCTTATTTTTCTTGAAAATTCACAACAATCCTATACAATACCTAATGAAAATATAACAAATATCATAAGACTTATCTCAAAGAGCTGTTTTCATTTTGATATTTATTTTTATATATTCAAATGTATCATTTTCTTGGCTATTTGAATTGCTTACGAGACATTTTGATTTATATCTTTTTTGATGAACTAGGATGTGACACTAAATTTCATTTGATTTGATTATATTATATTTTTTAATTTATCATATTTTATATTTATTAAATGTTGAAATATTAATTTATCTATTTTTTTAGTTATTTAAATCAGTATTTTTGAAGTAATTCAAAATCGGGAAAGATTTAGAGAGAACAAACTTGGTTACAATCGTCTCGACATGTTTTGTCTAATTAAATAATTAATTTTTAGCTGTTCAAAATATTTTTATTTTTAATAGTTTTTTAACTGATTTTACTTTATTTTGTTGTATTATATTTTTAATTTATCTTATTTTTGATTTATTACATATTTATTAAATTTTAAAATATTAATTTATTTAAAGAATTAAAGATGTAGGGATTTTTGTAAACAAAAAATTGCAAAGTATTAAATTTTTTTGAGTCACCTAAATTTCTCTTATTTAATGTGTGTTTGGTTTATCTCTACTAGCTTCAGTAAAAAGAAAATGGTTAGTGGAAGCCCGATTGGGAATCGATGGTGGATGTAAGCACAGGTTTTGGCTGAAGCATCTAAAAAATCTTGTGTGAATTTTGTTTATTATTAAGAAATTTTATGACATTAATAAAAAAATTTTAAGCTCGAAAAGTTTTTTTTACTATGTTTTGGGAAAAAAAAATTTCTTAAATAAACAATTCAATCATCCCCTCTTATTCGTTATGCCTCAAATGTTTTACAATAAGTTAGACATCTACTTGGTTTTATTGGACATGTTAATTTCCTAGTGTAATATGATCATTATGTTGTTTCATACATCTAGCTTCACATAAAATTGATTTCGAAGGTTAGGCATATTCTTTCATTTCTTTTAGATATGAGAGCATACCAAATGTTTTGAAACATAATGTTATTTAATTTTTATAAAAAGTACATTTCAAAATTAAAGTATAAAGAAAAATTAAAAAAATAGAGGATGTGACACCGAACCCAAGAAACGCAAGCTTGGTCACCACAACTATGCTCCAATCGTATGCAAATCAAGCAACATGATTACATTATTGTGCATGTGTTGCAAAGATACAAAGTTGATTGATAATGAAACTATGGATAACATTGAGATTAATAATTAGTTTCAGTTATTAGACAAGTTAACTAAGCTATTTAATGAAGTAATCTAAAGCATCTAGCATCCTTAAGAAGTTGGTTATTAAGGGTCATATATTTGACACTTGCAAGGATAACATACTTGATTGTCAAGACAACCTTATCTTGTTTGGATAAAGCATTATTACAATCTCTTCCGTAATCTTTACTATAAAAAAACAGTTTTATTTTCCTAAAAAAAATACTTATAACATTATCAAAATTATCCATTCAGGTACAAGGTCTTAAACTAATACCTAAGCCACCAAACACAAAGTATTAATGACATTCAAATAATGTGATGAGCCAATATCCAATAAGTATCTTGAACACCCTACATATTCAAATGCAACTATATATTCACATAACATGAGGATAATGTTTCAAGAAAACTCAATATTATTTTTTATTTAATTTTAGTTAAACTAAACATATTTTAAATATCATGACATAACTTAAAATAAATCTATATATTTTATTTCTAATATAAACTACTTCTCATGCTATCTTTATGATTTAATGTATGTACCTTATCATAAAATAAATATGCAAAAGATCCACAGAAATTTAAAAATATGAGCCAATGTAATACAAATACTTCTTATCAAAATAACTATGTCATATATCAAAATAAACACATAAAATGGCTTATAAGATATCTTAATTAAAGAATAAATTATCTATTATTTTAATATTATATTTATATTACCATTATCAAACTTTTCTACAAAAATTTAAGGTGAAGATTCTTAATCCACTTTCCTTTTCTGTTAGTTTTTCTACAAAGTCATAGATGCATGCACATGAGTTACTATATAATCTTTAATAATGAAAATATCTAAAATTCCATAAGATTATATACCCCAAAGTATTCGCTCGACTTTCTCTTCTACTACAAAATAAACAACTATATGGTTCCCCCATCAAGTTATACAATTTGCATCTCACTAAATCATTGTTATTAATTCTTCACTTATTGTGTTATATGGCCTCTCCATCAAACAGTGTGATTCCTTCAACTCCCTATATATGGTTATCAGAATCCCATCTTACTCTTTGACCTTTACCTAATCATATTGTATGAGAAGCTCATGGTACAATATGATCGCTCCAACTATAATATGATGAGATTATTGGACCACACAATAACAAACCAACTTAACTCTAATTGTATTATATATTCTCTTAATTGTATGATGTGTTTATTAACTCCTTAAACAAATTATTGATAATCATATTGTATATTGAGTCTAATCATATAGTAGACTCACCTCCAAACAAAATGATAAGGCCTAAATTCAATTATATTTTAGTATAAGACAACTCTAAACCCCCATAACTAATTATCATAGCATTCTTAACTTGTACAATAAAACAAAACCTCTAATTACTTTACAAAAATGAATAAATTGAATTAAAAATATAATTTCAACCTTTTTTATTTTCACTCATTGTAGTAGCTTTCTAGTACGTTCTTCCCCTTTTTGATTCTTATAGTAATAGTCAGTCTCCTTTTTGTTTTCCTTGCTACTCTCCTTATTACCAACACAATTTTTTTCTCTTTCTTGTTGTTCTCTTGAATTGAGACTTTCTTCTTTCCTCTTCTCTTTATTTTGTCTTTTTCTCCTTCTCTTCCTCTATTTTTCTTTGATTAGCTACATCTCTAAACTACTTAAAACTTTTAGCAATAACTTATTTAACACTAATCTTATTAATGGTAATTGGCTTAAATTAAAAAGTATTATTTGTCATTTGTTTTTTCCAAATTTTTTGCTTAACAATAAAAATGAAAAATACCCCATCCTCTAAATCTGTGGAAGTGGTAGAAGTGGAATCTAAATAACATTTGCTGGCTTTCATGGCCATGGGTTCTTCCTTCTTCCTTTCATGCTTTAACTTGCTTGTAAAATCTTCTTCCATAAGTCTCCTATTCATCTCTATTTTGGCAGTGAGAAGTTCCCCAAGGTGTTCATCCAATGAATGTTTGATGACATCTTTAACTGCTTTAATAGTCGGTGGGAAGGAGATCATATTCCTTTAGAAGGATTCACTAAATTTTCCTTACTAGGTCACCATTTGAGAATGCCCTTCCAAGATTTATCAAGCCATTTATTACGTCATTAAATCTTAAAAAAGTGCTTTTAATACTATGACCACGATTCATTCTAAAAAGCTCCTAGTCATGGGTGAGGATGTTGATCTTCGTCTCTTTCACTTGTGAGGTGCCCTCATAAGTTACTTCGAGTTTTTTCCACACCTCAAATCTCGTATGCAAATTTATAATTTGTGCAAATTCACTAGGAGAAATTCCACAATGAAGATAGTTGAAGGCCTTAGCATTCAATTGATCCAATGTTTTACGCTCAACATTAAGCTTACTAAAAGGCTTGACTTCATCAGTAAAAGAAATTCTAGGAAGTTCCTAAGGCTTAGTCATAACTTCTCATAATTCTAAATCAATAGATTGAATAAAAATTCTAAAATAGTTTTTTCAATATAAGTAAAATTCTCCTTTAAACAAGGGAGGCCAAATTGAAGAAAAACCTTCACAAAAGGTTGCACCCATATCAATGAAAGAGGAAGCCATTAATTAAAAAAACACAAAACCATAAAGAATGTGAGAAAGCCTTTGCTTACCACAAGTGGATCTCCCACGTGATGTTACTCACATAATTTAGGATTCCTCTCTCTGATACAAATTGATGTTCTTTGTGCTTAAGACAATCCCACAATAGGGGGGTGAATTGTGGTAAATAAATTTTTTTTCGATTTTTGGTTTCAATTAAAACTTAAATCTTTTAAGTAAGAATAAGAAAGAATAGTACACGAGATTTTTAATATGGTTTGACTCAAAATCGTGCCTACATCCACCCCCAACTATTGTTGGGAAAAGAACACTAAAATTACCAAATTACAAGGGAGTTTTTTCGTACGGTTTACCTGAAACCTACTTGGAATTTTACCTACAACTAGTCCTGAACCCGCTTGAGTTTTTAAGGGCATAACTCAAACCCCAAGCTTTTTCAAAATTGTCGGGATGCCCTTACCCGAAAGAAAGAAATTTAAAAAATTGGCAAAACTTAAGATAATTTTAAGAGAAATATGAGACGCACACAATACTAAAAACAGGGAGGAATAGAGATTGAAAAAAAGTTGAAGCAAAAACCTTCAATTTTGGGCTCCTTCTTGCAGCTTTCAGTTTATGGCATTGGAAGCACCGTATGCACTTATAATTGCTTGATATTGTGATTTCAAAGCTTTGAAATCTTAGCAAGGGTAACCTCTAGGAGTTGTTCATCATGCCTTATTTATAGAGCTTAATTTGAGCTTTAAATCCACTCCCAATGGTTGTAAAATGAACTGGCCGTTTGGGTAACGAACACAAAGTAGTAACCGTTTGATTTGGAGCCCGAAATGGATGTTTCTTATTGAATCTCGAATTTACCGTTGGAGATCATTCCTGGTCGTTGGATCTAGGCTGCCTTGATTTTGGCCATTGGATGGCACGTTTGTTGTCCTGCATGTACTAAAATAATTTGTCTAGAAATCAATTAAAGTAGAAACATACTGTAGTGGTTCCGTATCCTCTTGTAGATCTGGCTTGGTTTCGAATCTCCTGCTTGGTGTTTTACTCTGTTATCATGCAGCAATTTACCTTGATTAATTTAAGTCATCCGATCGCACCTGCCCTTCTGCCTTCATTAAAAATCAAATGGAAGTTTAGTCCCACTTCGTCCAAATGTCTTTGCCATTGCTCTTTATAACACTTTCGGTTCAATAGTCTCTCAAACCGTTGGGGGTTGGCTCCCCCTTCCTCGACCAAGATTTCAACATTTGGTTCTGGTTGGCTTGATTTCACTCTTGCTCTGGTTAGCTTTCTCTGCAGGCTAAGTTTGCACTTGTTCAGTTGAGCAGCTGTGGGCTGACTTCTCACTTGTTCCATTGAACAGCTCTGTCTACGGCCTTTGGGCTTCACTCGCCCCTTCGGGTCTATCAAACAATTTTTACTTTATTTTTTTAAAATCCTTAAATCCTGGACCGATCAGCCATTGGGTCGGGTTGACTCGTCCAACGCTATAGTAAAAATTCCCAAGACTAAAGTGGTTTTATAGTGTCTTGTGAGAATTTTTGTGTCAAAATTTTTAATATAAGAATACAAAAATAAATTTATATTATGATAATATTATAAGTGACCTAAATGTCTATGAAGAGAAATTCATGAAAAATTACCCCTAAATAATTTTTAAAAACAAAATAAAAATGTTTATACTTTTCATCAATAATGCTTGGCCCAAAAATCAAAATTTAAAAATTATTAATCTTATAACATTTCAAATATTAATACTACTAGTTTGCCACATAATCTAAAAATTTGGAGATATCAAATTCATGAAAAATAAAGAGATATTCAAGTTAAAAGTTTTGGTGCATGCCTTCAATTTCCTTGAAGCTTGCCATCACTCCAAGAGTCTTAAAGAGCACTATTTTAGACATCTAAAGTTCATGCCTTGACTTAATTGAATATTAACAATTTTACTTAAAGCAAGCCCATATGAGATATAAACATTTATGCTTGACTCATCAAACACAAGGGGATAATCAAAAACTCAATATTATTTTTTTATTTAATTTTAGTTAATCAAAAATTATTTTAAATATCATGTTATAACTTAAAATAAAACATAAATATTATATTTCTAATATAAAGCAGATCTCATGCTATCTATATGATTTAATATATGTACCTTATCATGAAATAAACATATAAAAGATCATAAATTTTAAAACTGTGAGCCAATGTAATACAAATACTACTTATCAAGATAACTATGTCATATATCAAAATACATAATATAAAATGGCAAATAAGATATCTTAATTTAAGAATAAATTATTTATTAATTTAATATAATATTTATATTACCATTATCAAACATTTCTACCTAAATTATAGGGGAAGATTATTAATCCACTTTCCTTTTCTTTACTTTTTCTACAAACTCATAGATGAAAGCACATGAGTTACTATATAATCTTTAATAATGAAAAAATCTAAAATTCTTTAATATTATATAACCCAAAGCATTATCACTACTTTCTTTACTACAAAAACATCAACTATATGATAACCCCATCGTGTTGTATAATTGGCATCTCACTAAATCATTGTTGTTAATTATTCACTTATTGAATTATGTGGCCTCTCCATCAAATAGCATGATTCCTTCAACTCCATATATATGGTTATCAGAAGCCCATATTACTCTTTGACCTTTACCAAATCATATTGTTTGAGAATCCCATGGTACAATATGATCACTACAACTATGATATGACGGCATTATTGGACCACACAATAAGCTTTCTTCTTGAACATTATTAGCACACTAAAATTATATTCTTTAAAGTGAGTTCTTTTTAATTATATGTTTTAATAAAATTTTATTTTCATTTAAAAATATGACACACTTGTCGAAATAAAATTATTATTATTTTCTTTTAATTAATAAATGTATTATTTAAAAAAATAATTTTATTGTTATTTAAATTCTCATAATTACAATTATCTCAATCAAATCTCAAGATTTGTAATATCTTAAATTGAGCAAAAATTTAAGATATTATAATAACAAAATTCTATTTTTGTATGCTTTTTTTATGAAAGTATATATATTATTATTTATATCATGAAATAAAAATATTATTAAAATATAAAATGATATACTAATATAATAATAATCAACAACTTAAAAAAATCATATTCTATGTTGGAGTAAAAAAATAATAAATAATATACAAAAATATCTTAATTATGAAACATTTTTTATATTAATTTAATATTGCACATATATCGTAGTTACAAGTTTTAATAATTTAATTTAGGGCAAAACCATCTTTTTCAAATTATTTTTTTATTTTTTACAAATATAAACATGCATATTTACCACCAAATAGTTTTTTAAATATACATATATATATATATATATAGACACACACACACACCATATTTCTTATGTTTATTTCACTAAAATTATCATATTTTTCTCCCCTACTTTAGTATTAGCATGCCATATTTTTTACTTATTGTATTACATATTTTGTAAAATTTTTTTAATAGCATACTATACATTAAATTCATTGCATTATATGTTTTATGTAAAACCACTCTACAGCTAATCCTATATTATTGTTGATTCGTTAACTTTTATAACCTAACGTGCAATATGTTGAGCATCATGTATGGCATGCACAAATTGTGTATACTATACTCTAATACAAATGAATAATATTTGCCTCAACAACCTTAATAACATTATGTTATGTAATTTCTAGATATCATTATAGAAGAATATTAAATAAGATGATATATTTGTAAATAATAGAACATTTAGGTATTTTATAAAATGTCATGTTGAAACTCATGGGGAATAAGATTTTTAAAATCTCTACAGTCATGGTATGGGTAGGATAAAAAATGATTTTAACTGCCCTCACTTCCGAAGCTTAATTCAATAGTGAGCTTTGAAGAGTTCAGGTGATCATGACCTTGTTGCCTCGGCTTATAAATGAGCTTAGTAGGCCCAATCCAATGAGCATTTCATATATGAAAACTTGGAAGCAAAGTTGTGCCATAGAGGAGAGTTGCAAAGGTCAGAGTCATTGATGATGTAAGTTTTTTAGAATGACTGTAAGAAAGACTTTAAGGCATCAAGGAAAGGTGTTAACTATTTAGTGGTCTCCCACACAAGATAGGAATTTATTTAACCTTTGCAGGTCAATTTTTAATCGAAGGTGTCCCCTAAACAAATATACATTTTGTGCTGTTTTGACACAAGAAAGTTGATCATATATTTGCTGTTGCTCCAAACTTGCTTGGGTTCCCCGCCAAATATATTTTCACACTCACCTTCTAGAAAATGGAGTAGGGAGATGAAAATGAATGGAGAAAGCGAAATTATTATTACTTTCTACAATCAGTTGATCTCACAAAAGACACAAAATTAATGGATATTCTCGGAAAATATAAGAAACTCTGGAGCAAGTGGGATGTACGTATTTTGATAATGGTAAGCCTCGCTATGCAAATTGTGCTCATCTTTCATGGACGTTTGAGAAACACCTCATCATCGTTCTTTTTTGAAATAACACTAGGGAATCAAATAGAGCTTTAGATGATTAAATGAAGCTAGCATCCAACAACTTATTCAATTATTTGAGCAATTTTGTCAACTCTAATGGTGACACATAATGTAGGAGATAGGCAAGAGGAAAACACTAGGTAGCAACTTGATTTTATGATCAATCTCCCTTTTTGGAGGTAGCTTTTTAAGCAACATCAAAAGCATGACATATTCAAATTCTTTGAGAACTTCTATAACAACATCAAGTACATAATGACTTAATCCTTTTTAATCTCAATCAATGTAGCAAAATGTTTGTCCTCACTTAATTTCGATCCTTTTCCAATCTCATTGTTAAAATAAATTCTAGCTTATTCTTCATTTCAATTATCTTCTTCCCATATGGATAATAGTAATGAATGAAAAGGAGTGTCTTCTTACATCACCATGATATCATCAAGGTGTGACATCGGGGCTATCTTAAACTTCCTATGAAAGTTGACCCCAAGAATCAAATAAAAACTATCCAAAGGATTCACCAACAAGTTGATCTTTCATGTCTAACTTTCAAAAGTTAAAGGTACACGATGAGCCATTTCTACCACAACTTGAGCCTTTGCATTCATTATTTTTAGAAAATTAGATAACTTTATCACTTGCAATCTATATTTCTAAACAAGATAGTATCCACAAATGTATGTGTCACACCCATGTCAACCAAGGCCATAATTTCTTGCCCATTTTCTTTCGTCAAGATGTGCATCAACATAGAGTGTGTAACTATCACATCATTACTCCTTGTGTTTAATAGTTGATTAAACCAACCATTAAAGGATCGAGCATTTACAAAAGATTGACAAGTACAACAACTTCTCGATCAAATTCTTCATTTGTTTTCTCAACCATAAGAGCATTAAGCTTCTCTCTCTTAGGACAATCTTGAGCATGATGAGGTTCATTGCACAAGGAACAACCTTGTTGATTATTAGAGTTATTTGTACCTTGGAAAGAAGGTAACTTTTGCTTTCATTTCCTTCAATGTTCTCGTGCCTACTAAACTTCTTGGCATACCACTTCTACTCTCCTTTATTTTCCTTGTCATTTCCTCTAGATTTTGAAGGGCATCGAAAACTTCGGAGACTCTTAATCTACAAGTGCATCGACAATAATGATTATGCTCGATAAGTCTTTCACATTTTACCAAAAAAAGTTCCAATTGTATCTGTAGTTGTAGCCAATACAAGAAGTTGAAAAGCTTATCATTCTTAGATATATTTTCAATATCTAGAATCAAAGAAATAAATTTCTTTACACAATCTTTCATGAATCCACTATGCTTTAACATTTTGAAGGCCTCACATGACATTCACAAAATTTTGTAAGGGAGAAATTTATCTTTTATTTCTCTTTTCAATTTTTCTTATATATAAATTTTCATCCTTCCATCATTTGCATCATCAACACTCTACATTTTTCATCATACTTTTGCATCTTCGATGAGATCCATGGTAAAAATGATCACTTTCTATTCAACCAACACATGATTAGACTAAGCATTGCTCCATGTTCTATAAGAAATTCTCTAACTCCTTCACATTTCTAATGCCATTGAAACAATTTTGTTCAAGAATTTTCACGAAGTGCCCATTTTCTTTTCTTCTCTACAGCTAATTAGGAGTTATGGACAAAGCTTATACAATCTCCCTTTTTCATAACTAAGTGCATATGTAATAGTCTTTTTTATTAACTTAAAAATTCCTTCTAATAAATTTAAATTATTTAATTTGTGTATGTCATGTTTGAAACTTGACAATTTATTGACGAATAAGCTTTTTAAAAAGCATGCCAAGATAGTAATGATAAAATACAAAATCTGAGTATATTATCACGAAGGTTTCAATTTGAGAAATCTGTATGTATGCGATTTATATTTTTCAAAAACTATTTAAAATTTTATAAATATTTAAAATTAAAAAATATAAAAAGATAAGAAATTTAGATTAAATAATAAAATAATCCTCTAATTAAATAACAGAATGTTTTCTCTATTGTCTCGAGCATTTTGGCAAAGTTGAATAGTGCATAAATGAAGCATGAAGAGAAAGAGCTTAGGGAGAGTGTTAAAGGAGATTTTGCTTGAGATCTTGTAGGAATTCAAAGAAAACCTTATGAAAAAGAACAAAAAAGCAAAATGAAGAAAAAAAATTTTACACCTCACTTTACTAGAATCACATCTTAAGGTAAGTTCATAATTGAGTTCATCTTAATAAATCATATATTTGCTATTTGGGGTGTTTTGGAAGTGGATCTTGTTTGATTTTGGTGGATTTATGGTTGGGTTTGTTAGTATTCAGTTGTTATGATTCAGCCAAGCAATCAACCAAATCATTTGATACAATCTATAAAACATAGCTAGTGACGGAGCTTTGGCTTTGTGTAAATGGCTTAGTTTTTTGATCATTGTTCTAGTCTACTAAATTAACTAAAACAATACAATTGATTTAGGAAAGACACAATAACAAGTGACTCATTTAATCCTTTCTTTGACAACTGATTGTTAACATCATACAAGTATGATGAGCTGATTAGATGAATATGATGGGTTTAGAAGAAGGTCTAATAGAGATTTCCCATATAATCGGTAATTTGGCCTATATATGCCATGGATCATATGATTTGATATAGAGATCATACCATATAATATGAAGCTAAAAATGTTAAAGTATATAGTCTTGTTTAAAGATTATTTGAAATAGTTTTTGTAAGTGTTTTTTCATAAAATGTGGCAATGATGACAAAATATAATATGAATTGTCTAAAAAATGAGAGGAGAAGATAAAGGAAAAGGAGTGTCCTAGAAAGCAATATCTCAAAACTGTTAGATACGTTAACTAATTAATTATGATATAAGAGAGTAGCTTTACTAAACTCTAATCTAACATTATGCGATGACATGACTATATGAGCATTAACATAGCATGACATCATTTGCATATGTTTAAATATTGAAATAGCCTTTTACTATTATTAATATATAATTGTATACAAAAAGATTATTATTTAAAAATTAAGTAAATATTTATTGAAGCATAAGTGAGATAAATTCACTCAATGTAATACAACTAGATTAAAGCGATTCGAAAATCACATGCAAAGCAATAAAGATTTACATAGTAATATATACAAACCAATTAAAAAAATAAAAGAAATAACATAAATTATATATGAAAGTTGTATTGCAAGGCACTAAGATAAAAGAGTGTAACATCCTAAATCATCAAATTGGGTATGAATCAAAATGTCTCTAAGAGCATGCTAAACCCTTAAAAAATAATATTTAAAATTAAAAAAATAATATTTAAATAGATAAAGCTCATGGAGATGAGTACAACCACATTTGTTTCATCCCATTCCCCTTGTTTCAAATTATAGCAAATTATCAACATAAATAATCACAAATAATAATGAAGTATTCTTCTAATATTAAGTAAATATATAATAAAGCAAATTATAGCAAATTACCAATAATTTCCTTTTCATTACGGAATTTGCATAACTTTATTTTGCCTCGGTTGTGCGTTAAGACTTACCTCAACTTTAGGCATTTGCCCTTTCTCCTTATTGTGCCAATAATTGTTTAAGTGGTGCATTTAGAGGTGTCAACATGTTGAGCTTAGGAGCTTTGAGGATGGTGGTCACTTGGATAAGCTTTTTTAGGAAAGTTCTTATCAAGTCTTAGTCTTTTTTGCCATTGGATGAGAAATTTTTAAGGCAAATTTGCTTTTCCTTTTGGCTTCCCAATAAGTGCGAAGGAGAATTCTTTCTCATTAATGAGCCACAAAATTCTTCTAAAGATTTCTTGTGAGGAAAATGGGGAATCCATGTTAAAAATTTCTCACTTGTGTAATGCCACAAATTTTCTTGATTCGCTTCCTTACAAGCATCATTGAAGAATTAGAGAAAGTCTTGAAGGGGCTCAAATTAATGTTATCTTAGATTAATGAGTGATTCAAAGAACTACTTAGGTTCAATGCAACTAGGAAAGAAGAGAGAAAATATGCTCTTGTATTACTTAAGAGAGAAATTTGATATTGGAGGTAACTTCTATAATCATTTGGAAGTTACATCTTTTTAAAAAGTGAAAAAACTTGCATTTATATGTCTTGAAATGATTTGTAAAGAATTAATAATCTTGAACTACTTTAGAAAATACAAGGGTTTGAGTTAACAAAATAAAAATAAAAGTTAGGTAATTAGAGTTGATAAGATCTACTGCTTATTAGAAGAAGTCACATAAAAAAATGTGTAGACTATACTCGTATGCCTACAATAGGTTAGATTTCTCATCAAAGTGATAGAGGAATCCATAATAATGTAGAGTTGGTATTGTTTTCTCTCTTGGTGTCAAATCTCCAAATCTCAATTTAATGGATGCATGATGCGTGATGTAAGCACAAATGATATTTAATTATTTCAAAAGATAAATCAAATAAGCAACTAAACATAAAGCAATGCTAAAATAAACAAATATGCTGAATAAAATAAAATCCATATCGTAAGAATGATGATAAACCACTTGTGTACATTTGAAATCATACTAAATGTCATGCGTACTATAAGTAAACTAAATAAAATATAAATACTAGTTTTTCTATTCTTCCTAATTTTTAATATTTTATATAATCATCAAGTTTAGTATTATTTAAATAAATTTTCTCATTAGATCCAATAATTATATCAATATATAGCCTCTAATCGTCATCCATTTAATCTATCTAAATAATATTAGGTAAATTTCTAATCCAAATATTGATACTCTACGATAACTCTTTAGGTTTAGTGCCCTATCGTAAGTATGGTAGCTATATCTTATGATAAAATTTAGTTGGCTTAGTATCATCCATTATAAATAATGACGTCATAACACATACACGAGGCATATATTTAATGTGAACATGAATACTTCATAATAACATCTATTTGGTTTAGTGTCATCAATAGCATAAAACACACTAAAAAATGTCTAATTTGAAAATCGATACCATAACATCTCCTAGGCATAATATTGAGGATAATACCTTTAAAAAGATATTTTTTATTTTTATTTTTCAGCTATATAATATCGTTTGATATGTTAATTAAAACTATTGAAATATATATATATATATATATATGTCAACCTTTTTATTATTATAAAAACTAATATACACTATTTATATTTTAAGTGTTTTTATTTTATATTGCTTTTATTTATTTTTTTATGATGCCATGTAACAAATACATGAACAAAATAAAGTAAATTATGTAATTAATAAAGTCATGTACCAAGTAATATAAAAAATCATTAATATTATACTAAATTATAATGTAAAAGTATTTTCCACCATAATAAATATAATTTTAAAGAAGCAAAAAAAATAATATTGTGTTAGATCACAAATTATATATTTATTTATATTTTAAAATTTTATTTATTTTAAAAAAATTATAACAAAATATATTAAAAATAATATTACTGAAATAATACTATCATGTTACATAACATGTTATCCAATTTTGCTACTAAATACGGCAGTTATCTTCCCTTTTGAATTTTAATTTATTTTAATTTTTTAAAATATTATATTTATGTAAGGGTCAACATACATCCTAATTATAAGTAATTAAAATCATTTAAATTCTCTTTTTATCATTAAGTTGTTACTTATATCATACTTTAATAATTTTTTAAATTGTATCATATAATTATCTAGAATTAAGTAATCTATATTATATCGTACATATATGACATCATTATTGTATTACACGACTCGCTTTATTCCTCATTACCTAATGTATTAGTTTATTTGAATGTACTAATCTAATAAAACTATCATACTCTATGATAATAATATTGTATTATATGTTCTAATTCGACTCCTTATATTTTAATATATTTTTTATGTTATACTATGATCCATATAATCACACTATATGATATGGAGATTTCTTTAATGATTGTATCATATGATTAATCCTACTTTACTAAATTGTTTTATTTCTCTCTGCTAACATCATCTGCTTTTCATACTAATATTATAAATGCATGATATTATACGATTCAACTCTGTTAAAATTATATAACTTGAAATTGCACCTTACGATCACCAACATTGTACTAATATACCTATTAAGACTTATAAATTCTCTTTCAACTTAAATAGATCATACAATATGATGTTTATAATATTTTGTATGATAGATTCATTTATGCAACAATAATTTTGCTTTTAGTATTAGTGTGATTTAGCAAAATGACAAATACAATTATTTTTGACAACCTTCTCATAGCTCTTTCATAAGCTTATTGTATATTGTGATACCACAACTCCTCTTTCTCCAATGAATTCAACATAGTAACATAGTAGAAAAATATAGAACGTACATCATCGATGATTCAACCTTTGCAACTCTCCTCCAACGTCACAACTCTGCATCTCAGTTTTCTTACATGAAAAAGCTCATTGGAGCACATTTCACTTGAACTTAGCCTCTATTGGGCTTACTAGACCTATTTATAAGCTGAGAAAACAAGGACGCAATGACCTAAACTCCTTAAAGCTAACTATTGAATTAAGCTTGGGAAGTGTGGGAGCTTAAAATAATTTTTTATCCTAACCATACCATGACTGTTGAGAATCTGAAAATCTTATTCCCATAAGTTTCAATATGACATCTTTATAAAACTCGTAAATATTATATTATTTAAAAATATATCATCTTATTTAATAATTTTCTATAATGATATCTAGAAATTACATATATACCCCATCAAAATCTAATATTTATATATTTATAAACATATTATTCACTAATTAGTTTTAATTTAAGCCAAAATTTCTAAAATTATAAATTTAACATGATGCAATTTATACTTGAATATTTATAAGTTTATCAACTACTAATTAGATTTGACATAAATCGTAATTTTTAAAAATTCAAAACTATCTTACATCTCCATTAGATAATTACATTTCTACATGTATCTCAATAATTTAAAAGAAATTTTTTAGGTCTTGAAAAATTACAAACTCTATGTGATTTAGTTCATCTCCCAAGAGTTCTATTTATTGATATACTCAAATAGTATATTTTTTACTAAGTTTGAACTTATGATATATTATGAGCACTTTATTGTTATTTTAATAATTTTCTATAAAAATTATATATTTTAATATATAAATAAAAAATAATATATTTTAAGAAATTAATTTGATTAAGTTTAATAATACTTTGTCGCAATCTTTTTGGCTTAAATATAAAATTTTTCTATTTGATATAGTTTGAGATTTGAGGGTTGTTACATTTAAGATTAAGTTAAGGGCAAAAAAAAAATTAACTTGGGGAGAGGTGGTTGGCTGTGATTCATAAATCATTGTTGTTGTGCCAATAAGATGATGTTGTGAAGGATTATAAGGTATAAGTTTTTTGAAAATGGAAGCAAAGTGATAATGTCAAAGAGTGATACTAAGAGCCTCAAGGGGCCTCGATTAGAAGAGAGGGATTTGGTGCTGTCTCCCTTGCTAGAGTTATTAAATTACCTTACATGCCCCTTTAAAGTATAAGAAGAAATAAATTTGGTAAAATATTTTATTTGTTATTAAAATAAATGGAAATGATTGTTGGTGGATGAAGGAGAAATATTACAAACTAATGAGGTAGAAATGTAAGGAACATTGCTTGCCTCTTAACCAAAAGTGTTGAGAGATTCTCTTTCAAATAACAATATCATAGATTCGTTGTCTCCATTTTAGCTTACTTATCTTGTTTCTTACAAGTGATGTTGAAAGATGTTAATGTAAAATTTAGATTTTAGGGAAACAACAAAAACTTAGCAATGATTTTTATTGAGTGCAATTATAAAAATAATTATGTAATGACTTGTGGTCTCCTAAGTCGAGGATCACAAAGGAGGGCAAGAAAAACTAGGGTAATAAACTAAAATTCTATTTCTCTTTAGAAAAATGTTTGTTCTTCAAGTAGGCAAATTTATTGCCTTCAATTAAACCCTAAGTGTCACTTCCTATTTGAGTTTGTGCATCAACAAAGAATGACCAAATATTATCTTTTTTCTTTTATTTCCTTGTAGGTTGTGCTGCATATGGCGACACAAGACATTGTCAAAAAGATTGTTAAACTTTACACTTACCTCCTTAGGTGCCAACATTACTAGAAGACGTGGGTACGAGATGGATGAATCATGTGCATTATCTCCTTAGACGACAGCATCGTAAGCGATGGCAATTAAGTCTTGATTGTCCAACCTCAAGCTATTGGTATTATCAATAACATTTCTCAAGCTTTACATCTCTATTATTTATCATATAATTATATTATAGATTGATAACAAAAATTTGTGATGCACATTTATGCATCTTAAAATTGTAATAAGTTTTATCAATAAAGGTGTGCTTAATGATAGATTATAATTTAATAATAATATAAAAAATGTTATTGTTTTCAAAATTTAGTAATAATACCGCATTCTTTTAATTAAATATATCATAAAATTTATTTTTATGGAAATATTTTGAAAATTTTAATTCCATACTAACGCGTAGAACAATCCTAGTGTCGCTAATCAAATTCAAAACAATACTCCCTTCTGTTGTTTAATAAATTATTAATTATAGTAATTATTTTTTTATTTAAACATTTTCCATCGTGAAACTGCATAAGCTCCTTATCTTGGTTCTTCTGATCTTCCCTTCGAATAGGGTTTTGTTAATTGATCTGCAAAAACGGCAACGGCGGCGAACCTCCTCTCACGGGATTCCTTCTCTGCATCTGGAAAGGCAGCCTATAGGCTGAGCCTTCCTCTGCTTCAATCCAGGACGAAGCTGGACCTAGAAGGATATGAGGCGGAGCTTCTCCTTATCTACGGTCACTTCCAATCGTCCCTACATCTCTTCCTTCAGCAATCAGCACTCAATTCGTCATTGGACCCGGTGGTGTCGATGGGTCTCGGTGACCTCACAATGTTCCTGGCGCATATGACCCCATACAATCCCCGATGCCTAGCTGAATTTCCTCATTAGTCTCCCACCTTCTTAATTCCAAAGTTCGGACCCTCCCGTCTTCCCTTCGTTCCAATCTAGCACAAGCCATCATCCTCCTTGTCAATGAGATGGTTCGTTATTTTTCTTTATTTTTTGGTCAAATTTGTTATAGAGTTCGGTACACTTCATTTTGGAGGGCCACCATTAATCAACATATTTCTATTCAGCATTTTAATGGGTGGAAATATCTTTTGTTTGTTCTAATTAAAGTAATATTTTGAACTAGACGTTGGAGAAAATGGGAAACTTCCACTTCATTGAGCTTTAACAGAAGATTATAATTGTTGATAAGTTGCTAGACTTGATTAGGCCTTTCTTATTGACGATCAAGGTAAAAATTTTATTTCCCTCTGCAAAGAACAAAACTGACACTTTTTTCCCATGATTTCTTAAATATAGAATCTTAACTATTTCTTGTAAGGTTGTATATTTCTTTTGCTAGATTCCTATGTTAAAAAAGTTTAGGCTGCCAACACCGAATTTATATTCTGTTATTATAATTACAAGACCAGACATTTAACATATCAAGTGAGGTCAAATACCTTGATTCTAACATGCTATTGTTTCTTTTCATTAACAGCTTTTTTTTGGATCAAAAGTTGTTAAAGCAATTTCCAATAGTCAATAGACATTTTTTTGTTCTATATTTTTTCCATTTTTATAGGATAGATTCAAAAATCTAGTTCTCTTATAGAATCACAATGTAAACTTCTTAATATAACCAAACCTTCTAGATTGATTTTCTTTAGGCTTGTCTTCAATTAGAAGAATGTCAACTTTCTCTGTTATAGTAAGTTACTCTTCAAACTTAAAAGCTTTATCTCTATAGCAATTATTCTATTAGTGTGTTTGTACTTATACATTGACATTTGATACTATTCAATCTTATAAATTTGCCTTTATTCTTGAGTGTGATATTTTGATGACACAACACTCAGAAGTATGTTTTATTTTTGTCTTATTTATTCGGTGCTTGGATCATATTGTGACATTTTTTTGTTAATTTTTCTATCATTTTGAAGTATAGGCTCAAAATAAGTAAATTTTGTATTGTTTCCTTTTTTATGATAACTATTATAATAAATATTTTTTTGGAATTACTTGTCTAAATATAAATTCCTTATATTTATTATAAGAACTAGAAATGCGATACCATTTAACTTTCAGAGTCATTGTTCATAGACTCGGTTTTTTTATCTATTTGCTTAGTCTCAGTTTTTGATTTATCTCTTTGCCTAGTCTTATCAATTGGTATAAAATTATTAGCAAAATGCATAATAATGGTTTATCATGAATATTACAATTGCATCAATAATTAGTGTAAAATTAAAGCTGGCTTTTATTGCTCATGTTGTTAGAAAGTTTTATGAAAGGAGGAGTGCAAAAGTACTTATGAAGCGTTATCTTTTTATGTGCAAAAATTGGAGTTGTGAGAAATTTCCAAAATGTTTTTGATGCTTTTAGGGTATAGTAGAAAACATTTTTGAAATTAAGTTTACGAACACACCCAAGGACTTTAAGCATAGCCATAATGAAATTCAATTGTAATTAAGAAATTTTTAATATGTTCTCCTTAGGCGTGTGAAATTATTTTTAATATATGAAATTTTAATTTATTTTTATTCTTTTATCATGCCTTATCAATATAAAGCCTCCTTATACACTCATCATTGCTTTGTTATACATGTTTTTCATAATTTCAATATGTACAATGCTAGCTTCATTATTTTCCTTTTCTAATGCTCTTTCGAGCATATGAGGGAAATATCATAATAATAATAATTAAGTTGAGTTCATGATGATTCCCTTGTAGAAATAAGAAAATATTTTTTTGTTCCATGAAGTAATGATAAGAAAATATTGCAATCTTTTTATGTACTTCATTAAACTCTTTAATCCTATAACAAACATTCGTTATATAATCGTTTATAGACATATCCAAAATTGTACTAACCCATTTCTATTTCAATTTTTACTTGAGTATTGAAGCTTGAATCCTAAGATTGGTAATACCTTTATTTTTCGACAATGTGCCTAGTTTGTTCAACAAGAGTAACATTTATCTTCTTATGAATCATGATGTTAATTAACTTAGTGAAATTTATGATTTAATTCTAGTTTCTTGAAATTATTTGTTTATACGTATCCATCCATGATGGTGCAGGAATCCTTACTTCTTTTCAATTAACTCAGTGTTGATATTACCATCTTTGTTAATCGTTTAGTGTATTTAGACAACGTATCACATTGATTTTGGGAAGTCCTAAGCATTAGTTTTAACACAATTTTGGACATATATTGCCATGGTTTGGCTACCTTGAGGATACTGGAGAGGTACAAGTCATAGAGGTAGATGGTTTGGAGGCGTCCGAGATAAATGGAAAGATACATCATAGAGTTGCCTAGAAGTCAACTTAAAGAATTGGGATGGAAAGATGGATAAGTGGGGTTTTTAAGTGTATACTACAAGCAAAGAAAAATGGCTTATGTGAAATATTATACCAACTTGAAATGCCTAGATGAAGGCTATGAAAGTTTATGGGCTTAAACCAAATGATCTTAAAATAACCAAAATGGAATTTTTTTTTCATAATATTATTTAGTATTGCAAGAGGTATGTTGTTCCAATTATTCTATTGAAATTGAAGTTGTCTAGAATGTTACTGATTTTTCTTGTTTGTTTTGAAAGTTTATGCTTTTAATTATGTTTTGCTTATTTGTATAGGCAGATTGTTGAGTTGGATGTGCCTCTTGAATTATTTATGGACCTTCAGATCGTTTGTGATTGAAACCTTAGAAAACTTGCATTTTCCTACATTGTGCACAGTATTCCGCACATGAAAAAAAACATAGAAATGAAGCAAAAAATAAGAATCTTCAAAATATTCTTTTGTCATTGCTACAAATGCGTGATGTCATATATACTCTATTTTTGCTGAGTTTTCTTAATTTTGTTGATTATAATAATTGATGTATGATTTCTTGTTTGAAAATTATGGTTTGATGATCTAACTACTAATGCTATTTGCAAAGCATGCTTTCATAGTTCTTGAAGGTTGATATTTTCCTTATCTCTGCAATTGGTTAAGCCCCATTAGTAATCTTTTTTTGCCTTTTTTATTGTTTCTTTTTCTCGAACACATGGTCATGGTATCGGTTCTGTGTTTCCTTTTTGGTTATTAGCGAGTTGATGATGGTGATGATGATAGTGAAGCCTCAAGTGATGAGGATGATGATTATATCCAAAATCCACAAATCATTCTTAGTAAGGAAGCTGTGTATAAGGCATGTAGTTGGTGTCTACAATTTATTTTTTTTTCTTTCTTGTGTGGAGTGATGAAGATGCAATAAGCATGATGTGATGTCATAGTTATTCCATACGATAATCTAGGTGGTGTTATAGTCCATGATATGTTGTGGTGTTAGTGGTCAGCAAACAATGATTGACATATATTGCACTTTAACATTGAGATGATGATGGGGCTTTCAAAATATTTGCATAAGGTCTTGGATTTTGGATCGAATAGTTTATATTGAAACTATTGTGCAAGTCTTGATTCAATAAAGTAAAAGGCTTTTTGGTTTAGTTGCAAAAGTTTCAACCGAGTATTTAGTTTTTAAGTTTTTTGTCGACTTCCATCTACAAGGACAGTCATTCCAGCAAGTTATTCTTTTGTTTGACTAATAAATGTTCTTTATTAATGTTCCAAAAATCCTAAATAATTAAAAATAAAAGTGTTATTCTAATCAGATCTTTGCAGTTAAGTAAATTGGGTAAATTTCTTTAATATTGTTTAATTTGACTTGAGGACATTCAATCAGTTTTTTGTGCCTATTCATTGACTCAAAGTTTGTGATTTGGTTAAGACATGCTTGAGTTAGTATAAGTGCTTCAGTCTATTTTTCACATGTTTGAATGGAATGCTATATTGGAAATGGTTTTCTTATTTGTTGGTTTGTTATATTATTCTGATATTCTTTTCCTTTGTGTATTCAGAAGACCAGTTTTTTGTGACAATGCTCATTCATCGTGAAGAATAACCTAGTCACTTGGAGGTGGAGAAGTTGATATGCATAAATTCGAGAATTTTCAAATGTCATCATTATACCTTAAGTAAAAAAATATTCACAGATGGCCTCTAAAATTTTGTTGGGTGATATAAACTTACCAAAAATATTTCAAAGAAATTGGTCATCAGAACTTCGATATGTATCTTCTCAATTTTAGCACTAATGCATCAATTCCATCTGTAGATTTTCATGTTGCTCACTCTATTCAACTGAACTTTGAGCATGAGTTTACATTTTTGTTTTAACTAAAGTTTATGCTATTAAATTGAAAAAAACATGCTATTTCGACTGAAAAGTAAGTTCTCGATAGTCTCTCAAGTTTTTGTAGGATTTTTTTTTCTTTTACCTAAAGTCTATGAAATTATAAAAATGCTGGTGATGGTAATAGTATTGTAAGGAAAAACATGATTTATGGAACACTTCCATTAATTAACGCATGTTTCGTATGATCATTGCCGTAGAATTGGGTTAGGTACTAGAATTCCCAAAAAATTTTCTAATAGTGATATCTTTGTACATATTTGGGCACAACACAAGGGCACTACTTGGACCAAGAAAAAGAAAAAAAGCAAAATTGCAACGTGTTATTCGCGGTACGAAAAGGCAGCAACGTCAATCATCAAAAAATGAAGTAGCACACTCCTACCCTCCTCTTATTCATCTTAAAGATGCACTAGTAATAAACCTTGAATTGCAGTCCTGCTTTTTTTTGAAAATTATTGTTCCAAGGCATAATTTATACTTTTTCTAACTCCATAAGGCTTTGTTGAGATGCTCTTCTCTCATCTTCATATATGCAATGAATGATTTGAGGTGGTTAGCTTTTTTTTTTTTGATCTCCATAGTTATTTTATGTTTTTCGTATGTAGGCACCTATTAGATAATCAGATTTACACTTCTTGTCGCGATTGCATCTATAATGGTGTTTTCTCCCTAATATTAACGATGTCTGCTTCCCCTTACTTGGATGAATGGTGATACTTATAGGTTGATGGTAGTTTTTTGTTTCTCTTACATTTTGCCTTATCATTTTTTCCTTTTTTTAAACTTCTTTTTGTGGTTTCAGATTGTTTGCATGGGTGTGTTGGGGGTCATTATTATATATATAACTAAAATTGAATGAGGAACATTGAATTAGATTCATAGTTCATCTATGTTGCTAAAAACTACTTAATTTGAAAATTTGTAATTGTACAAAATTATCTAGTATTATTAAATATTGTTGGAGTTTTTGGCATTTGTAAACATGCTAACGAATCTATGAAAAGCATTAAAATGGGTACATTTTTTGTTCAAGAGAGATTAATTCCACATAAAGCATAGTATGTTAGCCTTTCAAGTAAGAAGCGTTAAATATTTCTGTAGTTGAATTTGTATTTTTTAACAAAATGGTCTTATTTCAAGGTCGTGATCTGTTGAGCAGTAGCTAGCGCTTCCATTTATGATCTTTTTAATTTTAAAAATTTTTGTCGAGATTTGTTGAAATTTTGTTTGAAGCATATGGTCACAAAAGGCAATTGTAAAATTAATTGCTTTCTAAGATTAGAATCGTCCTTCTTTGCATCTTCATTTTGATTCTTCTTTTGGCTGCTCAGAGATTGAATTGTAAAGTGGATAACATCTTAGGGCCGGTATATAACGTAGTCAAATATGTTGGATTGGGGTGTGCATTTTTCCCACTGCACCAATTTTTAAGACTTCTAATTGAAGAAAAATTTTAATCTCTATTTCATGCCACTGCTAATTCCTTGAGTACTTGACAGCCTATTACATTTCATTTCCCTTCCTGAAGTGACTTATTTTTTGATATGAATGCAGTGAGTTATTCATAGTAGATAATAAAACTAAGAATGATAAGTTTGATTTTTGATTCCATTAACTATATTTGCTAGTGGAGCTACGTTTAGTTATGGATGGACTAAATTTAATTTCCTACCAATTTGCAGTTCGGGTAAATAGTGAATCAATTTGTGCATGATCATTCTCGTCTTGAGGTGTTTTATACTATGTTTAGATATTGAATATTTTTTCGTTACTGAGTGGTGTAATAATTTCAATATGCTTCTTGTGATATATTAGGCAATTGTTGTTGGGTTAAATGTGGTACGTGAGATGTGCTTGAGGATGCCATTGGTATGCGTTCTATTCATCTGATTCGGATTCTGTTGAACTTGTTATGCTTTGAAGCAATTTTATTTGTCAATTGTTTTGGACTATTGTCGAGTACTTTTGTGTTGTTTTAATCGATGCTTTTGTCCTTGCTTGGTTTCCTTTGTGATGAAGTTTTTTGTTCAATTTAGTATTTTCACAGATGGTGCTAGCATGCAAGTGGCTCCCTTGAAAGCGACAACACTGTATGCCTTTCTGCTAGTGTCCAATTTGGTGTAGGTGGAAAAGAGCTGTTGGTAAGCCAACAGTGTGCATGCACTCCTAAAGTTCACATTTATTGTATTAGCACATTTGAGGGTTTAATAGTCACTCCCCATTTGGCTTAATATTAAAATATACTAACAATATCAGAATATCGTACAATAAAGAGAGCATGTGACAAATCTAAAGGACACAATTAAAAAAATTGAGTTGGGGTGATGAAAAGCATCAAATATCCAATATAATATCTTAAGATAAAATAAAGCATAGAAAGCAGCAAACGTGATCTCAAGCTATCAAATGAAAGATAAGTTGAAAAGTATATAAATGTATTTTTTGTCAACTAAATATAACAATTGTCTTCAAATTTAATGTCGTTCACAAAGTTTAAAAAATAATATGCTATTTAATTCAAAATCTCAAGTTAATTTTTAAGAACCCTTAGCTTTGTATATGCATGTATCTTGGCTTATAATATAAGTAAATAAGCATAATATACTTAATTTGTAAACTACTAATTGCAAGAAGATAAAATAATATGATTGTGTGCTTAAATAAAGATGGAACAATAATTAAGAAAAATATATGCTATCAACAAAAGATATGAAATGTTAAATCATTATTTATATGCTCATAATACACATAACTGTCTTATAATATTAATATCATATATTATTTTTTTTCTTGTTCTCGTATTTGTATTCTTTTTATTTTATTTTTAAAATTTTTTTACTTGTTTTTTTTAAGATTTTAATTTTTTCATATGATCACTATCCTCACTCAGGATTCCATATCATATTATTTATCATGGAGCCATCGCTCACATTGTCTTGTATTTGGTAGTCACATGGTGTTGTTCTTGTCGTGCTAATGCTCATAATTTAGCTACTACAGACAATTGGGTGATCGTATCATATACCATTGTACCATTGCAAGCATTGTTTAGAATCCTGCATTCATGGTGGAGGGTTTTTTATTTTTTCGTGTCTCATAATTTAGGTTCTAACAATACAAAAGGTGATTCCCTCATATCGAAAAACCGCGAGATGGGATCATAGAAAAATCATCACATTCTTATTTCATTATTTTCGTGTTCTAGATTTATTTAGTTAATCATTCTCTCTTTTTTTTAATTTTTTTTTCTATCATATATTTCTATATTTTATTTTATTTTTTAATTGCCATATGTATGTGTATATAATTATAGTATGTTGTTATATAAATTAGAACATATGTATAGACAAATATATGTTATGTAGCATACTCATACCGCAATACATCACAATCAAAAATAATATTTTAAAATAATTTGACAAATTAACTAACTTATATTATAGTTTTAGGTTGTTCATACGATGACTCTTTTATGTCACTTTCATTGCCTTTTCATTTTTTTTCTTTTCTTTTTTTTATAATTTTTATTACAAGTGTTAGATATTTTTATATTTTATTCATAAGATTTTTGAAATTCTTAAACATTATTTTAAGTTTTCTTTTTTTATTATTTTTCTAAACTATATATTTTTTATACAATAAGTATTCAAAAACATTGTTACAAAATGTTTTTAAATCTTTCTTTAGCTTTATGAAACCATCACGCATATTGCCTAGTATCTTCTACTTCTCATGATAATGTCCTTGTCATATCGTGGCTCATAATTTAGCTACTAATGACAATAAGATTGATCTTATCATATATCATTGTAACATTGCCCATAATTCTGGTGCCAACGATTGTAATGGTGATTCTCTCATATCGTATGGTATATTTTTGCTTGTCATATTGTCCGATTAAGCCTATTGTATGGTATGTGACATAGACTTTCTTAACAACGCTACAAATTAAACCCAGTATTTGGTTACTTCAAAACCATCGCTCGAGTAGCTCAATAGAAAATTTAACAGCATTCCGAGGGAGGAAAATCTCAGTCAAAAGTATACTTTTAACAATCCTTTTTATGCAATTCAAGATATGAGCTCTTTTATGAAACTCTTTTCCCAGATTGAAGTAGTTCCTGCTGTGACTTTCTTAGGTTAAGCTTTTCTTATTACAGCCCTCTAGACCCAAGCATAAGCTATTATCTTTTTCTTTTCTCCCAAGTTATGCTTTTTTTCTCAGACCTCCTCATGCATAGAGCATAGCTAAAAAGCATTGGGGAGGGTAGGTTTATTCCTTTTATAATAATAAAGAGGATTATATAAAATATTTTTTTAATTTTCTTTTTAAAAATTTATTAAAAAAATTTAAAATACTTCAAAAAATCACAAATAATGTGTTAGCAGATATCTCATTTTCAAGATTTTCTCAATGATTTGCCCAAGTTTCAAATCTCGCTCTTTGCCACATGATATTTTTTTGAGATGCATCAAAATATATTGATTTCATAGTGTTGGATTTGTACTGTTTACATTCGACATTATATACGCAAATGAAAATGTATTTTATAATTAAATAATTTAGACTATCATACTAATGCTCTACCATTTGATGCAATTGCCTTTCAATTATGCCTAAATATGCAAACATATTTAATTAAAACAGCTTGGATACTGCCAAATGCACTTTTTGAGAAGTAGCAGCATATGTCAAAGACTATTAGTGCACATGAAGATATAGTAATAAATACGATAATTTTTCATGAATTAAACCTTTGAAAAGATGGAAATATATGTGATTTAAGTGCCTGCATATCTTAAAGAAGAATTCAAAGGAAAGGAATTATAATATGGTTCAGATGCATGATAGATAGATAGTTGGAACTAATGCATTATGAAATTTGAACCTTATATATTTACTTAAGCACTTCTGTGACATCATGAATCCTTGTCTCTTTCACGATATTTCCCTTCATATTTGCACTTCAGTTTGCAATTCTGATATAGAATTTCTAATCGGCACTAAAAAAATGCTTCTAGGTGATCAAAACCTAGGAAGCAAGATTTATTTGTATTTATAGACAGCCTAAACTGACCTGTTGCTCTTTCATTCTTGGTCTTCATAGCAACATAAGAATATTTGGATTCCTCTATTTTTTTACTACAACATGAAAGGAGCAGTTACCATCTTTTTTCTTAATTTTTTGTTTTTTTTTTCATTATGACTTAGTTGATGAATGAAGACCTTCTTCAAGACTTGGTCTTGTACAAAAAGTCACATGAGACAGCTGTTTCAATTACTATGCACTCCTAGATCAAATTATTACGAGAGGCATGTTTTTGACTTTGCTATTCTTTTACAACATCCTTAATGGTGCCATTAAAAAAGAATGAAAAATTTGTTATATTTTGGAAAAAAAATCAATTTTCTTTTTTCATTTCTCTAGATATGCTCTTCATTTTTGGTCGAGAAAGATCGAGGTCGTCCCATTGATTCAAAAGCCAGACCAAAACCATTTGGAGAAGTCAGTGTTGCCAATGACGTGCCTGGTATTGAGTTACTTAAACAAGATGATGATAAGCTTTTATATAGTAGTTCTGAGGATCAAAATGGCTGCCTATAGTTCTTAAGCTGAAAATGATTCCTCACCAGTTGACAATGATATATGTGCTAGAGCTGCATATGTAGAAGATGAGGATTCTGTAGAAAATGATGGAGAGAGTGACAATGAATTTTTCCCTGAAAATGGACAATCTAGTGGTATTGATTGTTTGGAAGATGGTGCCTGCAGGAATGACAGTGACGAAGAAGGCTCAGATGATGGGTAGTTAGCTAATGTTTGTGACACTGAAGAATTGAATGAAGAAATAAAAGTGCAAGCCATACGTATTGATGGGCAAGATGAAGATGCTGACGATGGGAAAGATCTGTCAAATAGATAGAAGAGGAAGCTAGGAAATTTTGTTGAATGTCTAAATGCTGTTGATGCAAGTATGGGTTCTCTTAAAAGACTTGCACTAATCAAGCCTGCTGAAGTTTCAACTGATGAAGCTGATGGTATTGTTTCTAATGAAGACTTCTAACGTATCAAAGAACGGAAGGTAGACTTCATCTTTTATCTTCTATATTCATTTTTCTTAGCAGCTAATCAATTATCTTGTATTTATTGATAGCATGGCTCCTGCATAGATTACCTTGTTCATATAGATGTTCTTGACCAAGCTTTTAAATTGAAGGCAATCTCTGTTGTTATCAAATAAATGAGCATAAGTTATATGCAGGGTCTTCATGTCTTGACTAGAAGTTTAACATGAGAAATCATATTCAAATGTTTGTTAGGAAAATAAAGAGACAAAGAAGGCCTTGTCTCAACGTTGTCTATTAAGAAAGGATGAAGGATATAAAGCAACAACTTCTAAAATTCCATCTTCTGAGTAGCTAAGTGCAAAACGTTTGAACCCTGTTAAACTTAAGGTAATTCTCTAACATGGTTTCTTTATAATGGTTTGATGGCCCTTCTAATTTCACTTCTCAATGTGCATTATTCATGCTTATTTCATGGCTTTTAATGGCCTGATGATGTTAATGTTGATCTAGTATGGAGAAGTGAAGCCAGATAGTTAGTCCTACAGGTGTATCAGTCCACTTAGTATTTCGAAGTTGAAAGACCGATGACATGGTTTTATTGGACATGTAATTCTTCATAGGATATAACTTAATTTGATTGTTAGGGGGATTAAGTCATGTTTTATACTTTGACCATGCATTATTTGAAGTAAGATTAGGCATAGCAAGTAAGTTCCAGTAAAAGCATCAAGTTATATTCAATCTAGAAATTAGCTAATGGAAGCATTATTATTGAACTGTGACAGCAATTGAATTGTCTTAAGCTTGAAAAAATATGTGCTCAATGCTACACAAATATAGTTAATAGGTTCCTGCTTTTAATGTATTATAACATGGTTGCTTTCTTTGATGTTTCTCACCAGTCATTCTTTGGGTATGATCCCATTGAAATGGTAGGAATAAGAACAATCAGAACCTCTTGGATGTATTCAAGTTTATTTTGCTTTTGAGTTGAGTGCATATAGTGACGTTTAACCCATCTAAGTTGTTTTGGCATTTTTAAAAGAAATTTAATAAACATCATTGGTTAACAAATGGTAATTATTTGTTCTGTTTAGGTGAACATCAGGAGTAAGCTCAATAAGTAGGAGAGAGTAGCTCTCATTTGAGCAGGTAGAGGGGATAGAGAAAAGTACAAGGCTAAAACTGTGGTGAAACGAAAAAAAAGTATATCATGGTTACATTTTCTTATTTTAATTGGCAAGAGCATCATGTATTTTTTAGTTTTATTATGTGATTTTGTTATTTCAAAGCTTATTTTTATCTGGGTCAACTTGAGATAAGTTGCTATTATTGTTTAACCAGACAGGTGGGCTAAGCAACAGGCAGAAGCAGCACTCGAAGGCGATGCTGCTGGCTACCAAAAGAGCAAGAGTAGCTCGTTCTTGTCAAGAGAAAAAAAGTGGCAAAGGCAAGGTGGTAACCAGTTTAGGGGAAGGAAAGCACAGAAGTGAAGCTCGGGAACTCTAATCGATTTCAACAATTTGGGATCACATTGTTTGGTAGGATCTATATCTTTACTTAGCTTCCCTTTTATCATTCTGATTAGTTTCCAAATAGTTAAAGATATATATGCGATGTATGAGGACAATAATTATTGATTAAGATTTTGAGTTAATTAATATTTTCCTTTTAAAGAGGTTTAAAGGATGTGTAAACCAAGGCTGCCTTGGAACAATGTTCTGAATTTCATTTGACTTTTATTTTCAACTTCTAGTATTACAATGATGTTGACTTTTTTAAGTTTCGAAGTCTAGAAATTTTTATGTGAATATGAATAAAGACTTAAGTTAATAGAATAGATGTTAAGACACTTTTTTAAATCATAACGAAGGATAAATGATAAAAAAAATTGGTTCATGATATTTGTTTAGTATTTGAATTTTTAGCTTGTGGTTCATTAAGTATTAGATAAGTAATATAACAACATTATTTTGTATATTTGAGGATGAATGGTGTCAATGAGGTGTTTTTAATAAAAAAAATTTCATATTAAAAGTATTTTACTTCTAGTAGAGTTTAAGAATAAATTTTAGTTGTCATATTATTAGAATGATTATTTATATTTTGTTAGATTTAAGTTATAAAATAAAAATATTGAATGATATTTTTTAATTTTTAATGTTGATTATATTTGTGAAATTTATTTTTTTAATAAGCACTAATAATCATCTTTCTTAAGTTTTAGATAAATATGTAGTCTCTTTAGTTAGTTCATGTTGATATTTGTAATAAATGAATATTTTATTTCAAAACAAAAATAGATATTATTTATTATTTAATTATGACCATATTCATATGAGCTGGATATCTTTTGTAGTTTATAAATTAAAGGTATTTTAAAAATATAAGGAATTTGAAGGTCTTATAAAAATAAAAATTTCGTTCAATATAAAAATAGTTTGAACAAACGGAGAAGAAAAATTTTTATCTAAAGAATTTGATTTTTTGCACAAAAACAAGAAATCATAAGCAATAGTTTATTAGAACAGTACAAAAATAAAATAAAATTTTAATAAAAGAAGAATAGAACAATTGTTGAGATTACTTATATTGAACGAGAAAAAAATTAAAAAATAAATTTTGAACAACTATTACTATTTTTCTTTATATTTATGCTTTGATAACATTAAATGAATACAACAACTTGAATATAAAGCGTAAAAAAATAAATTTTTTTGTTCTTTCATGAAATATAAGAATTTTTTGTCACTAATATTATCAATTTATTATGATAAATATTTCTATGTGATTATATTATTCTTTATGAACAATGTCTATATATTATTTTTTTTCAAAAAATTATATTTTCTTTCTTTCATCTTTCTCATTGAGCAACTGTAACAAAACTATTCTTTGAAAGACTTTTTTTTTGGAGTGTCATTATCTTCAATATTGCTATGAGGACCAATTTTTATAGACCAGTTGAAGGAGAATTTGTGATTTTACCGAAGTTGAATCTATGGATACTTTATTCACACTTGTTCACTAGTCGTCATCAAAGAGAATCATTTCTTAAATATAGGTTAATGAAGGACGGTAGCTTTTTGGCATGTCCAACGCACGACCCGTCCTGTATCTGTCAATATCCAAAGCATCCACCATTCCCACATGCTTCACAGGTAGCAAAACAAAAGTTAGAATGTCGCCTCCCCTGCTATGCATGCTCGCTCGACTATTCCTCGCTCTTGGCATCAAAAGCTCCACCAATGCCGATGTGAATACAAAGTTTAGGAGGAAAATCCACTAGTCCAGCTCAGGAACAATACCATTGCCTCCTGAAATGCTCTAATGGGTCGTCTAAGCTTGGAATCTATTCTGCATGCCAATTTGTTTGTCCTCCTATTCTTTGGATTGTCTAGTGATACATGTTCCTTTGGCTGTACTGTTGCATTCCTGAAGCAGTTGGTGATCAAGTTGAGTCGCAGCATCTCTAAAGGCCTCCATCTTCTTTCGCGACACAATCTTCTCCTTATTCTGAGAATGAGCATGGCAAGAAGCAAACCTTACTTGTCCAGTTTCTTAAATTCGAGAAGGAAGATAACCTACCAGTCGGAAAGTAGTAACATGGGAGAAGCCACGGTATCAAGGCATATGGAAGCTCCAAGCAGGACATAAGTTATTGTGACGTCATTATTTTCAAATCCATGCTTTGGGAAGAAAATGAACAACAAGAAAGCGAGAAGGATACTGGAGGAGCAGATCGCCCTAAAGATGATGCCGGCATGTGAGCAATTAACGACGCCCTTCGTGTACATCTCATCATAGGCATAATTGAGTTCCATGCTTATCAGGCCCAAAACTTCCTTGACATTCATCTCCTTCAACTTGTCTCCAATTACCTTGTATACGTCCACAAGTGGAATAACATCCACGAAGAAAGGCTTACAAACCGAGTATATATCGAAAACTCCTTTTAAAGCATTCAATTCGTCTTTCTCATTTTCGTCCTGTGCACGTGCTACCATTCTGCTACGGTTGGAAGAAATATGGTTTAAATGACTTTGCTTGCTAGAAATGACCACGACAGTCAGTGCTGGCTCTATAGAGCGAGTAAGACCGCTCTGCGTACTTCACGATGGTGACAAAGAATATGAGCAGAGTGGGAGCGAGAAGGAGGTTACTTGGAAGAGACCAGAAAAAAACAAATACGTCAATGATGAGCTCGTAGGCGAGGGCAAGAAGGTGTCGAGCCCACACCTCATTGTCCTCCATGGAAAAAAAAGGTGATGGTGTATGGGCCACCAAGGTGAAGCAGAAGGAAAGTCGCCCAGAATGCGAGGATGGCTTTGTTGCGATTGTCGTACATGCTGCTACTTAGCAGGCCAAGAACGAAGTCCGCAACCCAGTTGGCCAAAAGATAGTTGCTCCAAACAGCCATTCTTATCCATGCTCTCGAGGCTGATGTGTTTCTCAAACGTCCAAGGAAGATGAGCACAATTTGTATCATGAGGCTTACCATTATGAAAATACGTACATCCCACTTGCTCCAGTGCTTCTTATATTTTCCCAGAATATCCACTAATTTTGTGTCTTCTCCGAGATCAACTGATTGCAGAAAGTAAAAATAATTTCACTTTCCCCATTCATTTAAATTCCCTACTCCATTTTCCAACAGGTGACTGTGAATATATATTTGACGTGGAACCCAAGCAAGTTTGGAGCAACAGCCAAAACATGATCCATTTTCTCGTGTCAAAACAGCAAACAATATATATTTGTTTAGGGGACACCTCCGATTTGTAATTGAAACGCAAAGGTTAAATAAATTCCTTGCTTGTGTGGGAGACTGCTTGATAGTTAACATCATTTCCTTAATGCCTGTCATTCTTTCTTACAGTGATTCTAAAAAACTTACATCATCGATGACTCAAACCTTTGCAACTCTTCTCTATGGCACAACTTTGCATCTCAGTTTTCTTATATGAAAAAGCTCGTTGTATTGGGCTTACTAGACTTATTTATAAGTCAAGACAACAAGGTTATGATGACCTGAACTATTCAAAGCTCACTATTGAATTAAGCTTGGGAAGTGAGGGCAGTTAAAATAATTTTTTATCCTACCCGTGCGATGACTGTTGAAAATTTGAAAATCTTACTCCCCATGAGTTTCAACATGACATTTTTATAAAATACCTAAATATTCTATTATTTACAAACATATCATTTTATTTAATATTCTTCTATAATGATATCTAGAAATTACATAACATAATGCCGTTAAGGTTGTAGAGGCAATTATTATTCATTTGTATTAGAGTATGGTATACGCAATTTGTGCATGCCAGACTAGATGCTCAACATATAATACATTAGGTTATAAAAGTTAAGGATTAAAATTTATTTTTTAAATAATACATTTATTAATTAAAAGAAAATAATAATAAATTTATTTTGGAAAGTGTGCCATATTTTTAAATAAAAATAATATTTTATTAAAGCATATAATTAAAAAGAACTTTCTATGAAGAATATAATTGTACTGTGCTAATAATGTTTTATGACCAACATAATTAATTACAATTTTTTCAATAATACATATATATATCTTATGAATATTTAAATGGAAAATAATACTTTTTAATTTAAGCCAATTATCTTTAACAAGATTAGTGTTAAATAAATTATTAATAAAAGTTTTATGTTGTTTAGAGATGTAGCTAATGAAAGAAAAATGGAGGGAGAGAAGGAGAAAAAGTGAAAATAAAGAGAAGAGGGAAGAAGAAATTTTCAATTGAGGAGGACAACAAGAAAGAGGAGAAAAAAATGGTCATAAGAAGAGTAGCAAGGAAGACAGAAAGGAGACTTACTTTTACTATTAGAATAAAGAAGGGGAAGAACGTACTAGAAAGCTACTACAATGAGTGAAAAAAAAAAGTTGAAATTATATTTTTTTATTGAATTTATTCATTTTTATAAAGGAATTAGAGGTTTTATTTTTTAGTACATGAAAGCTGTGATAATTAATTATGAGGGTTTAGAGTCGTCATATAGTAAGATATTGTTGAATTTAAGCCTTATGGTTTTGTTTGGAGGTGAGTCTACTATGTGATTAGACTTAGTATATAATATGATTATTAATAATTTTTTAAGGGATTTAATAAACATATAATACAATTAACAGAATATATAATACAATTAGAGTTAAGTTGGTTCAAGAAGAAAACTTATTGTGTGGTTCAATAATGTCATCATATCATAGTTAGAGTCATCATATTGTACCGTGGATTCTAAAACAATATGATTAGATAAAGGTCAAAGAGTAAGATGGGCTTCTGATAACCATACATAGGGACTTGAAGAAATCATACTTTTTGATGGAGAGGCCAAATAATCCAATAAGTGAGGAATTAATAACAATGATTTGGTGAGATGCCAATTATACAACATGATGGGGGAATCATATAGTTGATGTTTTTGTAGTAGAGAAAGTAGAGAGAATGCTTTCAGTTATATAATCTTAAAGAATTTTAGATATTTTCATTTTTAAGATTATATAGTAACTCATGTGAATACATGTATGAGTTTGTAGAAAAACAAAAAGAAAAGAAAAGTGGATTAAGAATCTTCTCCTTAAATTTAGATAGAAAAGTTTGATAATGGTAATATAAATATAATATTAAATTAGTAGATAATTTATTGTTAAATTAAGATATCTTATATGTGATTTTATGTTGTTTATTTTGATATATCACATAGTTATCTTGAGAAGAAGTATTTATATTACATTGGCTCATAGTTTTTAAATTTCTATGGATCTTTAAAAGTAATATAAATATAATATAAAATTAGTAGATAATTTATTCTTAAATTAAGATATCTTATATGAGATTTTATATTGTTTATTTTGATATATGATATAGTTATCCTGATAAGAAGTATTTGTATTACATTGGCTCATAGTTTTTAAATTTCTATGGATCTTTTATATGTTTATTTAAGGATAAGGTACATATATTAAATCATATAGACAGCATGAGAACTGGTCTATATTAGAAATATAATATATATTTTATTTTAAGTTATGGAATGATATTTAAAATAAGTTTAGATTAACTAAAATTAAATAAAAAATAATATTGAGTTTTCTATTACACCGTTGTGTTTGATGAGTCAAGCATAAATGTTTATATCTCATATGGGCTTGTTTTAAGTAAAATTATTAATATTCAATTAAGTCAAGCCATGAACTTTAAATGTCTTAAGTAATGGTCTTCAAGACTGTTGGAGTGACGGCAAGCTTCAAGAAAATTGAAGGCATGCATCAAAATCTTTATACTTGAATATCTCTTTATTTTTCTTGAATTTTATATGTCCAAATTTTGAGATTGTTTGGCACACTAGTGGTATTAATATTAGAAAATGTTATAAGTTTAATAATTTTTAAATTTTTATTTTTTGGGCCAAGCACTATTTAGGAAAAGTATAGACTTTTTTATTTGATTTTTAAAATAATTTAGGAATAAACTTTCATGAATTTCTCTTCATAGTCATTTAGCACACTTGTGATACCATCATAATATAAAATTATTTTTGCATGCTTATATTGAAAATTTTGACACAAAAATTCTCACAAAACACTATAAAACTGCTTTAGCCTCGGGAATTCTATAAGGAGAAGGGCAGGGACGATCGAACGACTTAGGTTAATCAAGTTAAATTGCTGCATGATAACAGAGTAAAATGCCAAGTAGGAGATTCGAAATCGAGCCAAATCTATAAGAGGATGTGGAACCACTGCAATAAGTTTCTTTTTTAGTTGATTTCTAAACAAATTGTTTTAATACATGCAAGACAACCAACGCGCTATCCAATGGCCAGGATTGATCTCCAAAAGTAATTTCGAGATTCAATAAAAAACATCCATTTCAGGCTCCAAATCAAACGGTGACTAGTTTGTGTCCGTTACCCAATTGGTTAGTTCATTTTAGAACCATTGGAATGGATTTAGAGCTCAAACTATGCGCCATAAATAGGGAATGATGAAGAACTCCAAGAGGTTACCATTGCTAAGATTTCTAAGCTTTCAAATCACAACATCAAGCAATTGTAAGTGCATACGATACATCCAAAGTCACAAAGTGAATGTTGCAAAAAGGAACCCAAAATTGGAGGTTTTTTCTTCAACTATTTTTCAATTTCTATTGCTCCCTTTTTTTTGGTTTTGTGTGTGCCTCATATTTCTCTTAAAATTGTCTTAAGTTTTGCCAATTTTTTGTATTTCTTTCTTTGGTGCAAGGGCATCCCAACAATTGTGCAAAGGCCTAGGGTTTGAGTTGAGTCCGGAAAAACTCAAGTAGGTTTGGGATTAGCCGTAGGTAAAATCCCAAGTATATTTGAGGTTAACCGTACGAAAAACTTTGCTTGTAATTTGGTTGTTTTAGTGTTCATTTCCCAACACTGGTTGGGGTGGATGTATGCTCAATTTTGAGTCAAATCACCTTAAAAATCTTTTATGTACTATTATTTCTTATTCTTGCTTAATAGATTTAAGTTTTAATTGAAACCAAAAATTGAAAAAAAAAATTTATTTACCATAATTCAACTTATGTGAGTAACACCTCTTGAGGGATTGTCTAAAGCACAAAGAACTTCAATTGGTATCAGAGAGAGGAATCCCAAATTATGTGAGTAACATCACGTAAGAGAACCACTTGTGCTAAGTAAAAGCTTTCTGACATTCTTTGTGGTTTTGTGATTTTTAGTTTTATGGCTTCCTCTTTGGTTGATATGGGTGCAATCATGTGTGAAGGTTTTTCTTCAATTTGGCCTCCCTTGTTTAGAGGAGAATTTTACTTAAATTGGAAAAACTGTTTTAGAATTTTTATTCAATCTATCGATTTAGAATTATGGGATGTTATGACTAAGCCTTGTGAACTTCCTAGAAATTCTTTTACTAATGAAGTGAAGCCCTTTATTGAGCTTAATGTTGAACATAAAACATTGGCTCAATTGAATGCTAGGACCTTAAACTACCTTTATCGTGGAATTTTTCCCAATGAATTTACACAAATTATAAATTTTCTACGACAATTGAGGTGTTGGAAAAACTCGAAGTAACTCATGAGGGCACCTCACAAGTGAAAGAGACGAAGATCAACATCCTCACCCATGACTATGAGCTTTTTAGAATGAATCCAGGTGAGAGTATTAAATGTATGTTTTAAAATTTAATGACGTAACAAATGGCTTGATAAATCTTTGAAGTGCATTCTCAAATGATGACCTAGTAAGGAAAATTTTGAGAATCCTTCCAAAGGAATACAATCTCCTTGCAACGGCTATTAAAGCGCGTAAAGTTATCAACAAACATTCATTGGATGAACACCTTGGGGAACTTCTCACTGCCAAAATAGAGATGACTAGGAGACTTACGGAAGAAGCTTCTACAAGCAAGTTGAAGCATGAAAGGAAGAAGAAAGAACCCATGGCCTTCAAAGCCACCAAATGTGATTTGGATTCCACTTCTTCCTCTTCCATGGATTTGGAGGATGAGGTAAGTTTTCATATTAATGATTTAGCACAAAATTTGGCAAAAATAAATGGCAAATAATACTTTTTAATTTAAGCCAATTATCTTCAATAAGACTAGTGTTAAATAAGTTATTACTAAAAGTTTTAGGTTGTTTAGAGATGTAGCTAATGAAAGAAAAAGGGAGGAGGGGAAGGAGAAAAAGTGAAAATAAGGAGAAGAGGGAAGAAGAAAGTCTCAATTTAAGAGAACAACAAGAAAGAGAAGAAAAAATTGTGTTGGTCATAAGGAGAGTAGGAAGATAAAAAGGAGACTTACTATTACTATAAGAATCAAGAAAAGGAAGAACGTACAAGAAATCTACTACAACGAGTGAAAAAAAAATGTTGTAATTATATTTTTTATTGAATTTACTCAATTGTATAATGGAATTAGTGGTTTTATTTTATCGTACAACTTCAGAATGATATGATAATTAATTTTGGTTGTTTAGAGTTGTCTTATAGTCAAATATAATTTAATTTATGGCTTATGATTTTTTTGGAGGTGAGTATGCTATATGATTAGACTCAATATACAATATGATAATCAATAATTTGTTTAAAGGGTTAATAAATATATCATGCAATTAAGAGAATATATAATACAATTAGAGTTAAGTTGGTTCAATAAGAAATGTTATTGTGTGGTCCAACAATCTCATCATATCATAGTTGGAGCGATCATAATGTACCTTGAGCTTCTCATACAATATGATTAGACAAAGGTGAAAGAGTAAGATGGGATTCTGATAACCATATATAGGCAGTTGAAGGAATCACACTGTTTGATGGAGAGGCCATATAATATAATAAGTGAAGAATTAATAACAACGATTTAGAGAGATGTAAATTGTACAACACGATCGGGGAATCATATAGGTGATGTTTTTGTAGTAGAAGAGAAAAAAGAGAGAATACTTTGGGTTATATAATCTTAAGGAATTTTAGATATTTTCATTATTAAAGATTATATAGTAACTCGTGGATTAAATTTAGGTAGAAAAGTTTGATAATGGTAATATAAATCTAATATTAAATGAATAGATAATTTATTTTTTAATTTAAGATATCTTATAAGCTATTTTATATTGTGTATTTTGATATATGACATAGTTATCTTGATAAGAGGTATTTGTATTACATTGGCTCATAGTTTTTAAATATCTATGGATCTTTTATATGTTTATTTTATGATAAGGCACATACATTAAATCATACAGATAACATGAGAACTAGTTTATATTAGAAATACAATATGTAGATTTTATTTTAAGTTATGGCATGATATTAAAAATAAGTTTAGATTAACTAAAATTAAATAAAAAATAATATTGAGCTTTCTAAAAACATTATCCTCATGTTATATGAATACATAGTTATGTTGGAATGTGTAAGGTGTTCAAGATATTTATTGGATATTGGCTCATCACATTATTTAGTGTCATTAATACTTTGTGTTTGGTGGCTTAGGTATTTGTTTAAGACCTTTTACCTAAATGGATTATTTGGATAATATTATAAGTATTTTGTTTAGGAAAAAAAAACTATTATTTTATATTAAAGATTATGGAAGAAATTGTTATAATCCTTTATCCAAACTAGATAAGGTTGTCTTGACAATTATGTATATTTATCCACCCTCTATCCTTGATCGGGCTTCCACTAACCATTTTCTTTTTGCTGAAGCTAGTAGAGATAAACCAAATACACATCAGTGTTTTAATAAAACTAAAATCAAAGAAATACAGGTTACTAAAAAAAATTAATACTTTACAATTTTTTGTTTAAAAAACTCCCTACACCTTTAATTCTTTAAATAAATTAATATTTTAAAATTTAATAAATATGTAATACATCTAAAATAAGATAAATTAAAAATATAATACAACAAAATCATGTAAAATAAGTTAAAAGAACTATTAAGAATAAAAATATTTAGAACAGTTAAAAAATAAATATTTAATTAGGCAAAACTTATCGGGATGAGTGTAACCAAGTTTGTTCTCTCTTAATCTTTCCCTATTTTGAATTACTTAAAAAATACTAATTTAAATAACTATAAAAAATAATAAATTAATATTTCAACATTTAAAAAATCTAAAATATGATAAATTAAAAATATAATATAACCAAATCAAATGAAATCGAGTGTAACATCATGGTTCATCAAATAAGATATAAATAAAAATGTCTCGTAAGCAATTCAAAAAGCCAAGAAAATGAAACATTTGAAAATAGAAAAATAATTATTAAAATGAAAATAGCTCTTTGAGATGAGTCTAATGATATTTGTTATATTTTGATCAAGCATTGTACAGGATTATTGTGAATTATCAAGAAAAAAAGCATATATATTTACAAAATATTATTTATTTTTAAATAAATAAACATTAAAGCTTAGATGAGATAAAATGAAACAATGTGATATAATCGAATCAATGCAAGATAGACCTCACACAAAAGAAGATTTTTGTTTGATACTAACATAACAAAATAAAGAAAAAAATTTAAAGAAAAAAATTAAAATGTATAAGAAAGTTGCATTCAAAAAACATAAGGAGATAATGTAACCTCTGTGATCATCAAATAAGATATGAATTGAAATGTGTCATAAAGCATGCCAAACTATTAAAAATAAATGATTCAAAAACATATAATTTTCATTAGGTAAAGCTTGTTTAAATGACTCCAATGACTTTTGTTATAAAAGAAAAAAATAATAAATAATAATATTAAGAAAACATATCGTAAAGTAGAAAAGAGATAAATCAAACCAACATAATCTAACCATATCAAAGTGATGTAATCCTCATACAAGAGGTGACTTAAGGTTATATATTAATATAACTAAATCAAAACAATCAATTTGAAGAAATAAGATAATTGTATAAGAAAATTACATTCTAAGATACCAAGGTGATAAGGTATGGTATCCTCCATTATCAAGTCATTTATAAATCGAAAAATATTTTAAAACATGCAAAAATCTTAGAAAAAATATTTAAAAATATAAAAACCAAATATTTAATTAAAGAGAGCTCAGTGAGATGAGACTAACAAGGTTTTTTTAATCTTAATCAAGCCTTATTTAGTATTACTACAAACTATCAATATCAATAATCACAAATAACAATCTTTTATTATTTAAATATTCAATGAAGATACATAATGCAAAGATAATATTAATAAAAGTTATGTATCAAAACCAAATCTAAACGATATATATGCCACATAATAGGGAATTTCGAGTTGCATAACAATATAGCCAAATTAATGTGAAACATTTGTAGAAATGAGATAAATTTTACGAGAAAGTTTTGTTCAATTATACAAATCCAAATATCATAAAAAGCGAACAAAAATCAGAAAATAAAATATTTTAAAATTAAAAAATGTTTATTTAATAAAATAGATCTCGTGTAGACGAGTTCAATAATATTTATTTTATCTTGGTCAAACCTAGCTTGGAATTGTAAATTGTAAGGATAAATAAGAGTAAATATGTATTAATGCTAAAAAGTTTATAAATAGAAATAATAAAATATGACAAAATCAAAGTGATGTTAGTTGACATGAGTGGATAATTTGAGTTTCATAGAAATATAATCAAATAAAAGTGAAACATTTCAAGAAATCCAAATATGATACAAATCCAAATATCATAAAAAGTGAACAAAAATCTTAGAAAATAAAATATTTTAAAATTCAAAAATGTATATTAAATAAAATAGATATCTTGTAGACGAGTTCAATAATATTTATTTTATCTTAGTCAGACTTATCTTGGAATTACTGTAAATTGTAATGACAAATAAGAGTAAATATGTAATAATATTAAAAAGTTTATAAATAGCAACAATAAAATATGACCAAATCAAAGTGATGTTAAGTTTACATGAGTGGATAATTTGAGTTTCATAAAAATATAACTAAATAAAAGTAAAATATTTCAAGAAATGAGATAAATTATATGAGAAAAGTTATATTCCGAAATACTAATAGAATAAATACAAAAATATAATATAACAAAATCTAAATGATATTAAATTTACATGTGTAGAGAATTTTAGTTTCATTATAATATAATAAAATTATTTTTTATGAAATGAGATAAATTATTTCGAAAAAGTTGCATTCAAAAATACTGTGGAGGATGTGTGCAACAACCTTGTAAGAATCAAAATATCTTATAGGAGTGCAAAAACCATGGATAATAAAATATTTACATTTATAAAACTTATTAAACTAGAACGGTGATGATGTTTGATAATTATCAATTAGAACTTGTTTGGATTTATTATAAAATAGCAATTTAAATAAGTTAAAATGATAATAAATTAGTATTTTTAATATTTGATAAATATATAGTAAAGCTAAAATAAGATAAACTAAATTAATTTATAATATCTAAATAAAAACTATGTAAATATCAAACCATAGAAGAGTTAGAGTTTCATAATAATATATCCAAACTAAAGAAAAATCATCATATCAAATTTGCTAAATTATTTAAAAAAACTTGTATGATAGAGTTATCCTCCAAGGTCCTAATATCCTTAATGATGGAATCAAGTATGAGTAAAAATATCTTATAAAGTAAGAAAAAAATATAATAAAAAATATATAAAACTATTAAAAATAAATTTTTAATTAGATAGAGCACATTGAGACAAATAAAACCAACTTCTTTTTTCATCTTGTTCAAAACACCTTTTATAGAAAATATGAATTACAAAAACAAATAAGCATAAATAATAATAAAGTATCATCTTAATAATAAGAAAATAGATATTATAATTGAAATGAGTTAAATTAAAGTAATGTATTACAACTAATAAAAGTGATTAAAAGGTCACATTGGAGATGATGGAAAGTTAATAAGTAATATAACCAAATCAAATAAAAAAATTTGTGGAAAAGTGATAAATATTATAGAAAAATTGTGATCCAAGATTCTAAGAAGATCTAATGTGGTATCATTAACTATCACATGAGGTTTGGATTGAAATGACTTGCAAAGCATATAAACACTTTTGAAAATAAGTTTTTTAAAATTATAAGAAATGAAATTTTAATTGAGTGGAATTCTATAAGGCGACAATAATGGTATGTGTCATCTCCATTGAAGCTTGTTTATAATTTTTTGAAATTACCAAAGTAATTAAATAAAACAAATAATTAATCGTTATTTTAATATTTTGTAAATATATGTTAAAGCTAAAGCCAGATAAATTAAAATAATGTAATACAACAAGACTATAGTGGTGTAAGGTTACAAGAGAGAAGATTTAGAGCTTCATAGAAATATAATAAAATCAAAACAAATAATTTAAAGAATTGAGATAAATTGTTTAGGAACATTTACTTTCAAGTTGGTTTGGTGGTTGGTGTAATATTGTCAATAATCAAATTAGGTAGAAAATAAAATACCTCGTAAAGAGTGCCAACATGATTGAAAATAAAATATTTAAAAATAATAAAAAGAATTTTTAATTAGATGGAGCCCATGAAGTCCAGTTTAGTGACTTTTGTTTCATCTTAATCAGATCTCATATTTTATAATTAAGAAATATCAAAATAAAAGAGCATAAATAATCATAAGCTGTTATTTTATTATTATGTAAATAATTATTAAACTTATAATGATACAAATTAAAGCAATATAATATAAAAAAATCAACAACATATGAATATAGCACTAGAGTTAAAGTTTACCAGAACGTTGCATTCCAATATCCTCAAGACAATGAGTGCAACTTTCATGATTATCAAATTAGGTAAGAATTATAATATTTTTATTAGGAATAACAAAATATCAAGTAAAAACTATTTTACATTACAAAAATAAATAACTTTTTTAAAGAACAATTATAAAGAAGATTAAGTAATAACTTGGGATCTCCTAGTCGAGGATCACGAAGGAGGACAAGAAAAACCAGGAGAATAAACTAAAATTCCATTTCTCTTTAGAAAAGTGTTTGTTGTTCAAGTAGGAAAATTTATTGCCTTCAATTAAAGCATAAGTGACACTTCCTGTTTGAGTTTGTGCATCTACAAAGAATGACCAAATATTATCTTTCTTCTTTTATTTCCTTGGAGGTTGTGTTGCATGTAGCGACACAAGACATTGTCAAAAGGATAGTTAAACTTTACACTTACCTCCTTAGGTGCCAACAGAAGCATTTTCTTGAGGGCATTTGTGGTTTATGATTAATGTACAAGACATGGGTACGAGATGGATGAATTATGTGCATTATTTCCTTAGGCGATCGCATTGCTAGCAATGACAACTAACTCTTCATAGTCCAACCTCAAGCTATTGGATCTTAAGAGTCTAACATTAAGTAAAAGAATATCAAGAGTTTGACTTTTATCATAAGATTCTCAAATTTTACATCTCTATTATTTATTTTATAACTATATTTTAGACTGATGACAAAAAATTGTGATGCACATTGACGCATTTTAAAATTATAATAAATTTCATCCATAAAGATGTGTTTATTGATAGATTATTATTTAATAATAATATAATAAAAAATATTATTGTTAACAAAATTTAGTAAAAATACCCCAATCTTTTAATTAAATATATTATTATATTTATTGTTATTAAAATATTTTAAAAATTTTAATCCCCTACTAATGCGTAGAGCAATCCTAGTGACGCCAATCAAATTCAAAACAATATTCCCTTCTTTTGTTTAATAAATTATTAATATATAGTAATTATCTTTTGTATTTAAAAATTTTTCCATCCCAAAACTGCATATGCTCCTTAGCTTGGTTCTTCCGAGCTTCCCTTCAACTAGGGTTTTGTTAATTAATCTATAGAATTGGCGACGGTGGAGAACCTCCCCTTACTGGATTCCTTCTCTGCATATGGAAAGGCAATCGATATGCTAAGCCTTCCTCAACTTCAATCCAGGATGAAGCTTGACCCAGAAGAATACGAGGCGGAGCTTCTACTTATCGACCGCCACTTCGAATCGTCCCTACATCTCTTCCTTAAGCAATCCACGCTCAGTTCGTCGTCGGACCAGGTCATCTTGATGGATCTCGGTGACCTCACGATGTTCCTGGCACACATGACCCCATACTATGCCCAACGCCTCGCTGAATTTCCTCATTAGTCTCACATCTCCTTCATTCTGAAGTTTGGACCCTCCCGGCTTCCCTTCATTCCAATCTTGCACAAGCCATCATCCTCCTTGTCAATAAGAAGGTTCGTTATTTTGTTGTAATTTTTTGGACGAATCAGTTATAGTGTTTGCTACACTTCAATTTGTAGGGCCACCATTATTCAACATATTTCTCTTCAGCATTTTAATGGATGGAAATATCTTTTGTTTGTACTGGTTAAGGTTATATTTTGAATTGGGCATTGGAGAAAATGGGAAACTTGCACTTCAAATAGCTTTAAGAGAAGATTATAATTGTTGATAAGTTGTTAGACTTGATTAGGCCTTTCTAATTGTTGATCAAGGTAAAAGTTTGATTTTCCTCTACAAAGAACAAAAGATGCCTTTTTTCTCATGATTTATAAATATAGAATCTTAACTATTTCTTGTGATGCTGTATATTTCTTTTGCTAGATTCTTATATTAAAAAGGTTTAGGATGCCAACACTAAATTCATATTCCATTATTATAATTACTAGAATAGTCCTTTAACACATCAAGTGAGGTCAGATACATTAATTCTAAGATGATGTTTTTTCTATTCATTAATTTCTTTTCTTCTGGATCCAAAGTTGTTAAAGCTGTTTCTAATAATCCATAGTCATTTTTTGTTCTATATTTTTTACTTTTCAGAGGAAAGATTTTAGTAATCTACTTCTCTTATAGAATCACAAAGTGAACTTCTTAATATAACCAAACCTTCTAGATTGATTTTCTTTAGAGTTGTCTTCAATTGATAGAATGCCAACTTTCTCCTTTATAGCAAGTTACTCTTCAAACTTAAAAACATTATCTCTTATAGAAATTATTCTATTTGTGAGATTGTACTCACACATTGACATTTGATACCATGTAATCTTATAAATTTGTCTTTATTCTTGAGTGTGATATTTTGATTACACAACACTCAGAAGTATGTTTTATTTTCATCATATTTGTTCTATGCTTGGATCATATTAGTGACATTTTTTGTTAATTTCCTTATCATTTTGAAGTATAGGTTCAAAATAAGTAAATTTTGTATTGTTTCTTTTGTTTATGATAACTATTACAATCAATATGTTTTTGGAATTACTTGTCCAAATATTAATTCCATATATTTATTATAAGAACTAAAAATGCGATACCATTTAAACTTTAGAGTCATTGTTCATAGACTCAGTTTTGTTTTATTTATTTGCTTAGTCTCAAATTTTCTTGATCTCTTTGCTTAGTCTTATAAATTAGAATTAAATTATTAACAAAATTCTTATTAATGGTTTATCTTGAATTTTATAATTATATCAATAATTAGTGTAAAATTGAAGCTGTCTTTCATTGCTTATGTTGTCAGGAAGTTTGATGAAAGAGAAAGTGTAAAAGTACTTATGAAGCATTATCTTTTTATGTGCAAAAATGGGAGTTGTGAGAAATTTTCAAAATGCTTTTGGTGCTTTCAATGCATAGGTAGAAAAAATTTTTGACATTAAGTTTACTAACACATCCAAGCACTTAAAGCATAGCCATTATGAAATTCGATTGTAATTAAGAAATCTTTAATATGTTCTCCTTAGGCGTGCAAAATTATTTTTAATAAATGCAATTTTAATTTCATTTTATTCTTTTCTAATACCTTATCAATATAAAGCCTCCTTATACACCCATTATTGCTATGTTATACATGCTTTTCACAATTTCAATATGTCCAATGCTAGCTTCTTTTTTTCCTTTTCTAATGCCTTTTCGAGCATGTGAGGGAAATATTATAATGAATAATTAATCTGAGTTCATGATGATTCTCTTGTAGAATTAAAAAAATGTTTTTTGTTCCTTGAAGTAATAATAAGAAATGTTACAATCATTTTATGTTCTTTATTAAGCTCTTTAATCTCATAATAAACATTCATTATATTATCTTTCATAGACTTATCCAAAATTGTACTAACCCATTTCTATTTCAATTCTTACTTGAGTATTGAAGTTTGAATCCTAAAATTGGCAATACCTTGGTTTTCTGACAATGTGCTTACTTTGTTGAACAATACTAATGTTTATCTTGTTATGAATCATGATGTTAATTAACTTAGTAAAATTTATGATTTAATTCTAGCTTCTTGAAATTATTTCTTTATACGTATCCATGCATTATGTTGTTGGAATCCATACTTTTTTTAATTAACTCATTGTTGATATAACCATCTTTGTTAATCTGTTAGTATATTTAGACAACATAACACATTGCTTTTTAGAAGTCCTAAGAATTAGATTTAACACAATTTTAGACATACATTACCATGGGTTGGCTACCTTAAGGACAATGGAGAGGGACAAGTCATAGAAATAGATGGTTGAGAGGCGTTCGGGATAAATGGAAAGATACACCATAGAATTGCTTAGAGGTCAACTGAAAGAATTGGGAAGGAGAGATGGATAAGTGGGGTTTTTAAGTATATACTATAAGCTAAGAGAAATGGCCTATGTGAAATATTTTACCAACTTCAAATTCCTTGATGAAAGCTATGAAAGTTCATGGGCTTAAACAAAATGATCTTAAAACAACCAAAATGGAATTCTTTTCATAATACCATTAAGTATTGCAAGAGTTATGTTGTTCCAATGATTATACATAAATTAAAGTTCTCTAGCATGTTATTGATTTTTCTTGTTTGTTTCGAAAGTTTATGCTTTTAATTATGTTTTTCTTATTTGTATAGTCATATTGTTGAGTTGGATGTGCCTCTTGAATTATATGTGGACCTTTAGATCGTTTATGATTGAAACCTCAAAAAATTGGCATTTTTTTATGTTGTTTACTATATTCGGCACATCAACAAAAAACATAGAAATGAATAAAAAAATAGGAAGTTTCAAAATATTTTTTTCTCATTACTACAGGTGTGTGATATCATATATACTCTATTTTGGCTTATTTTTCTTAATTTTGTTGATTATAATAACTGATGTATGATTTCTTGTTTAAAGGGGGAGGAAGAACTAAGGGCGAGGAGGGCCCTTGTTGTACTATTGGATCTTCATCGACGAAATGTATGGTTTGACGATCGAACCGGTAATGCTATTTGCAATACATGCTTTCACAGTTCTTGAAGGTTGATATTTTCCTAATCTCTACAATTCGTTAAGCCCCGTTATTTATCTTGTTATGACTTTTTTATTGCTTCTTTTTCCCGAACACAGGGTCATGGTAATGAGCTATCTTATTCATTATAATGAGCTATCTTACTTGAAAAGATTCTAAGTTTTGGTGTTTTAGTTAAATCCAATCTCCAAGAGTGAGTTTCATGTTTAAAGGAGAGAGAGAGTAAATGACAAGTCAAAACTTAACAAGATGAAACAAACTTTTTTCCCCAAGTGAATGGTGTGATCAAAGGGGAAATACTTAGGTACTTAGAAGTTATAAATAAGATTTTAACTTTGCAAGAAGATAAGATGAAAAGGAAAAAGTTCTCAACCACCATACAATGGGTTAGTGATGAAATTAGGAAGGAAATGAAGAATTGTTTTTGCCATTTGTAGCCTTCACATAATGGAACAATAATGAAGGAAATAAAAAGAGAAAGTAATATTATGCTTCTCAAAGCATGCTTATTATAGAATGGTGATGAAGATCCAAGTAATAAAATGTTCAAATAGATGTCTAACTCAATCAAAATTTGATTCAAATGATGTAAACCAAGTCATGTTGAAATGGTTATTTCAAGTAATGAAAAGGCACTTGCATTTTATTACTTGAGCATTACTCAAAAACCATTTAATATAAAGAAACGATTAGGACTGATTATGCTAATAAGTTTTATTGGGCCTATTCTCATGGGTTATTAACATATGAAATATAACTATCTAAATAAACATCAACAGAACTTGTCAACTAGCTATATAATATCTAAAGATGGGTCTCCCATTAAACATTTCCTGTTTCGAGTTATTGTGACACACTGGAGGATTTGTTGAAGTAGGTTTGGGCTTAATATCACATAACTTTACTTTATATCATCTTTGCTTTAATATATCTTCATTGAATATTTAAATAATAAAATATTATTATTTGTGATTATTTATATTGATAATTTGTAGTAATACTGAATAAGGCTTGATTAAGATTAATAAAACCTTGTTTGTCTCATCTCACTTAGCTCTCTTTAATTAAAAATTTTGTTTCTATATTTTTAAATATTTTTTCTAAGATTTTTGAATGTTTTAAAATATTTTTTGATTTATACAAGACTTGATAATCGAAGATACCATTACCTTATCACGTTGGTATCTTAGAATGTAATTTTCCTATACAATTATCTTATTTCTTCAAATTGTTTATTTTGATTTAGTTATACTACTATATAAACTTTTCTTAATATTGAAAAGTTTTATTGTTATTATTATTTATTATTTTCTTCTTTTGTAACAAAAGTCATTGGAGTCATTTAAACAAGCTTTACCTAATTAAAAGATCATTTATGTGTTTTTAAATCATTTATTTTTAATATTTTGGCAGGCTTTCTGAAACATTTCTATTCATATCTTATTTGATGATCACAGATGTTACATTATCCCCTTAGATTATTAATGCAACTTTCTTATACATTTTAATTTTTCTCATTAAATTTTTTTCTTTAAATTTTTTTCTTTATTTTGTTATGTTAGTTTCAAACTATAATCTTCTTTTGTGTGAGGTCTATCTTTGCATTGATTTGGTTATATTACATTGTTTCTTTTTATCTCATCTTAGCTTTAATATATATTTATTTAAAATTGAGATAATATTTTGTAAATATATATGCTTATTTTTCTTGATAATTAACAACAATCCTATGTAATGCTTGATCAAAATATAACAAATATCATTAGACTTATCTCAAAGAGCTGTTCTCATTTTGATATTTATTTTTATATTTTCCAAATGTATCATTTTCTTGGCTTTTTCAATTGCTTACGAGACATTTTGATTTATATCTTATTTGAAAAACCATGATGTTACACTAAATTTCATTTGATTTAGTTATATTATATTTTTAAATTTATCATATTTTATATTTATTAAATGTTGAAATATTAATTTATTTATTTTTTATGGTTATTTAAATTAGTATTTTTGAAGTAATTAAAAATAGGGAAAGATTGAGAGAGAACAAACTTGGTTACGCTCGTCTCGACATGTTTTGTCTAATTAAATATTTAATTTTTAGCTGTTCAAAATATTTTTATTTTTAATAATTTTTTAACTGATTTTATTTTATTTTGTTGTATTATATTTTTTATTTAACTTATTTTTGATTTATTACATATTTATTTAATTTTAAAATATTAATTTATTTAAAAAATTAAAGATATAGGGATTTTTGTAAGCAAAAAATTGCGAAGTATTAAATTTTTTTGAGTAACCTAAATTTCTCTGATTTTTGTTTCATTAAGACACTGATGTGTGCTTGGTTTATCTCTACAGCTTCAGCAAAATGAAAATGGTTGTGGAAGCCTGATTAGGGATCGATGGTGGATGTAGGCACAAGTTTTGGTTGAAGCATCTAAAAAATCTTTTGTGAATTTTGTTTATTATTAAGATATTTTATTTCATCAATAAAAAAATTTTAATATCGAAAAGTTTTTTTACTAATTTTTGGAAAAGAAATTTTTCTTAAATAAAAAATTCAATCATCCCCTCTTATTCGTTATGCCTCAAATGTTTTACAATAAGTTAGACATCTACTTGGTTTTATTGGACATGTTTATTGCCTATTGTATATGATCATTACGTTGTTTCATACATCTGGCTTCAAATAAAATTGATTTCGAAGGTTAGGCATATTTTTTCTTTTGTTTTGGATATGAGAGCATACCAAATGTTTTCAAACATAATGTTATTTAATTTTTTATAAAAAGTACATTTCAAAATTAAAGTATAAAGAAAAAATAAAAAAAATAGAGGATGTGACACCAAACCCAAGAAAGGCAAGCTTGGTCACAACAACTATGCTCCAATCTTATGCAAATCAACCAACATGATTGCATTATTGTGCACGTGTTGCAAAGAGACAAAGTTGATTGATAATGAAACAATTGATAACATTGAGATTAATAATTAGTTTCAGTTATTACAAAAGTTAACTAAGCTATTTAATGAAGTAATCTAAAGCATCCAGCATCCTCAAGAAGTTGGTTATTAAGGGTCACATATTTGACACTTACAAGGATAACATACTTGATTCTCAAGACAACCTTATCTTGTTTGGATAAAGCATTATTACAATCTCTTCCATAATCTTTATTATAAAAAATAGTTTTATTTTCGTATAAAAAATACTTATAATATTATCCAAATTATCCATTTAGGTACAAGGTCTTAAACTAATACCTAAGCCACCAAACACAAAGTATTAATGAATAATGTGATGAGCAAATATCCAATAAGTATCTTGAACACCCTACACATTCCAATGGAACTATATATTCAAATAACATGAGGATATTGTTTCAAGAAAACTCAATATTATTTTTTATTTAATTTTATTTATTCTAAACATATTTTAAATATCATGCCATAGCTTAAAAAAAAATCTATATATTTTATTTCTAATATAAACTACTTCTCATGCTATCTTTATGATTTAACGTATGTACCTTATCATAAAATAAACATATAAAAAATCCACAGAAATTTAAAAAATATAAGTCTATGTAATGCAAATACTTCTTACCAAAATAACTATGTCAAATATAAAAATAAACAAGATAAAATGGCTTATAAGATGTCTTAATTAAAGAATAAATTATCTATTATTTAATATTATATTTAAAAATCCATTATCAAACTTTTTTACATAAATTTAAGGTGAAGTTTCTAAATCCACTTTCCTTTTCTTTTACTTTTTCTACAAAGTCATAGATGCATGCACATGAGTTACTATATAATCTTTAACAATGAAAATATCTAAAATTCCTTAAGATTATATAACCCAAAGTATTCGCTCGACTTTCTCTTCTACTACAAACTCAACAACTATATGATTCCCCCATCGTGTTGTACAATTTGCGTCTCACTAAATCATTGTTATTAATTCTTCACTTATTGTGTTATATAGCTTCTCCATCAAACAATGTGATTCCTTCAACTCCTTATATATGGTTATCAGAATCCCATCTTACTCTTTGACCTTTATCTAATCACATTGTATGAGAAGCTCATGGTACAATATGACCGCTCCAACTATGATATGATAGGATTATTGGACCACACAATAACCTTTCTTCTTGAACCAACTTAACTCTAATTGTATTATATATTCTCTTAATTGTATCATATGTTTATTAACTCCTTAAACAAATTATTAATAATCATACTGTATATTGAGTCTAATCATATAGTGGACTCACCTCTAAACAAAATGATAAGGCCTAAATTCAATTATATTTTAGTATAAGACAACTCTAAACCCCCATAATTAATTATCATAGCATTTTGAACATATACAATAAAATAAAACCTCTAATTCCTTTACAAAAATTAATAAATTGAATAAAAAATATAATTTCAACCTTTTTTTATTTTCACACATTGTAGTAGCTTTCTATTACGTTCTTCCCCTTATTAATTCTTATAGTAATAGTTAGTCTCCTTTTTGTCTTCCTTGCTACTCTCCTTATTACCAACACAATGTTTTCTTCTCTTTCTTGTTGTTCTCTTGAATTGAGACTTTCTTCTTTCCTCTTCTCATTATTTTCTCTTTTTCTCCTTCTCTTCCTCTATTTTTCTTTGATTAGCTACATCTCTAAACTACCTAAAACTTTTAGTAATAACTTATTTAACACTAATCTTATTAATGGTAACTGGCTTAAATTAAAAAGTATTATTTGTCATTTGTTTTTGCCAAATTTTGTGCTTAACAATAAAAATGAAAAAAACCCCATCCTCTAAATCCATGGAAGTGGTAGAAGTGGAATCTGAAAAGCATTTGCTGGCTTTGATGTCCATGGGTTCTTCCTTCTTCCTTTCATACTTTAACTTGGTTTTAGAAGCTTCTTCGATAAGTCTCCTAGTTATCTCTATTTTAGCAGTGAGAAGTTTGCCAAGGTGTTCATCAAATGAACGTTTGTTGACATCTTTAACAGCTTTAATAGCCGTTGGAAGGAGATCATATTTCTTTAAAAGGATTCACAAAATTTTTCTTACTAGGTCACCATTTGAGAATGTCGTTCCAAGATTTATCAAGCCATTTATTACGTCATTAAATCTTAAAAATGTGCTTTTAATACTCTGACCAGGATTCATTCTAAAAAGCTCATAGTCATGGGTGAGGTTGTTGATCTTCGTCTCTTTCACTTGTTAGGTGCCCTCATAAGTTACTTCGAGTTTTTTTCACACCTCAAATGTCATATGCAAATTTATAATTTGTGCAAATTCACTAGGAGAAATTCCATAATGAAGATAGTTCAAGGCCCTAGCATTCAATTGAGCCAATGTTTTATGCTCAACATTAAGCTAACTAAAAGGCTTGACTTCATTAGTAAAAGAATTTCTAGGAAGTTGGCAAGGCATAGTCATAACTTCTCATAATTCTAAATAGATAAATTGAATAAAAATTCTAAAAAGGTTTTTCCAATATAAGTAAAATTCTCCTTTAAATAAGGGAGGCGAAATTGAAGAAAAACCTTCACACAAGGTTGCACCCAAATCAACCAAAGAGGAATCCCTAAAACAAAAAATCAGAAAACCACAAAGAATGTGAGAAAGCCTTCACTTAGCACAAGTGGATCTCCCAATTGAAGAAAGCCTTCCTTCTTCCTCTCTCTGATACCAATTGAAGTTCTTTGTGCTTAAGACAATCCCTTAAGAGGGGGGTGAAGTATGGTAAATAAACTTTTCTTTCAATTTTTGGTTTCAATTAAAACTTAAATCTTTAAGCAAGAATAAGAAAGAAATAGTACACAAGAGATTTTTAATGTGCTTTGTCTAAAAATCGTGCCTACATCCACCCCAACTGGTGTTGGGAAGAGAACACTAAAATTACTAAATTACAAGAGAGGTTTCTCGTACGATTTACCTCAAACCTACTTGGGATTTTACCTACGGCTAGTCCCAAACCTACTTGAGTTTTTAAGAGCTCAACTCAAACACCAAGCTTTTGCAAAATTGTCGTGATGACCTTACCCCAAAGAAAGAAATACAAAAAATTGGCAAAACTTAAGACAATTTTAAGACAAATATGAAGCACCCACAATATTAAAAGGAGGGAGGAATAGAGATTGAAAAATAGTTGAAGCAAAAACCTCCAATTTTTTGTTCCTACTTGCAGCTTTCACTTTATGGCTTTGGAAGCATTGTATGCATTTATAATTGCTTGATATTGTGATTTGAAAGCTTTGAAATCTTAGCAATGGTAACCTCTAGGAGTTGTTCATCATTCCCTATTTACAGAGCTTAATTTGAGCTCTAAATCCACTCCCAACGGTTGTAAAATGAACTAGCTGTTTCGGTAACGAACACAAAGTTGTAACTATTCGATTTGAAGCCCGAAATGGATGTTTCTGATTGAATCTCGAATTTACCGTTTGAGAACAATCCTAGTCGTTGGATCTAGGTGGCATTGATTTGGGCCATTGGATGGCACATTGGTTGTCCTCCATGTATTAAAATAATTTTTCTAGAAATCAACTAAAGTAGAAACTTATTGTAGTGGTTCTGTATCCTCTTGCAGATCTGGCTCGATTTCGAATCTCCTGCTTGGGATTTTACTTTGTTATCATGCAGCAATTTACCTTGATTAATCTAAGCCGTCCGATCGCTCCTGCCCTTCCGCCTTCATTGACAATCAAATGGAAGTTTAGTCCCACTTCGTCCAAATGTCTTTGCATTGCTCTCTATAACACTTTTGTTTCAATAGTCTCTCAAACCGTTGGGGGTTGGCTCCTCCTTCCTCTACCAAGACTTCATCATTTTGACCTGGTTGGCTTGGTTTCACTTTTGTTCTGGTTAGCTTTCTCTGCGGGCTGAGTTCGCACTTGTTCAGTTGAGCAGCTGTGGGCTGACTTCTCACTTCTTCCATTGAACAGCTCTTCCTCTGGCCTTTGGGCTTCGCTCGCCCCTTTCGGGTCTATCAAAAAATTTTTACTTTATTTTTTTAAATCCTTAAAGCCTGGATAGATCAGTCGTCTAGTCCAGTTGACTCGTTGAATGCTACAGTGAAAATTCCCGAGACTAAAGTGATTTTATAGTGTTTTGTGAGAATTTTTGTGTCAAAATTTTTAATATAAGTACACAAAAATAATTTTATATTATGATGATATTGCAAGTGTCCTAAATGTCTATGAAGAGAAATTCATGAAAAATTACTCTTAAATAATTTTAAAAAATCAAATACCGATGTCTATACTTTTCATCAATAATGCTTGGCCCAAAAATAAAAATTTAAAAAATTATTAAACTTATAACATTTTCAAATATTAATACTACTAGTTCGCCACATAATCTAAAAATTTGGATATATCAAATTCAAGAAAAATAAAGAGATATTCAAGTTAAAAGTTTTGGTGCATGACTTCAATTTCTTTGAAGCTTGCCATCACTCCAAGAGTCTTGAAGAGCATTGTTTTAGACATTTAAAGTTCATCCCTTGACTTAATTGAATATTAACAATTTCACTTAAAGCAAGCCCATATGAGATATAAACATTTATGCTTGACTCATCAAACACAAGGGTGTAATCGAAAACTCAATATTTTTTATTTAATTTTAGTTAATCTAAAATTATTTTAAATATGATTTAATATATGTACCTTATCATGAATTAAACATGTATAAGATTAACGAAAAATTAAAAACTATGAGCCAATGTAATACAAATACTTCTTATCAAGATAACTATGTCATATATCAAAATACACAATATAAAATGGCAAATAAGATATCCTAATTTAAGAATAAATTATTTTTTAATTTAATATTATATTTATATTACCATTATCAAACATTTATACCAAAATTTAAGGGGAAGATTCTTAATCCACTTTAGTTTTCTTTTAGTTTTTCTACAAACTCATAGATGAATGCACATGAGTTACTATATAATCTTTAATAATGAAAATATCTAAAATTCTTTAATATTATATAACCCAAAGAATTCTCTCTACTTTCTTTAGTACAAAAGCATCAACTATATGATTCCCCCATCGTGTTGTATAATTGGCATCTCACTAAATCATTATTGTTAATTCTTCACTCTCTCCATCAAAAAATATGATTCCTTCAACTCCATATATATTATTATTAGAAGCCCATATTACTCTTTGACCTTTATCAAATCATATTGTATGAGAATCCCACGGTACAATATGATCACTCCAACTATGATCTGATGGCATTATTGGGCCACACAATAAGCTTTCTTCTTGAACCAACTTAACTCTCATTGTACTATATATTCTCTTAATTGTATGATATGTTTATTAACTCCCTAAACAAATTATTTATAATCATAGTGTATATTGAGTCTAATCATATAGTAGACTCGCCTCCAAACAAAACCATAAGGCTTAAATTCAACTATATTTTACTATAAGACAACTCTAAACCCCCATAATTAATTATCGTAGCATTCTTGTACAATAAAATAAAACCTCTAATTCCTTTATAAAAATTAATAAATTGAATAAAAAATATAATTTGAACTTTTTTTGCCCTATTTTCACTCATTGTAGTGGCTTTCTAGTTCGTTCTTCCCCTTCTTTATTCTTATAGTACTAGTGAGTCTCCTTTCTGTCTTCCTTGTTGCTCTCCTTATGACCAACACAATTCTTTTCTTCTCTTTCTTGTTGTCCCCTTGAATTGAAAATTTCTTCTTCCCACTTCTCTTTATTTTCTTTTTTTCTCCTACTCTCCCTCTATTTTTTTTTTCATTAGCTACATCTCTAAACCACCTAAAACTTTTAGTAATAACTTATTTAATACTAATCTTGTTAAAGATAATTGGCTTAAAATAAAAAGTATTATTTGCCATTTAAATATTCATAATATATATATATATGTATTATTCAAAAAATTGTAATTAATTATGTAGGTGATAGAACATTATTAGCACACTACAATTATATTCTTTAAATAAAGTTCTTTTTAATTATATGTTTTAATAAATTTTATTTTAACTTAAAAGTATGACATACTTCTCAAAATAAAATTATTATTATTTTCTTTTAATTAATAAATGTATTATTTAAAAAAATAATTTTATTTTTATTTAAATTCTCATAATTACAATTATATCAATCAAATCTCAAGTTTGCAATATCTTAAATTGAGAAAACTTTTAAGATATTACAATAAAAAAAAATTTTTTGTATGCCTTTTTAATGAAAGTATATATATTATCATTTATGTCCTGAAATATAAATATTATTAAAATATTAAATGATATACTTATATAATAATAATCAACCTTTTAAAAAAATCATATTCTATGTAAGAGTAAAAAAAATAATAAATAATATGCAAAAATATCTTAATTATGAAAAATTTTATATATTAATTTAATATTGTGCATATATCATAATTACAATTTTTAATAATTGAATTTAGGACTAAAACATCTTTTTCAAATTATTTTTTTATTTTTTACAAATATAAACATTCATATTTATCACCAACTAGTTTTTTAAATATATATATATATATATATAGACACACACACACACCATATTTCTTATGATTATTTCACTAAAATTATCATCTTTATTTTTCCCCTTACTGTAGTATTAGCATGCCATATTTTATACTTATTGTATTAAATATTTTGTAAATTTTTTTAATAGCATACTATACATTAAATTCATTGCATTATATGTTTTATGTAAAACAACTCTACGACTAATCCTATATTGTTGCTGATTCCTTATCTTCTATAACTAACGTACAATATGTTGAGCATCTTGTATGGCATGCACAAATCGTGTATACTATACTCTAATACAAATGAATAATATTTGCCTCAACAACCTTAATGGCATTATGTTATGTTATTTCTAGATATCATTATAGAAGAATATTAAATAAAATGATATATTTGTAAATAATAGAACATTTAGGTTTTATTAAAATTTCATGTTGAAACTCATGGGGAATAAGATTTTCAAATTCTCAACAGTCATGGTATGGGTAGGATAAAAAATGATTTTAACTAGCATCGCTTCCCAGCTTAATTCAATAGTGAGCTTTGAAGAGTTCAAGTCATCACGACCTTGTTGGCTCGGCTTAAAAATATGGAAGACTTTATTTTTTAGGATAGATTCATAAAGACTCCAAGACAAAAGTTGAAAAATAATACAATGTGAAATTTGTAATCACAAAAGATTATATTGATGAGATTATCTATAAAATGATATTTCTAGATATTTATCAAATTATACTGAGAAATCTATACTTATGAATTCAATATGTTATCTAACCGTAAGACGATGGTAGCACTTGTGTAGGACAAAAATGAAAAAGACGAATTGAATGCTTTAAAAAGAGCTTTCAATATGTACTCAGTGTGCAAGCCTTTCTTTGTGGATGTTATTCCACTTGTGGACATATACAAGGTAATCAGAGACATTTTGAAGGAGATGACTCTTAAGGATGTTTTGGGCAAGACAAGCATGGAACTCAGCTATGCCTATGATGAGATGTACATGAAGGGTGTCATTAATGGCTCACGTGTTGGAGTCATCCTAAGGGTTATCTGCTCCTCTGGTATCCTTCTTGCTTTCTTGTTGTTCGTTTTCTCCCCAAAGCATGGCTTTGACACTAATGACGTCATGATCAATTATGTCCTGCTTGGAGCATCCATATGTCTTGATACCGTTGCTTCTCTCATGTTCCTGCTTTTCGACTGGCCAGTGATCATCCTATTCGAATTTAAGAAACTGGGCAAGTGGGGTTTTGCTTCTTGCCCAGCTCATTCTAAGAATAAGGAGAAGATTCTGGCGTGAAAGTAGATGGAGGCCTTTAGAGATGTCGCAACTCAACTTGATCACCAACTGCTTCAAGAATGCAGTAGTACAGCCCAAGGAACATGTATCACCAAACAATCTGAAGAACGAGAGGATAAACAAATGGGCAAGCAGAATAGAATCCAAGCTTAGACGACCCATTATAGCATTTCAGGATGCAACGGTATTGTTCCCGAGCTGGACCAGTAGATTTTCATCCTAAACTTCGTATTCACAGAAGTTAGTAAAAGCAATCAACTTCTTCTAGAGCTCGTCACTACACATGATCAGAGATGCTTTAAAATATCATGGGGACAGTTCAACGATAATGCAAGGCTCACTGCACTCCGGCAAGTCGATGACCCAGTATGGGTTGTCCCTGCATTCCTTAATTTCACAGAAGGCTTGACAGCCGATCAGCAAGTTCTTGTGTGGCACATTGTGACACAGCTATGCTACCACTGGAAGCCCCTAGTGCTGCACCCGTTGTGTCATCCTCATGAAACACAACGAAAGTTTAAGGCGTTAAGAGCATAGAAGAGCACTTGGCATGGGATGCAGGCATGCAAGTGCCTGTCCGATTATATGTTGTATCTGGTGTTGATGCGACTAGAGATAATGGAAACCATGGGGGGAGCGAGCTAGCTGATTTATTGCCACGCTTGCTATGATATGGTACAGTTCATCGAACGACATGAAGAGGATTTGATGTCGACTGTGAACAACGATGATGAGGTTGAGGGGAAGGCTTGCAGGCTGATGCTGATCGAACCTACAGAATGGATCACATATCCATCTCTGTTTTAGATAGCACGAGTGCTTGAGCACCTGATTCTTGTGCTTGGGGAGGACAAAGGCTGGAGGTGATCAAATCGGCATGGTTGGATCTTTTGATGCAAGGAGCTAAGAATACTAGAGCGACCATGCACAACAGAGGAGGCGACATTCTAACTTCTTTTTTTCTACTTGTGAAGCATGTGGGAATGGTGGATTCTTTGGATATTGGCGGATACATCACGGGTGCTACGTTGGACACAGCCAAAAAGCTACCGTCCATCATTAAACTATATTTAAGAAATTGTCCGCTTTGATGACGGCTGGTGAACAAGGGTGAATAATGTATCCATAGATTCAACTTCGATAAAATCACAAATTCTCCTTCAACTGGTCTACAAAAATTTGTTCTCATAGCAATATTGAAGATAACGACACTAAAAAAAATAGTCTTTCAAAGAATAGTTTTTGTATATTTGCTCATTGAGAAAGATGAATGAAAGAAAATATAATTTGTTGAAAAAAAATAACATACGGATTTTTGTTCATAAAGAATAATATAATCACATGAAATATTTTATGATAATAAATTAATAATATTAGTGATAAAAAAATCTTATATTTCGTGAAAGATCAAAAAAAAAAATTTTTTTACTCTTTTTATTAAAGTTGTTTTATTCATTTAAAGTTATCAAAGCATAAATATAATGAAAAGAGTAATAGTTGTTCAAAATTTATTTTATAATTTTTTTCTCATTCAATATAAGTAATCTCAATAATTGTTCTATTCTTCTTTTTTTACAATTTTATTTTATTTTGGTTCTTTTCTAATAAAAAATTTCTTATGAATTTCATATTTTTGTGCAAAAAATCAAATTCTTTGGATAGAAATTTTTCTTCTCTATTAGTTCAAATAATTTTTATATTAAACCAATTTTTTTTATAAGTCCTTCAAATTCCTTATATTTTTAAAATATCTTTAATTCATGAACTACAAAAGATGTCCAACTCATATGAATAAGGTCATAACTAAATAATAAATAATATCTATTTTTATTCTGAAATAAAATATTCATCTACTACAAATATCAACATGGACTAACTCAAGAAACTACATAACTTTCTAAAACTTAAGAATCATGATTATTGGTGCTTATCAAAAATATAACTTTCATAAATAAAATCAACATTAAAAATAAAAATATATCATTCAATATCTTTTATTTAATAACTTAAATCTAACAAAATACAAACAATCATTCTAATAATATTACAACTAAGATTTATTATTAACCTCTACTACAAATACATTACTTTTAATATGAAATTTTTTTATTAAAAACACCTCATTGACACAATTAATCCTCAAATATAAAAAATAATGTTATTATATTACTTATCTAATACTTAATGAACCACATGCTTAAAATTCAAATACTAAGCAAATATCATGAACCAATTTTTTTTATCATTTATCCTTCGTTATGATTTAAAAAAGTGTCTTGACATCTATTCTATAACTTAAGTCTTTATTCATATTCACATAAAACTTTCTAGACTTTGAAACTTAAAAAAATTCCACATCATTGTAAAACTAAAAATTGAATATAAAAGTTAAATGAAATTCAAAACATTATTTCAAGTTGGCCTTGGTTTACACATCCTTTACACCTCTTTAAAGGGAAAAACTTAATTAACTCAAAATCTTAATCAATAATTGATAGCCTCATACATCACATATATATCTTTAATGATTTGGAAACTAATTATAATGATAAAAGGGAAGCTAAGTAAAGATATGGGTCCTACCAAAAAATGTGATCCCAGATGGCTGAAATCGATTGGAGTTCCCAAGCTTCACTTCCATGCTTTCCTTCCCCTAAACTACTTACCACCTAGCCTTTGCCACTTTTTTTCTCTAGATGAGAACGTGCTGCTCTCGCACTTTTGGTAGCCAGCGGCATCGCCTTCGAGTGCTACTTCTGCTTGTTGCTTAGCCCACCAGTCTGGTTAAACAATAATAGCAACTTATCTCAAGCCTACCCAGATAAAAATATGCTTTGAAATAACAAAATCACGTAACAAAACAAAAAAAAACATGATGCTCTTACAATTAAAAATTGCAAATGTAACTATGGCATACCTTTTTTGTTTCACGATAGTTTTAGCCTTGTAATTTCCTCTATCCCCTCTGCCTGCTCGAACGAGAGCTACTCTCTCCTGCTTGCTGACCTTGCTCCTTGCATGCGCCTGAACACAACACATGATTATCATTTGTTAACCAATGAATTTTAGTAAATTTCTTTTAAAAATGCCAAACCAACTTGGATGGATCAAACGTCACTTTATGAACTCAACTCAAATGTAAAATAAACTTGAATACATCCAAGAGTTTCTGATTGTTCTTTTTCCTGCCATTTCAATAAGATCACTCCCAAAGAATGGCTGGTGAGAAACATCAAAGAAAGCAACCATGTTTTAAGACATTAAAAGCAGGAACCTATGAACTATATTTGTGTAGCATTGAGCACAGATTTCTTCGTGCTTAAGACCATAAAATTGCTGACACAGCTCAGTAATAAAGCTTCCATTAGCTAATTTCTAGATTGAATATAACTATGATGTTTTTGCTGGATGAAATAAAACTCCATTTAAATTTAATTACTTGTGCTAGAAATTACTCACTATTGCCTAATTTTACTTCAAATAAAGCTTCCAATTAAGAATTATGTGTCCAATAAAACCACGTCATCGGCATTTCATCTTCTAAATACTAAGTCGATTGATTGACCTATAGGACTAACTATCTGGTGTCACTTCTCTAAACAAGATCAAGATTAACATCATCAACCTTTAAAAGACATGAAATATGCTTCAATAATACATGTTGAGGAGTGAAATCAGAAGGGCCATCAAACCAATAGAATTCAACCATGTTAGAGAATTACCTTAAGCTTAATAAGGTTCAAACATTTTGCACTTAGCTGCTCAGAAGATGGAATTTCAGAATTTGCTGCTTTATAGCCTTCATCCTTTCTTAATAGACCATGTTGAGACAAGGCCTTCTTTGCCTCCTTGTTTGCCTAATAAACATTTGAATATGATTTCTCAAGTTAAACTTCTAGTCAAGACATGAAGACCCTACATATAACTTATGCTCATTTATTTGATAACAACGGAGATTGCCTTTAACTTAAAAGCTTGGTCAAGAACTTCTACAAGAACAAGGTAATCTTTGCAGAAGCCCTTCGATCAATAAATACAAGATAATTGATGAGCTGCTAAGAATATTGAATATAGAAGACAAAAGATGATGTCTACCTTCAGTTCTTTGATGTGTTGGAAGCCTTCATTGGAAACAAAACCATCAGCCTCATCAATTGAAACTATAGCAGCCTTGATTACTGCAAGTTTTTTAAGAGAATGTGGATTTGCATTAGTAGCATTCAGACATTCAACAAAATTTCCTAGCTTCCTCTTCTTTCTATTTGGCGGATCTTTCCCATCGTCAGCATCTTCATCTTGCCCATCAATACGTATGGCTTGCACTTCTATTTCTACATTCAATTCTTCAATGTCACAAACATTAGCCAATTCCCCATCATCTGAACCTTCTTCATCACTACCATTCCTTCAGGCATCATCTTCCAAACCATCAATACCACTAGATTGTCCACTTTCAAGGAAAAATTCATTGTCACTCTCTCCATCATTTTCTACTGAATCCTCATCTTCTTCATATGCAACTCTAGCACAAATATCATTGTCAACTGGTGAGGAATCATTTTCAGCTTTAGAACAATAAGCAGCCCTTTCATCCTAAGAACTACTATATAAAGGCTTATCATCGTCTTGTTTAAGTAACTCAACACCAGGCATGTCATTAGCAATGCTGACTTCTCCAAATGCTTTTGGTCTGTCTTTTGAATCAATGGGATGACCTTGGTCTTTGTTGAACAAAAATGAAGAGCATATCTATAGAAATGAGAAAAGAAAATTGAATTTTTTTCCAAAATATAACAAATTTGTCATTCTTTTTTCATTGCACCATTAAGGATTCCGTAAAAAATAGCAAACTCAAAAACATACCTCTCTTAACAATGCTATCAAGGAGCGCATAGCAATTGAAACAGCTTTCTCATGCCACTTTTTATACAAGACCAAGTCTTGAAGAAGGTCTTCATTCATCAACTAAATCACAATGAAAAAAACAAAAAATTAAGAAAGATGATGGTAACTGCTCCTTTCATGCTGTAGTAATTAAAATAAAGGAATCCAAATATCCCTATGTTGCTATGAAGACCAAGAATGAAAGAGCAACAGCTTAGTTTAGGCTGTGTGTAAATAGAAATAAATCTTGCTTCCTAGGTTTTGATCACCTAGAAGCATTTTTTTAGTGCCGATTAGAAATTCTATATCAGAATGGCAAACTGAAAATAAGTTGATAAATTACCACTGATATGCAAATATGAAGGGAAATCATCGTGTAAAGAGCCAAGGATTCATGATGTCACAGAAGTGCTTGAGGAAATATATAATGTACAAATCCAATAATGCCTTAGTTCCAACTATGTATCTATCATGCATCTGAACCATATTACTATTCCTTTCCTTTGAATGCTTGTTTAAGATATGCAGGCACTTAAATCACATATATTTCCATCTTTTCAAAGGTGTAATTCGTGAAAAATTGCAGTATTTATTACTATATCGTCATGTGCACTAACTAGTCTTTTACATATGCTGCTACTTCTCGAAAAGTGCATTTGGCAGTATCGAAGAGGTTTTAATAAAATATGTTTGCATATTTAGGTATAATTGAATGGCAATTGCATCAAATGCAAGAGTATTAGTTTGATAGCCAAAATTATTTAATTATAAAATACATTTTCATTTGTGTATTTAATGTTGAATGTAAATTGTACGGATCCAACACAATGAAATCAACATATTTTGATGCATCTCAAAAAAAAATATCATGTGGCTTATAGCTAGATTTGAAGCTTGGGCAAACCATTGAGAAAATCTTGAAATGAGATATCTGCCAGTACATTATTTGTGATTTTTTGAAGTCTATTAATTTTTTTATAAATTTTTTAAAAGAAAATTAACAAAATATTTTATATAATCCTCTTTATTATTATAAAAAGAATAAGCTTACACTCCCCAATGCTTTTTAGCTATGCTCTACGCATGAGGATGTCAGAGAAAATAAAAGAAGAGCTTGGGAGAAAAGAAAAAGATGATAGCTTGTGCTTGGTTTTAGAGGGCTACGATAAGCAAAACTTCACCTAAGAAAGTCATAGTAGAAACTACTTCAATCTGGGAAAAGAATTTCATAAAAGAGCTCATATCTTGAATTGCATAAAAGGGACTGTTAAATGTATACTTTTGACTGAGATTTTCCTCCCTTGGAATGCTGTTAAATTTTCTATTGAGCTGCTCGAGCAATGGTTTTGAAGTAACCAAATACGAGGTTTAATTTGGTAGTGTTGCTAAGAAAGTCTATGTCACATACCATACAATAAGCGTAATCGCACAATATGACAAGCAAAAATATACCACTCGATATGAGAGAATCACCTTAACAATCGTTGGAACCTGAATTATAGGCAATGTTATAGTGATATATGATAAGATCAACCCTGTTGTCAATAGTTGCTAATTTATGAGCCACGGTACAAGGACACTATCATCATAAGTAGAACATACTAGGCAATGTGGGCAATGGTTCTGTAAAGCAAAAGAAGGATTTAAAAACATTTTGTAACTATGTTTGTGAATACTTATTGTATAAAAATATATAGTTTAGAAAAATAATTAAATAACTTAAAATAATGTTTAAGAATTTCAAAAATCTTATGAATAAAATATAAATAATTACAACATCATGTAATAAAAATTATAAAAAAAAAGAAATTATAAAAAAATGAAAAGGCAACAAAAGTGACATAAAAGAGTCATGATATGAATAAACTAAAACTATAATAAGTTAGTTAAATTGTTAAATTATTTTAAAATATTATTTTGGATTATGATGTACTGTGATATTAGCATGCTACATAACAAATATTTATCTATACATATGTTCTGATTTATATGACAACATACTATAATTATATACACACATATGGCAATTAAAAAATAAATAAAAATAAGAAATATATGATAGAAAAAGAAATTAAAAAAAAAGAGAGAATGATTGACTAAATAAATCTAGAACACGAAAATGATGAAATAAGAATGTAATGATTTCTCTATGACCACATCTCGTGATTGTTCAATATGAGAGAATAAACTTTTGTATTGTTGGTACCTAAATTATGAGATACGAAAAAACAAAAAACCCTCCACCATGAATATAAGATTCTAAACTATGCCTGCAAAGGTACAAAGGTAAAAAAATAAGTAAAAAAAATATAAAAATTAAATAAAAAGCATACAAATATGAGAACAAGAAAAAAATAAAAATCTTATGAAAAAAATTAAAATCTTAGAAAAATAAGTAAAAAAAATTTAAAAATAAAATAAAAAGAACACAAAAATGAGAACAAGAAAAAGATAATATATGATATTAAAATTATACGATAATTATGTGTATTATGAGCATATAAATAATGATTCAGCATTTTATATCTTTTATTGATAGCATATATTATTCTTAATTATTGCTCCATCTTTATTTAACCACACACTCATATTATTTTATCTTCTTGTAATTAATAGTTTACAAATTAAGTATATTATGCTTATTTACTTATATTATAAGCCAAGATACATGCATATACAAAGCTAAGGGTTCTTAAAATATAACTCAAGATTTTGAATTAAATAGCATATTATTTTTTAAAATTTGGGAAAGACATTAAATGTGAAGACAATTGTTATACTTAGTTGACAAAAAAAACATTTATATACTTTTCAACTTCTCTTTCATTTGATAGTTTGAGATCACATTTGCAGCTTTCTATCCTATTATTTTATCTTAAGATATTATATTGGATATTTGATGCTTTTCATCACCCCAACTCAATTTTGGAATTGTGTCCTTTAGATTTATCACATGCTCTCTTTATTGTATGGTATTCTAATATTGTTAGTATATTTTAATATTAAGCCAAACGAAGAGTGACAATTAGACCATCAAAAGTGCTAAAATAATACATGTGAACTTTAGGAGTGCATGGACACTATTGGCTTACCAACAGCTCTTTTCCGCCTGCACCAAATTGGATGTTGGCAAAAAGGCATACAATGTTGTCGCTTTCAAGGGGAGCCACTTGCAAGCCAGCACCATTTGTAAAAATACGAGAACAAGAAAAAAAATAATATACGATATTAATATTATAAGACAGTTATGTGTATTATGAGCATATAAATAATGATTTAACATTTCATATCTTTTATTGATAGCATATATTTTTCTTAATTATTGTTCCATCTTTATTTAAGCACACATCCATATTATTTTATCTTCTTGCAATTAGTAGTTTACAAATTAAGTATATTATGCTTATTTACTTATATTATAAGCCAAGATACATGCATATACAAAGCTAAGGGTTCTTAAAATTTAACTTGAGATTTTGAATTAAATAGCATATTATTTTTTAAACTTTGTGAACGACATTAAATGTGAAGACAATTATTATATTTAGTTGACAAAAAATACGTTTATATACTTTTCAACTTATCTTTCATTTGATAGCTTGAGATCATGTTTGCTGCTTTCTATGCTTTATTTTATCTTAAGATATTATATTGGATATTTGATGCTTTTCATCACCCCAACTCAATTTTTTGAATTGTGTCCTTTAGATTTGTCACATGCTCTCTTTATTGTACGATATTCTGATATTGTTAGTATATTTTAATATTAAGCCAAATGGGGAGTGACTATTAAACACTCAAATGTGCTAATATAATAAATGTGAACTTTAGGAGTGCATGGACACTGTTGGCTTACAGCTCTTTTCCACCTACACCAAATTGGACGCTAGCAGAAAGGCATACAGTGTTGTCGCTTTCAAGGGGAGCCACTTGCATGCCAGCACCATCTGTGAAAATACTAAATTGAACAAAAAACTTCATCACAAAGGAAACCAAGCAAGGACAAAAGCATCGATTAAAACAACACAAAAATACTCGACAATAGTCCAAAAGAATTGACAAATAAAATTGCTTCAAAGCATAACAAGTTCAACAGAATCCCAATCAGATGAATAGAATGCATACCAATGGCATCCTCAAGCACATCTCACGTACCACATTTAACCCAACAACAATTGCCTAATATATCACAAGAAGCAGATTGAAATCATTACACCACTCAGTAATGAAAAAATATTCAATATCTAAACATAGTATAAAACACCTCAAGACGAGAACGATCACGCACATATTGATTCACTATTTACCCGAACTGCAAATTGGCAGGAAATTAAATTTAGTCCATCCATAACTAAACGTAGCTCCACTAGCAAATATAGTTAATGGAATCCAAAATCAAACTTATCATTCTTAGTATTATTATCTACTATGAATAACTCACTGCATTCATATCAAAACAGAAGTCACTTCAGGAAGGGAAATGAAATGTAATAGGCTGCCAAGTACTCAAGGAATTAGCAGTGGCATGAAATAGAGATTAAAATTTTTCTTCAATTAGAACTCTTAAAAATTGGTGTAGTGGGAAAAATGCACACCCCAATCCAACATATTTGATGACATTGTATACCAGCCCCAAGATGTTCAATTTAATCTCTATGCGGCCAAAAGAAGAATCAAAATGAATATGCAAAGAAGAATGATTCTGATCTTGGAAGGCAATTAATTAGGCAATTCCCTTTTATGACCATAGTCTTCAATCCAAATTTCAACAATTCTCAATAAAGATTTTTAAAATTAAAAAGGTCATAAAAGGAAGTGCTAGCTACTGCTCAAGAAATCATGACCTTGAAATTAGAACATTTTGTTAAAAAAAATAACAATTCAACTACAGGAATATTTAATGTTTTTTACTTGAAAGGCTGATATATTATGTTTTATGTCGAATTAACCTCGCTTGACCAAAAAATGGACCCATTTTAAAGCTTTTCATAGATTCGTTAGCATGTTTACAAATGCCAAAATCTCCAACAATATTTAAAAATACTAGATAATATTGTACAATTACAAATTTTCAAAGTAAGTACTTTTTAATAATAGAGATGAACTATGAATCTAATTCAATGTTCCTCATTCAATCTTCAGTTATATATATAATAATGACCCCCAACACACCCATGCAAACAATCTAGAGCCTCAAAAAGAAGTTTAAAAATAAGAAAAAAAAATGATAAGGCAAGAATGAAAAAGGAAATATCTAAGAGAACCAAAACACTGCCATCAAACTATAGGTATCACAATTAAACCAAGTAAAAGGAAGCAGACATCATTAACAATAGGGAGAAAACACCATTATAGAAGCAATCACGGACAAGAAGTATAAATCTTATTATCTAACAGGTGCCTACATACTAAAGACATAAAATAACTAAATGGAGATCTACAAAAAAGCTAACCACATAAAATCGTTCATTGCATACATGAAGATGATAGAAAAGCATCTCAGTAAAGCCCTGTGGAGTTAAACAAAGTATCAATTAAGGCTTGGAACACAAATTTTCAAAAAAAAGTAGGACTTCAATTCAAGGTTTATTAACCAGTGTGTCTTTAAGATGAATAAGAGGAGGGTAGGAGTGTGCTACATCATTTTTTGATGATTGACGTTGCTGCCATTTCATACCGTGAACAACACGTTTCAATTTTGCCTTTTCTTTTTCTTGCTCGAAGTGTTGCCCTTGTGTTGTGCCCAAAAATGTACAAAGATATCACTATTAGAAAATAATTTAGGAATTCCAGTACCTAACCCATTCCTACAGAATTGATCAAACGGAGCATGCGCTAAACAATGAAAGTGTTCCATAAGTCAAGTTTTTCCTTACAAAAGAATTACAATCACCAGCATTTTTGTAATCACATAGACTGTAGGTAAAAGAAAAAAGAATCCTACAAAAAATTGAGAGACTTCGAGAACTTTCAGTGGAAAGAGCATGTCTTTTTCAATTTAATAGCATAAACTTCAGTTAAAACAAAAATGTAAACTCATGCTCAAATTTCGATAGAACAAAGTGAGCAACATGAAAATCTATAAATGGAATTGATGCAAAAGAGCTAAAATTTAGAAGATACATATCGAAGTTCTGATGACCAATTTCTTTGAAATATTTTTGGTAAGCTTATATCACCCAACCAAACTATAGAGGCCATTTGTGAATATTTTTTTACTTAAGGTATAGTGATGACATTTGAAAATTCTCAAATTTATGCATATCAACTTCCCCACCTCCAAGTGAGTTGGTTATTCTTTATGATGAATGAGCATTGTCTCAAAAAACTGCTCTTCTGAATACACAAGGGGAAAAATATTAGAATAATATAGCAAATCATCAAGTAAGAAAACCATTTGTAATATAGCATTCCATTCAAACATGTGAATAATAGACTGAAGCACTTATACTAACTCAAGCTTGTCTTAACCAAAGCACAAATTTTGGGTCAATGACTAGGCACAAAAAACTGATTTAATGTCTTCAAGTCAAATAGAACAATATTAAAAAAATTTACCCAATTTACCTAACTGCAAAGACCTGATAAGAATAACACTTTAGTTTTTAATTATTTAGGATTTTTGGAACATTAATAAAGCGAATTTATTAGTCAAACGAAAGAATAACTTGCTGGAATGACCGTCTCTGTAGATGGAAATCCCCATAAAACTTAAAAACTAAATACTCGATTGAAACTTCTTCAACTAGAACAAAAAGGCTTTTACTTTATTGAATCAAGACTTGCACAATAGTCTCAATATAAACTATTCAATCCAAAATCCAAGACCTTATGCAAATATTTTGAAAGCCCCATCATCATCTCAAAGTTAAAGTGCAATATATGTTAGTCATTGTTTGCTGACCATTAACACCACAACATATCAGGGACTCAAACACCACCTAGATTATAATATGGAATAACTATGACATCACATCATGCTTATTGCATCTTCATCACTCCACACAAGAAATCCAAAAAATAAATAAATTGTAGAAACCAACTACATGCCTTATAAACAGTTTCCCTACTAAGAATGATTTGTGGATTTTGGATATATTAATCATCCTTATCACTTGAGGCTTCACTATCATCATCATCATCATCAACATGCTAATAACCAAGAAGGAAACATTTATTCGATACCATGACCAAGTGTTTGGCAAAAAGAAACCATAAAAAAGGCATAATAAGATAACTAATGGGACTTAACCAATTGCAGAGATAAGGAAATCACTATGATGTATCTTTCCTTTCCAATTCTTTCAGTTGACCTCTGGGCAACACTATGATGTATCTTTCCATTTATCTCGGACGCCTCCGAACCATCTACTTCTATGACTTGTACCTCTCCATTGTCCTCAAGGTAGCAAAACCATGGCAATGTTTGTCCAAAATTTTGTTAAAGGCAATGCTTAGGACTTCCTATAAGCAATGTGATATATTGTCTAAATATACTAAAAGATTAAAAAAGATGGTTATATCAACAATGAGTTAATTGAAAAGAAGTAAGGATTCCTGCACCATCATGGACGGATACGTATAAAGAATTAATTTCAAGAAACAAGAATTAAATTATAAATTTCACTAAGTTAATTAACATAATGATTTACAAGAAGATAAATGTTACTGTTGTTCACCAAACCAGACACAATGTCAGAAAACCAAGGTATTACCAATTTTAGGATTCAAGCTTCAATAATCAAGTAAGAATTGAAATAGAAATGTATTAGTACAATTTTGGATAAGTCTATAAACGATTATATAATGAATGTTTGTTATGGGATTAAAGAGCTTAATGAAGAACATAAAATGATTGTAAAATATTCATATCCTTCTAGGTCCAGCTTCGTCCTGGATTGAAGCAGAGGAAGGCTCAGCCTATCGGCTGCCTTTCCAGATGCAGAGAAGGAATCCCATAAGAGGAGGTTCGCCGCCGTCGCCGTTTCTGCAGATCAATTAACAAAACCCTATTCGAAGGGAAGCTCAGAAGAACCAAGATAAGGAGCTTATGCAGTTTCACGATGGAAAATGTTTAAATACAAAAGATAATTACTATAATTAATAATTTATTAAACAACAGAAGGGAGTATTGTTTTGAATTTGAATAGTGACACTAGGATTATTCTACGAGTTAGTATGGAATTAAAATTTTAAAAATATTTTAACAATTTTTTTTTTTTGATATATTTACTTAAAAGAATGGGGTATTATTACTAAATTTAGAAAACAATAACATTTTTAATATTATTATTCAATTATAATCTATCAATAAGCACACCTTTATTGATAAAACTTATGACAATTTTAAGATGCATAAATGTGCATCACAAATTTTTGTTATCAATCTATAATATAATTATATGATAAATAATAGAGATGTAAAGTTTGAGAACTGTTAATGATAATACCAACTGCTTGAGGTTGGACAATCAAGACTTCATTGCCATCGCTTACAATGCTATCGTCTAAGGAGATAATGCACATGATTCATCCATCTCGTACCCATGTCTTCTAGTAATGTTGGCACCTAAGGAGGTAAGTGTAATGTTTAACAATCTTTTTGACAATGTCTTGTGTCGCCATATGCAACACAACCTACAAGGAAATAAAAGAAGAAAGATAATATTTGGTCATTCTTTGTTGATGCATAAACTCAAATAACAAGTGACACTTAGGGTTTAATTGAAGGCAATAAATTTGCCTACTTGAAGAACAAAAATTTTTCTAAAGAGAAATAGAATTTTAGTTTATAACCCTTGTTTTTCTTGCCCTCCTTTGTGATCCTCGACTTAGGAGACCCAAAGTTATTACTTAATTATTTTTATAATCGCACTCAATAAAAATCTTTGCTAAGTTTTTGTTCATTCCCTTGAATCTAAATTTTACATTAACATCTTTTAACATCACTTGTAAGAAACTAGATAAGTAAGCTAAAATGGAGACAAAGAATCTATGATATTGTTATTTGAAAGAGAATCTCTCAACACTTTTGGTTAAGAAGCAAGCAATGTTCCTTACATTTCCACCTCATTAGTTTGTAATATTTCTCCTTCATCCACCAACAATCATTTCCATTTATTTTAATAACAAATAAAATATTTTACCAAATTTATTTCTTCTTATACTTTAAAGGGGCATGTAAGGTAATTTAATAACTCTAGCAAGGGAGACAACACCAAATCCCTCTCTTCTAATCAAGAGCCCCTTGAGGCTCTTAGTATCACTCTTTGACATAATCATTTTGCTTCCATTTTCACAAATCTTATACCTTATAATCCTTCACAACATCATCTTATTGGCACAACAACAATGATTTATGAATCACAGCCAACCACCACTCCCCTAGTTAAATTTTTTTTTGCCTTAAATTAATCTTAAATGTAACAACCCTCAAATCTCAAACTATATCATATAGAAAAATTTTATATTTAATTCAAAAAGATTGTGACAAACTATTATTAAACTGAATCAAATTAATTTCTCAAAATATATTATTTTTATATAAAAAATATTAAAATATATTATTATTATATAAAATTATTAAAATAACAATAAAAAGCTCATAATATATCACAAGTTCAAACTTAATAAAAAATATATTATTTGAGTATATCAATAAATAGAACTCTTGGGAGATGAACTCAATGACTTAGAGTTTGTAATTTTTAAAGATCTAAAAAATTTCTTATAAATTATTAAAGATACATGTATAAATGTAATTATCTAATGGACATGTAAGATAGCTTTGAAATTTTAAAAATTATGATTTATGTGAAATTTAATTAGTAGTTGATAAATTTGTAAATATTGAAGTATAAAATGCATCATGTTAAATTTATAATTTTAGAAATTTTGTCTTAAATTGAAACTAATTAGTGAATAATATATTTATAAATTAATAAATATTAGATTTTGATGGGGTATATATGTAATTTCAAGCTATCATTATAGAAAAATATTAAATAAGTTGACATATTTGTAAATAATATAATATTTAGGAGTTTTACAATGATGTCATATTGAAACCCATGAGAATAAGATTTTCAAATTCTCAACAGTCATGGTACGGGTAGGATAAAAAATGATTTTAAGAGCCCTCACTTCCCAAGTTTAATTCAATAGTGAGCATTAAGGAGTTCAGGTCATCACGACCTTGTCTTCTCGGCTTATAAATATGTCTAGTAGGCCCAATAGAGGCTAAGTTCAAGTGAACTTATGTGCTCCAATGAGCTTTTTCATATAAGAAGACTGAGAAGCAGAGTTGCGCCATTAGAGAAGAGTTGCAAAGGTTGAATCATCGATGATGTAAGTTCTATATTTTTCTATTATGTTACTATGTTTAATTAATTAAAGAAAGAGCAGTTGTCGTATCACAATATATGATAAGAATATGATAGAGCTATGAGAAGGTTGTGAAAAATAATTGTATTTGTCATTTTGCTAATTCACACTAATTCTAGGAGCACAATTATTGTTGCATAGATGAATTTATCATACAAAATAATATAAACATCATATTGTATGATCTATTTGAGTTGAAAGAGAATTGATAATTCTAAATAGGTAGATTAGTACAATGTTGGTGATCGTAAGGTGCAATTTCAAGTTATATAATTTTAACATAGTTGAATAGTACAATATGATGTGTTTATCAAATTAGTATGAAAAGCGGAAGATGTTAGTAGAGTGAAATAAAACCATTTAGTAAAATAGGATTAATCATATGATGCAATCATTAAAGAAGTCTCCATATCATATAGTGTGATTATATGTATCATAGTATAACATAAAAATTATATTAAAATATAAGGAGTCGAATTTGAACATATAATTCAAAATTATTATCGCAGAGTATGATATTTTTATTAGATTTGTAGATTCAAACAAACTAATATATTAGGTAATGAGGAATAAAGTCGATCGTGTAATACAATAATGATATCATATATGTACGATATAATATAGATTACTTAGTTCTAGATAATTGTATGATACAATTTAAAGAATTGTTAAAGTATGATATAAGTAACAACTTAATGATAAAAAGAGAATTTACATGATTTTAATTACTTATAATTCGGATGTATGTTGACTCTTACATAAACATAATATTTTTAAAAATTAAAATAAATTAATATTCAAAAAAGAAGATAACTGACGCATTTAGATCGAAAAATTGGATAACATGTAATGTAACATGATAGTATTATTTTAGTAATTATTCTTTTAGTATATTTTATTATAATTTTTTTTAATAAGTAAAATTTTAAAATATAAATAAATTTATAATTTGTGATCTAACATAACATTATTTTTTTTTTGTTTCTTTAAAATTATATTTATTATGATGGAAAATAGTTATATATTATAATTTAGTGTGATATGAATGATTTTTTATATTACTTAGAACATGACTTTATTAATTACAGATTTACATTATTTTGTTCATGTATTTGTTACATGGAATCATAAAAAAGTTAAAAAAAAAAAACAATATAAAATAAAAACACTTAAAATATAAATAATGTGTATTAGTTTTGATAATAATAAACAGGCTGACATATATATATATATATTTCAATAGTTTCGATTAACATATCATATGGTATTATATAGTGGAAAAATAAAAAAAATAACTTTTTAAAGATATTGTCCTCAATATTATGCCTTGGAGATGTTATGGTATCAATCTTCAAATTAGACATTTTTTTGGGGTGTTATGATATTGATGACACTAAACCCAATAGATGTTATTATAAAGTTTTGATCTTTAGATTAAATATATGCCTAGTGTATGTGTTATGACATCATTATTTATAATGGATGATACTAAGACAACAAAATTTTATCAAAAGATATAGCTACCATACTTACTATAGGGCTCTAAACCTAAGGAGTTCTTGTAGAGTATCAATATTTGGATTAGACATCTACTTAATATTATTTAGATAGATTAAATAGATGATGATTGGAGGCTATATATTGATATAATTATTGGATCTCATGAGAATAATGATTTAAAAAATACTGAACTTGATGATTATATAAAATATTAAAAATTAGAAAGAATAGAAAAACTAGTATTTATATTTTATGTAGTTTACTTATAGTATGCATGACATTTAATATGATTTCAAACTAACACAAGTGGTTTATTGTCATGGTTATGTTATGGATTTTATTTTATTCAACATATTTGTTTATTTTAGCATTACTTTTTGTTTAGTTGTCTTATCGGATTTATCTTTTGAAATAATTAAGTATCATTTGTGCTTACATCACAGATCATGCATCCATTAAATTGAGATTTGGGGATTTGACACCAAGAGAGAAGACCACACTCTTATGATTTAAGAGTGAGCACTACTTAGTGTAGATTTGGTAATTGAAAGTAAAATAAAACATCAATTTGAACTTTATATATATTGTTATACAAGTCATATCTATATTATATTATGATGATAATTTATTTGAATGATTTTATTTTAGTTAGTACTAAGGATTTTTTGATATAGTCATGTCTCTATATAGAATTTACTTTCCTCACTAAATATTTTATATCCATAAAACACTTTGATTTTTTTTAACTAAATGATTAGGTTGGTACCTGATATTAAGATAATACCAACTCTACTTTATTGAGGATTCCTCTATCACTTTGATGAGAAATCCAACCTATTGTAGGCATACGAGTATAATCTACACATTTTTTGTGAGACTTCTCTTAATAAGAAGTAGATCTTATCAACTCTAATTACCTAACTTTTATTTTTATTTTGTTAACTTATACCCTGGTATTTTTCCAGAGTTCAAGATTATTAATTCTTTACAAGTCATTTCAAGACATATAAGTGCAAGTTTTTTCACTTTTTTAAATGAAGTAACTTTCAAATGATTACAGAAGTAGCCTCCAATATAAAATTTCTCTGTTAAGTAATACAAGAGCATATGTTCTATCTTCTTTGGTAGTTGCATTAAACCTAAGTAGTTCTTTGAATCACTCATTAATCTAAGATAACATTAATTTGAGCCCCTTCAAGCCTTTCTCTAATTCTTCAATGTTGCTTATAAGGAAGCGAATCAAGAAAATTCTTGCATTACACAAGTGAGAAATCTTTAACATGGATTCTCCATTGTCCTCACAAGAAATCTTTAGAAGAATTTTGTGGCTCATTAATGAGAAATAATTCTCCTTCACACTTATTGTGAAGCCAAAAGGAAAAGCATATTTTCCTTAAAAATTTCTCATCCAATGGCATAAAAGACTAAGACTTGATAAGAACTTTCCTCAAAAAGCTTATCCAAGTGACCAGCATCCTCAAAGCTCCTAAGCTCAACACGTTGACACCTCTAAATGCAACACTTAAACAATTATTGGCACAATAAGGAGAAAGGGCAAATGCCTAAAGTTGAGGTAAGTCTTAATGCACAACCAAGGCATAATAAGGTTATGTAAATTCCTAGATGAAAAAGAAATTGTTAGTAATTTACTATAATTTTCTTTATTATATATTTACTTAATATTACAAGAATACTTCATTATGATTTGTGATTATTTATGTTCATAATTTGCTATAATTTGAAACCAATGGATCGAGATGAAACAAATGTGGTTGTACTCATCTCCATGAGCTTTATCTATTTAAATATTATTTTTATAATTTTAAATATTATTTTTTAAGTCTTTGACATGCTCTCAGAGACATTTTTATTCATACCTAATTTGATGATTTAGGATGTTACATTCATTTATCTTAGTGCCTTGGAATGAAACTTTCATATATAATTTATCTTTATTTCTTTTAATTTTTTAATTGGCTTGGATATATTACTATGTAATTCTTTATTGATTTGCATGTGATTTTTGAATCACTTTAATCTATTTATATTACATTGACTGAATTTATCTCACTTATGCTGCCATAAATATTTACTTAATTTTTAAATAATATTCTTTTTGTATACATTTATATATTAATAATAATAAAAGGCTATTTCAATATTAAAAGCTCATATCATTATGTCATTGCAGAATGTTAGATTAGAGTTTAGTAAAGCAACTCTCTTATATCATAATTAATTAGTTAACGTATCTAATGGTTTTGAGATATTTCTTTCTTGGACACTCCTTTTCCTTTATCTTCTCTTCACATTTTTAATATAATTCATATTTTATTTTGTCATCATTGCCACTTTTTATGAAAACACACTTAGAAAAACTATTTCAAATAATCTTTAAACAAGACTATATACTTTAACATTTTTAACTTTATATTATATGGTATGATCTCTATATCAAATCATATGATCCATGGCATATATAGGCCAAATTACTGATCATATGGGAAATCTCTATTAGTCCTTCTTCTAAACCCGTCATATTCATCTGATCAGCTCATCATACTTGTACGATGTTAACAATCACTTGTCAAAGAAAGGATTAAATAAGGCAATTGTTATTGTGTCTTTCCTAAATCAATTGTATTTGTTAAGTTAATTTAGCACACAAGAACAATGATCAAATAATTGAGCCATTTACACAAAGCCACAGCCCCATCACTGGATATGTTTTGTACATTGTATCAAATGATTTGGTTGAATATTTGGTTGAATCATAACAACTAAAAACTAACAAACTCAACCATAAATCCATTAAAATCACACAAGATCCACTTCCAAAACACACCAAATATAAAATATATGATTTATGAAGATGAACTCAATTATCAACTTACCTTAAGATGTGATTCTAGTAAAGTTAGGTCAAAACTTTTTTTCTTCATTTTGCTTTTTTTTTCTTTTTCTCTATGTTTTCATTGAATTCCTACAAGATCTCAAGCCAAATCTCCTTCAACACTCTCCCTAAGCTCTTTGTCTTCATGCTTCATTTATGCACTACTGAACTTGGCCAAAATGCTCGAGATCATAAAGAGCACTATGTTATTTAATAAGAGGATTATTTTATTATTTAATCTAAATTTCTTATCTTTTATATTTTTTTAATTTTAAATATTTATAATAATTTTAAATCGTTTTTGAAAAATATAAACCTCTTACATACAGATTTCTCAAATTGAAACCTTCATGATATTATATTCAGATTTTGTATTCTATCATTACTATCTTGGCATGCTTTTTAAAAGCTTATTCATCAATAAATTCTCAAGTTTCAAATATGACATAAACAAATTAAATAATTTAAACTTATTTAGAAGGAATTTTTAAGTTAATAAAAAAGACTATTACATATGCACTTTGTTATCAAAAAGAGAGATTGTATAAGCTTTGGCCATAACACCTAATTAGTTGTAGAGAAGAAAATAAAATGAATTAAAGGATCACTGTGGGAAAAATCTAATTAAACGAAACAAGGTAAGTTTTCCCAATGATTTACAATTGATTTTGAAGAGACCTAGGTTAGATCTAAGCTGAAAGTGTAAGTATTTCCATGCAAGCTATAAATGTTTCCTTTTTTTGCAAATTGGAATCATGTATGAAAGATTTGTAAAGAGAACTAAGCCTTATGTGCATGAAATCATAACTACAAAAGGGAATTTGGCAATTTAAAGAAAATACAAGAAATAAACAAAGTCTTCATTATATATTCTATGAGACCATCAAATAAACCAACAAAAGATTGAATGATCTAATGAAAAATATCAAACAATCTAATAATTTTTCAACATTTGTGTTGTGAGTCTTTATCGAATACTTGATAGAAATTCAATTAATCTTTCAATGAGCATTTAATGATCTTACATGCGGATTAAATAGTATAACTTGGACATATGAGGAGTTAACACAAGTCAAATAAAGAAGTTGGAAAAATCTATCATCCATTAGACATACATTGAGCAATTAAATGAATTAAATCAAATCATCTAATAGGTTGTAGATGATCCAATCAAACAAGTAGACTTTAATATGATGGATCTATTAGGACTCAAGTTATGGAATTAATCATAATAATATAATATTTTAATAGTATGAGTATTATTTAATAAATTTTTATTATGATTAATCTCATTATCTACAATATAAATTAATTAAGTGCATTTATTGGATGGTGAAATAAAGATTAAAGAGAAAGGAGATACACCATTTTCATTAAAAGTCAAAAACTGTATTAAAAAATAATTTCATAAAGTTTATAACTTTTAGTGATTTATTACTACTTTATAAACATTATAAATTTTTAGAAGATGGGATACGAGTCCTACGGAGGAAGAAGAAGAATATTAAATAAGCAATAACAAATTTTTAAGAATTTATTATTGTAATATCATAAAATTTTGAATTAAATTGGGAACAAAACAAAAGATTAAAATTATAAAACATATTACATTAAATATTTTTGGGAGAAAAATATTAAAATAAATGATGATCGTAAAAAAAATAAAAAATATAAAAAATGATAAATTTTTTAGAAAAGAAATTCTTTTTATGAAAAAGGTTATTTAAATATTAAACAATATTAAAAAATTAGAAAAAATTATGTGTAGTATAGTTTTATGAGTTTTACAATTTGTTAAAAAGATTTTTGACGTCATTTGTATCAAAAGATTTAGGAAAACTAGATTTTGTTTAAAATTTTCATTAAAATAAAATATTTTCCCATTTCTAAAAATCCAATTTATTCTAAAATTAATTAGTGATCAAATACTCGTGAAATAGCCACTAGTGGCTGTGAATATGTTAAGAAACTTTAAAGAAATGTTGGGTGTAGTATAATCTTAATTTTGTTGAAGTTTAGTGTATTTAAGTGGAGTAAATGGACAATTTTGTCGATTTAGAAAATCATAGACATAAAATGATTTTGATGGCAAATGGTCAAAATTAAAACTTCAAAATATGAGATTTCATTGTGAAAGTAAGTTTTAAACATTGCAATAAAGAATTTAAAATTATTGTTTTCTATTCTGTAAGAATTTTAGCAAACTATGTCCACAAACTTTTGTCAAATCCAAAAAATGGGGGCTTTTCCAAATTGGGTAGTTTGGCATGTGGAGCAAACGTGGGAGGAAGGTGACAACATTAAATTTCAAGTTAGGTGACTCTGAATTTTTTTGTACATATGCTTAGTGGTTGATGAAAATATAAATTAGTAGCCTTTAACATCTAAACTAGAATAAATTATAAATCAATATTTTTGCAATTTTAACTTTTGGATGTAGATGTTAAGTTGTATACTATATATTGCTATGGTATTTAATTTCTTGCATATTTTTTTATATGACGTCACATGTTTGGCATGCAAAAATATTCATTTAAGCATTGTCATATAGGATGGGAAAATTTTCATAATAATTTCAATAACTATTTTAATAAAAAATTTTAAAAGTATAAAGATAATTATAAGAATAAGTTTAATAACATCAATAAAAAAATGGATGGGATCTCTATGTTGATAATCTATGCATTTTTCATATCAAATGGACTCCAAATGATTTTAAACAAAATTTAATATAAGTTACTTATTCAACTCTTCATTTCTTTTTTTATTTTGATTTTTTTAATCTTTTTTGATATTTTAAAAAATATATCTTTGTAAGACACTTATTAAAATCAAATCATATTGTTAAATTCGTAACAATATTTCAAGTATAATCTAAAATATTTTTAAAATGTTGAATTGATATTTAAAGTTAAGATGTTACATCAACTTAACTTTATATGAAAAGAGATCAAAATCCTTATGATGTATTACTGACATGTCAAAGTGTAATATATAGCACTTAATTTCTTTTTAAATTGAAGAAATAGATTTAAACAATATTATCTAATTTTAGGTATTATAGAATTTTGATAGGTCTTGATTAACATCAGTAATCATAACCACTTGGATTTCTTCACCTTTTCCTATTTATAGAGCTCAAATTTGAGCTCTAAATCCACTTCCAACTACTTTAAAATGAACTAGATGTTTGTTAACAGACACATAGCAGTCACCGTTCAATTTGGTTCCTGAAATGGACTTTTCTGAATAAATTGCGATTTTACCATTCGAGATCAATCTTGGCCGTTGGATTTAGGCTGCCATGTTCTGGGCCATTGGATCAAGCGTAGGTTTCTCCTACATGTATTAGGATATGCTGTCCAAAAAATATTCTTATTGAAACGTTTGCTGCACTGATTTCTAATGGTCTCGTAAATCTGCTCAAGTTCGATTCCTTTGCTTTTCATTGTGCTGTTTGATTGCATCATTTTACCATGATTAAACTAAGCTGTCGGATCGTGCCTGCCCTTCCGCGTTCTTTGAAGATTAGACGGGAATTTAGTCTCATATTGTAGAAAATACTTTGCCATTGTGCTCTATAAGGATTATAACTGGCTTATCTCCCTAACTGTTTCGGGTTGGCTACCCCCTGCCTCGACAAAGGTTTTATTACTTGGTCCTGGTTGAGTTGAAGTCGCATTATTCTGTTTTGTTTCCCTTCGGGCTGATTACGCGCTGTTCTGTTCAGCTTTCTCTTTGGCCTTAGTCCTTCACCTTTGGGATTCGCTCAGCCCTTTGAGTCCATTGAACAATTTTTGCTTTATTTTTTTTAATCCCTAAAGCCTGGATGGGTCGGGTGGGTCGACCGGCCCAATGCTACGGTGAAAAATCCCAAAACTAAAGTGGTTTTATAGTGTTTTGTGAGAATTTTTGTGCCAAAATTTTGAATATAAGTGTACTAAAATAATTTTATATTATGATAGTATTACAAGTATCCTAAATGACTATGAAAAGAAATTCATAAAAAATAATTCTTATATAATTTTAAAAAATCAAATACCAATGTCAATTCTATTCATCAATAATGCTTGGCTCAAAAATCAAAATTCAATAATTATTAATCTTATAACATTTTCAAATTTTAATACTATTAGTGTACCACATCATCTAAAAATTTGGATTTATCAAATTCAAGAAAAACAAAGAGAAATTCAAGTATAAAAATTTTAGTGCATGTCTTCAATTTCCTTGAAGCTTGCGATGACTCCAAGGGTCTTCAAGACCATTATTTTAGACTTTTAATGTTCATGACTTGACTTAATTTAATATTAATAATTTCACTTAAAGTAAGCCCATATAAGATATAAACATTTATGTTTGACTCATCAAACATAAGGGAGTAACAAAATGTGGTATAATTTTCACTTTGTTGAAGTTTAGTTTATTTAGGTGGAGTAAATGAACAATTTTGTCGATTTAGAAAATTATAGACATAAAATGATTTTGATGTCAAATTGTCCAAATTAAAACTTCAAAAATTTTATTGTGAAAGTAAGTTTTAAACATTGCACTAAAGAATTAAAAAGTATTGTTTTCTATTATGTGAGAATTTAAGTAAACTAAGATTAGTTAATATTAGCTATTATCTAATCATATAAGTTTTAGAAATCTATTAGATATGAGTCATTAGTAAGTATTCTTTTCCATTATTATTTTTATTACTTAGATCTAAAACTCTAAATAAAAAAAATAAAAACATATATCATTCTATAAGATTTAAAGGAAACTTTATTGTTATTGTGTGCTCACATATATTTGCCAAAACATGTAGCATTAGTCACTTAATTATTTTTGGATTACCCTCATGCAAGGCATAGATGTCCCAGTAGACTAAGAAATTAAAGTTCTTTGTGCTTAAAGTAAACTCACAAAGGGGGTGAATTGTAGTAAATAAACTTTTGAGATTTTCTTTCAATTTTTTGTTTAAAGTAAAACTTAAATCTTTTATGCAAGAACAAGAAAGAGAAGTAAAATAGTACACAAAATATTTTTAAGGTGATCCGACTCAAAATTGAGCTTACATCCAACCCCAACAAGTGTTGGGAAAAAGCCATTAGAATTCACCTAATTACAAGCGAGGTTTTTCGTACTGCTCACCTCTAACCTACTTTTGATTTTGTCTACGGCTAATCCTGAACCTGCTTGAGTTTTTTTCCAAGCTCACATCAAACTCGGGGCTTTTGCACAATTATCGGGATGACCTTACCCCAAAGAAACAAATACAAAAATTGGTAACAAATTATAAACTTAAAACAATTTAAAGAAGTATGAGGCACACTCAATACAATAAAAATTTCAAAGAAAAATAAAAAAAATGGAGGAATAGAAATTGAAAATAGTTGAAGCAAAAACCTCAAATTTTAGGTTCCTTCTTACAACTTTAACATTGTGAATTTGGAAGCACCATAGGCTCTTAAAATTGCTCGTAGTTGTGATTTGAAAACTTTGAAAACTTAGCATTTGTAACCACAAGGAGTTCTTCATCCTTCCCTAATTATATAGCACAATTTAAGCTCTAAATCCACTCCAAACGGCTCTAAAATGATCTAGCCATTTGGGTAACGAACACAAAGCAGTCACCGTTCGATTTGGAGCCTGAAATGAATGTTTTTGATTGCATCCAGATTTTACCATTTGAGATAAATCCTGGCTGTTGGATCTAAGAGGCCTTGATCTGGGCCATTAGATCAACCATAGGTTGTCCTGTATGTATTAGTATAATGCGTCCAGAAATTAATTGATTTAAAACGTTTACCGCATTGCATATGCCTCTTGATGCATGCAGATCTGGTTAGGTTCGATTCTCCTGTACTTCCTGTATTTTACCCTGATTCATCTCAGCCTCAAATTGTGCTTGCCTGTGCACCACCATTAACAATCGGATTGGGACTTTAGTCCAACATTGGCCAACTAATTTTCCCATAGCACTCTATAAGGAATTTGGTTCGTATGGCTTACAAGCCGTTTGTGGTTTGCTCTTCTATTCCTCGCTCAAGACACTTGGTACTGGTTGATTTGATCTGACACTGTTCTGTTCAGCTTTCCCTGTGGATTGATCTTGCCTTATTTCGTTCAGTGTTCCTGGCGGCCTTCTTCCTTCGCCTTGGGGCTACGCTCGCCTTTTTCGGGTCAATGAAACCATTTAATTTTATCATATTTTTTTAAAAAAAATAGTAAACGCTTGGACGGCCTAGTGGTTGGGTCTGGTCGACCCGCCCAATGCAACAATGAAAAATCCTAACGTTGTTTTATAGCGTTTTGTGAGAATCTTTGTGCCAAAATTTTTAATGTAAGCGTACCAAAATAGTTTTATATTATGATAGTGTTACAAGTTTCCTAAATGATTATGAAAAGAAATTCATGAAAAATAATTCCTAAATAATTTTTAAAAATCAAATACCAATGTTTATACTTTTTATCAATAATGCTTGGCCCAAAAAAAATTCAACAATTATTAAATTTATAACATTTTCAAATATTAATACTACTAGTGTGCCACATCATCTCAAAATTTGGACATATCAAATTCAAGAAAAATAAAGAGAAATTCAACTATAAAAATTTTAGTACATGTTTTTAATTTCCTAGAAGCTTACCATGACTCCAAGAGCCTTGAAGACCACTATTTTAGACATTTAAAGTTCATGGCTTGACTTAATTAAAAATTAATAATTTCACTTAAAGCAATCCCATATGAGATATAAATATTTATGCTTGACTCGTCAAACACTAGGGTGTAACACAAATACTGGAGAACATTGATACTCAAAAAGGTAGTCTGCTTAGTAGAAAAATCATCATTACATTAGATATTATTTATTGTAGTGTAAAAATTATGCTAAAGTTAGGCTAAAGTGTAGTGTAACTTTTCATTTTATCACTAAGGGAACAATGGAAAAAGAGCAATGATGAATGGACCATCGCTATCATAGACAAGTATGGCCGATGAAATAGACCTTGATGTCACAATTCATCTTGATTCAAATATTAATATAATGCTTTTTACATATTTATTATCCTATATATTAATTTATTAAAAATTTACTCCAAAATAATAAGACAAAATCCTAATTTCATATTAAAAAATTATATTAATTTAATGATAAAATTTTTCTACACTAATAAAAAAATTTTAAATATTGTTTCTATTTTTCTTAACCTCTAATTATTAAAAAATATATGTATATATTTATCTAATTTTTATTTATTTATATAAAACTCTTTTTTATTTTTTTTTCAAAGCTTTATTTTGTAATCTCTCATTTTAAAATTTAAGCTAAAAAAATTAATGCAATCATTTTTTTCGTTTAGTTGGGTTTTCAAATGTTATTTTTTTTGTTTCCTTTTTTTGCTGAAAAATATTTATTTGAAAGAAAATACATATAGATGCTTCGTTCGTCGTGTAATTATTAACAGGGCATGTTTGGGTCATTTCGAAACCTCTGGCGTGCTCATCTTAATAAATTGCAAATCCCGAAACTCACCCCTTCGTTCGTGTATAGAAGGGAAGAGCAAGAGCATCATCATTCTCGAGACCAAACAATTCCTCGAAAGATAAAGAAAAGGTTTTTTTCTTCTTCTTGGGTTTGTAATTTGTTTGTCCGATGCTTTCTGTCTTTTGTTCATCATCCAACAGTTGCACCTCATCAGGGCTCCACTTCAACCCTACGCCTACGTAGCTCCATTGGATCATTTTTCTCTCATTGACGATTCACACAAGGAACCAGAACAAACCTGCGTTGACCGCTGCTTATAATGTTTCTCGAAGCCCCTCAAATGTAAGGTTTACTTCTCGCCACATTCAGTTTCAATCCGTTCTATGGCTAGTGTTCTCCTTGGCTTGGAATTCTTACTTGTAGATTGAATTGCAGAAGAGCGAGAACTTGGATGAATCGCAGTTAAATAGGCGGCAGAAGATTGGAGGCAGCAAAATGGTAGTTAAGGCAAACTCAGCGTGTTGTCACCTACCTCTATCGAGTATAAATACAATATCTGGGGATAATGGAGGTGTTCCTGATACTGCCAGCTCTAATGGAGATTGTGATGGTGCCGAGGTTGTGTTTAACTGAAGGGAGGATGTAGCGAAGTTAATATCTGAGAAATCAAAGATCAGAAGCAAAGCAGATGTCTAGGCAACTAGGCTTCCTAATCTTTATGTTACAATAACAATCTATCTCTTTTTTTTTCTTGAGTAAATGTGTTTATTCGAATTTTTATAGTTTTATTTTTGCAGGGAAGGATGAATGATACGAGAAACTACATCAAGAGGTTAAAGTCGTGCATTTGTTGGTACATTGATCTGGAAGATTATTATCTTGCGATACAGGATCAGCTCAATAGTTTGTCGGAGTCAGAAAAGAGAAAGCATTCTGAAATTGGTCAATGTTTTCAATTTACATTTTCACGTGATGATGATTTTTTTTTACTATTAAACTTTCGAAAATTTCATTTCATTTCAGAATCCCAAATGAATTCCAAAATAGAAGAGTTTACTTCGCTAATTGAGGAATAGCAGACAATGAAGGTAACCTTAGAGAAGAATCTTAAGAGAGAGGAGTCCAAAAAAATTGTACCTTCTAAAAATTAAATATAGTTTCTTTATTGACTTATATATAATGACAATACTCATTAAACATATCAGGTTGCCATTAAAGCTCAGGAGAAAGAAGCTAAAGCAAGGGCTGCTTCTGAAAATTTACCATATGGTCTCATGGAAGATCTTGAGAAAGTTACACAAGAAATAATTCATCTTAATAGTAAAGTAGAGCAACATTCATTGTTGAACTTAATTGAAAGAAATATTTATATAGTTTGTTTTTTTGATATAATCTGTATTTTGTTACTACATAGATAAAAATGATTCAAGGTACAAACAAACTACTACAAGAGTACAACAATAGCTTGCAACAGTATAACCTTCAGCTACAGGCTGATGCTATCAAGAATGGTGATACTAAATAAAAGTTGCAGAAGGAGAAAATTGCATTGGTGGAGATTATTACTAGATTAACAGATCAAGCCAGCTTGCTTAGGAACCAACATGAGAATATGAGGGTGAGATTATCAATTTAAATTAAGTTTACAATCATATAAATCCACTCCACCAAATTAAAAACAAAACCTTTTCTTCATGTAATTTTGCCTCAATTATTTTCATTCTAACTCTTTGCTTTTATTAAAAATTTTCTATGCTATAACTCTTAATTTATATACTAAGAAATAGATTTTAGTGGTTGTGCAATAATAGCTTAAATAAATCTGTCAATTGCTTCATTTGTCATCTAACAAATGCCTTTTAATCAGTAGCATTTTTCTAGTCTAGTAATTTGCCATAGAACATGGTTGAAATTTTTGTAATAACAATGTTGTTGAAGCTGGCTTTTTTTTGAAGAGTTGAGACATGCATAAGAGGAAGTTGAATTGTACTTTTTTTTCATTTTTTTCAAAAATTTACAAAGATAAAAATCCTTAATTTAAAATACTATTTTTAAAAAGTGTGTACACTTGTAGAACAACTAACAAAAAATACGGATGAAGTAATGAATTGAAATTTTTAAGTGATTTGGACAATATTGTTTATATTTACTCATAATCATAAAAGATCAAACTTATTCCATTGTAGTTTTTTTGTAAACGTAGGTAGAAAAAGATTCATAACAATCCATAGAAGAGTTATATACTATAGTTCATTATGCAACTCAAAGGGGGTACAATAGATCAAAAGATCCCATAATTGAGCCAAAAGTAGTCATAATAGAAGAATGAATGCAATAAATATAGAATATATAATAGAGACTTTATATTTATAATAGAGTGAAAACCTTAGCAACAACTTGGCATTTTGAATCAAAGATCAATATTGCAAAAGATCTTCTCCAAAAACCCTAATGACAATGAGTTTTTTTCTTTTAAAACACTTGATGTTGGATGAAAATGCCATTATTTTGCATATTTTGTTTGTTTGCAAATAATGTTTTTCCATTTCAAACAAACATTGACAACCTTTGAAGTTGTGAGTGACTTTACTTAAGAGCTTATTGTGATCTTTATAGTAGTCACAATGCCTTAGAAGTACGTGATTTAGCAACAATAAAAGCAATCTGAGTGGTAAAAAGATTTAGATATTTCTCTAACAAGGTACCTTTTGAAATCATTGGTTTTTTTGTCATTGATTTTTTCTTAGATTTGCTCTTTTCCCCTTGTAAATGGAACCATGATCCCTATAACTTGGGGCTTACATATGCTTGCTCCTCTGATGTGAGAGCTTGGGCATAAGGCTAGTTGGGATTTTGACATGCTACTTCTTTTCCTTGTTAGTTGCCCAATGTTAAATTGCAAAGAGACATGAGTTATTATTGACAATTCTTAGCCATGCCACTTATTAATGCTTCCAAAGTAGCACTTGTTCTAGAAACTTTGTTAATAAATTATGGTAGGTTACTTTCAACAATAGTGACTCTAATAATAGTGTTGTCATTATCATTAGAATCAATTATCAATGATCTGCTTGTGAGATTTTCTCGTCTTGAACCCATGTCAATGGGCTTTTTTCTGAATGATAACAACAGAAGTGGAAGTGTAATAATGGTGAGCAAAGAAAGAAGAAGAAAGAGAAGAATAAGAGGGTTTTTACCACAAGGAGGTTGAATTCCCCTAGAAGATTTTCTTTAAAGGGTTTTGAATTTACGAATTTTTGATTCTCAAAACAAACTGAATTTCTCAGGTTCTGAATTTCTATGAGTTTTGATGTCTCAGATTTTCTTGGATGTTTTGGATTTATTTCATTCATTATTTCTACCTTTTAATATAGGAGTTGTGATATAATTTTTAAATAAAAAACAAAAAATGTGATTTTGATTGAAAATCAAAAATTTCTCAAATTTTACAAATTTTGCACCTATCAACATCTGTCTTTGCCAACGTGCATCCCGAGGAGCACAAATTTATGACCGAGCCATGGGTCTATCGATGCATGCAGGTAGCTTGTGTGTGTAGAACACGAATGCGCTTAACTATTGACAAGGTGCACGTGCAACATTGAAAAGAAATGAACCATTGAAACTAAAAGGGATATTTTGTAAAATTAATAAGGTCACCATTTGTCCATATAGTTACGGGGTTGGGTACTAAAAAAAGAAATGATATAAATAATACAATTAAAAAAAAAACGATCACTTGTCTGTGTGGCTAGGTGATGCCAAAAATAAATTATAAAAAAATATTGTTAAAAAATTGAGCGTCCATAATCTATGAAATTGACTAAAAAGAGTATTGTTGAAAAAATATAAATAGGTAATACAATAAAAGGATAAGATTCAAAATCAATGTTATATAATTAAACATTTAAATTAGGAAATATTTATTATGTTATCAATTAGCAAATTATTAAAAGAATAAAAGTAAAAGTAATGTTATGGATAATTGAGCAAGAGAAATATTAACAAAAGAGAAATTGAATGTGAAACCATTCTTTGGTGTTTAAAATTTGGTGACACTAAGTCTTGTAAATCTCATCCATTATAACCATTATTGTAGCTATCAAGAGCATTTTCTAACTTACCCACCCGAGCTCTTTTATTGTTAGGAAATGAAGGTATTCAGGTAATTTTGTAATGGATTTGGAAGCAAAAATTAGGTTGAGGTTGGTGTAGATTGATTTTAGCCAAGATTAGGTGAAACCTTGACTTGAACCAAACCAATAATTTGGCTGATTGTTGGACTGAAATAAGTTTTAAACTATTTGAAATTCTTTTTTTGGTCACAAACCAATAAACATGCATGTGTATCACTCAATTTCTTCTTTTCAACAAGCCATGTATGTGTCTCCATTTGCAAGGATATGTTTCTCCATGCCAAAGTGTTTGTTGATATTTTGATATTTTCGCAAAAGCTGCATCGTTGGGTAGCAAAACACTTAAAATTTGACTGGCGATTTGGTATTTGAACCCTATATATTGTCTTAAAGAAAAAGTTCTTTTTTCTTTGCAGCTTTTTTCCTTAAAATCTTAGAGCCTTTGATAGTCATTCCATTGGAAAGTTGTACAAGAAACATGCCTAAAATGTACATTCATATCTGATATTTATACCACACATATCATACTTTTACTGAGCTTTAATGTTTTGCAAGAACTAAAAGGAAACATTCGCTTTTTTTGTAGAGTGCGACCTTTTTTGTCAGACATTGATGCCAAGAGAGCAGATGCTTCAGTTATTTCATATCCAACAACGTTGACTCTCTTGGGAGAGGCATTGATTTAAAGTATAGTGGTAAGGAATTTTTTTCAAATTCATTAAGTGCAAGCTTTCATCTATTTTATAATGTCTTATGGAAACTATAATCTGTAAGGATAACCCTTCTATAGTTGATGCGTTTTCTTTTTCTTTATTTTTAAACAGTTGAAAAGTATTGTTTCAATTTTGACAAAGTTTTTTCTCACGAGTCATCTCAGGAGGATGTGTTTTTAAAAATCTCTCAGCTAGTGCAAAGTGCACTTGATGGATGTAAGGTGGCATATTCAAGGCATTAAATCCATTATGTAATATATTTTATTTCAGTTTTCTTTTGTGAATTTTATCTTATTCACGTTTTTAATGTTTTCATCATTTATTTGTTACTAAATGAAATTTAGATATTTTCTTATGTGCTTCTTATGTGTATGCAATCTAAATAAGGTTTTATTAAACCTTATGTTCATGGATGCATAAATATTAATAGATGGTACATATATTATCCCAAAATATGGAGGAAGAGGCTTTTTTTTTATTTTTTCATTTTAGTTATTTATATAGCATGCCAGAGAAAAACCATGATCACTTATCTAATCCTATTTTAGTAAGTGTTATGATAGCTACTTATAATTTATGTTGCATGAATATGCAAAGTTATCATGCTAGGTTACAATTTGTCAGATCATTATATGCTTGATGATTAACATGAGGCATGTCTTTTTGAAATTGGGCTACCCTTCCATGACAAACCTTTTCATGAGAACAAGGTTAAAAGGTGTAAGATTTCAAGAAATCAAGGGTTAGAGAAATAGCTCTCAAGGTGTTGGGTCACACGGATGACTCTCAATGTCCAGATTGATTAGGATTCATCAAGCATGATTGGTATTATCATTGTTCAAGTTGAATAGGATAAAACTTAGTTCAGAGAAGGACAAAATATTAATGAAATTTGCAAATTTATCATGTGCAAAGGGTCTTGTTCTTTGGTTATAATTAACTTGCCACTCCATTATGGTTTAGTTTATGTACCATTTGGGTGCAGTGGGCAATTTTGCTTAATATAATTTTTTCTCTTTTAAGGAATTTCTCCTTGCTTATCCCTCTCTATTCTTACCTAAGTCTTATATTTGAACTTGAAGGACCTTTCTTTTTGTAATAACTCTAAATTACCTTCTTATGATTCTTTAGCTAAAGGGAAGCAAATCATTTATTCTTCTTGGAATTTGTAATTAGTTTCAATACTTTTCTAACATTGCTTGTTGGAATTAGTGAGTAGATAGAAGACGAGAGCTATAGTTCAAAAAGTTGTGCTTGTTGATGACCTTGTTTTTAATGTTTCTATGATGTAGGTGATCATTAATTCTATCCCTCCACCTCTTAAGAATGATCCTTCTTTTGAGCCATTCTTTCACATCGTTCAGTATCATTTGGAAATATTTTTGTGAAGGTCATTTCTATCAATTTGAAATTCTTGTTCCACTAAAGTCTACGATTCTAGCTCAAGTTTCAATTGTCTTAAGTGAGCTTGTTCATTTTCTTATGTTGAACTATCCTTTTTCAACTCATTCATCTCCCTTTATTTCTCTGCTAGTTAATTAATTTTTGCAAGTGAGATACCTTTTGTTTGTGACACTTCTTAATTTCCTTTTTACCTTTGTTGTCCTTTGATGTGTTCATTTAGCAAAGAGTGTGGCATTTTGTATGATGCATCTTAGCTATTCTTCTTTCATTGGCAATGTAAATGCCCCTCTCTTAATGGGGATTTTTTTAATTTTACCTTCTAAATTTAAAAATCCTACTTACTGTTATGACTAATCATACCCATAAATTTTTCTATGTGAATTCAAGACACTTACGTCTTTTTTTCTTGCTTTTTGGTGCAATTAAGTGAACAATTTTCTCCATCTTGCTTCATGGATGTAGCATCGGAGTTGCTTTAGAAGGTATCTCATTATTCCAAATTTCAAGTTTTTGGAAAGGATCTTTGCTTCTTCCTTTGCTAATTATGTCAACCCATAAACTTTTGGTTGAATGTTCGCCAGATCTTAGTCAAAATTAAAAAGGAAGCCCCAAATTTTAGCTCCAATGTTTCCGAGAAAACCTAAGTGAGGTGGAGCTAGAAGAAACCTAGGTGACTCAAGCATCCTTATGGAAATTACCAATGAGCTCCTCTCAGTAATGAAGAAATCTAAATATTTTCATTAAGGGAGTAATTGATAACATTATTATCATCCATCTTGGACGATTAGTTACCCCTTCAAGAGTTTAAGAATACTCCATTGAATGTATCTCTCAAGTAAATTCTAATTGCCATGTTACCTTTGGTTATCATCCATGAAGTCTTTGATTACAAAAATTGTTTAAGAAAGTTAGCTGGAATAATATTATGGTAAGAAGGGAGAAAGAGAGACAAAAAGTAGCTCTCTTAGGTTCTTGTTGGATGGTTAATTGGCTTTATTTAAGAAGAAGCAAGGCTTGACCAAGGGTTTGTAGGGAGAGGATGATGAAAGTGAGGATTTTGAGAGTGAAAGGGAGGAAACAAGAGAAGAGGTTGTGATTTAATTTTAGGTGAGGCAAACTTGAGAAAGGGGAAGCATGTGATAATTTTGGAGGTTTTGGAGTGAGGTATTTGGCAAAGGCTTAAGCATGGATGAAAGGGAGAGGATTTTGAGGTTTAAGATGGTTTTTAGGTTTATTGAGTTTGCTTAGACTAAAAAGGAATAAAAAAGAAAAAAGTGAGAGGAAGAAAGAGGTCATTAAGAGTTTCAAGATGTTGGATTGTTATTCAAGTCTAGTCAAACATAAGCCCTCAAGCTATGCAAGAGTTATCACCAAAAACAATTATCTAAAACTTTCATTTATCTTATATTTTTTGAATACAAGAGTTCTTGAAAAAGAATAAAAATGAAAAGAAATGTCCATGGAAATTAAAACCTTAATTAAACTCTTCTTAATTTTCAACAACTTATTTTAGGCAAGAAAGCATGAAGAAATAAAGTGAGATCACAAAGAAATAAAAAAAGATAATGCTATTCTAAACCTTGGCACTTTTTATATAATTCGTTTAAAGGAATTCATCCAAAAGGGAGCTTAACTAGCCAAAGCAAGTATCAAAGAGATTGAAAATCCATGAAAAGCTCCCAACCATGCCTCCTGTTGTCTTAATCTATGGAAAGTTGTCCAATGTGGTGTCAAGTGAAGGAACCAAGAAAATTCAAATTGAACTATGTTGTACTATAATAAACTATGATAAAGCACTCATAAATCATGAAGAGCTATCATATGAAATAAATGAAGTTATGTGTCATCATCTACAAATATTGTGAAGCAAGGTTTGATCTTAGTAGCATTGTCAATGGTTCATGCTTTATGTAGTTTTTATGGATTAAAGGAGGTTCAAACTCCACATTTAGTGTTGCATCACCTTGAAGGAAACCTATTGAAGACCAATCGACACTTTTCATCTCTCTTTAGGGCCATGGAGACAAGTTTAAGTACATGTTAGTATTATTTTGGTGATCCTTGGAGGGAATCAAGCATGCCCTTATAAATTACTTCTAAAATCTTTTAATGCAAACACTTTGTCAAATGTAATAATGAGAATATTCTATTTGCTTCCAATCTCTTTTGAGCCAAAGCATCTTTGTTATTTAGAATTTCTTAAAACCACCATCATGTTCACATGACTTATTACAAACATTGATGTGTGTTTGGTATTGTGGATATCGAAAGTTTTGTTGATTCTTTAGTTTGGAATGCCTTCAATAAGATGGGCATTTGTTTAAGTCGTGTTGTCCCCTATGTTGGTTCTCCAATCAACTTCTTTGGAGAATAAACTAAGCTTAAAGTTAGCTTTCTTTTTTCGCATATGGGAATGAAATATATATAGTCATGTAGATGGAAAAGTTTATGAACATGACAATATCATTATTTGTAATTTTTGATTTACCTACAATAAATAAATTTCACATTATGGCTTCAACACCTTCTATGTATAAATTTTGCAACCTAGTTTTATTTTGTCGAGATATTATTTCATTTCATCATCGGATTCAGACCAAAGAGGGTTTTATTCTCAAAATTTTTTTAGACATTTTAAGGCAAAATTATCACATAAATCTCCAAATCATTTTCTTTATAGTCAATGGGGGATTATTTATTTTTATGCCCTTCAAACTAAAATCCTACAAAAAATTACTCTTTGTTAAGTAATTTCTATCTTGGTCATCAACCATTAGGTACTCCTCAAACTCTTTGATCCCTTGTGTTCAAATAAAGTCTTATGCCATTAGGTTTTGCATTTTTAAGGAGAATTGCTTTAGTTGAAGAGTTGCTACCTGTGTACAATGATGGGAAGTCGTGGCATTTAGTCAATTTATTAGACGTCTTTGTTCTTCTTCATAGATAATTTTTTATTTTCTTCTTTATCTTTTAGTTCCTTCCAAGGTATACGTATATTTGTTAACTTCAATGGAGAGCAAAGGGTTTGAATTAATAGCAAAGGGAGACCATTCTCTCACTCCTAGCTCAGCACATTGATATTTTTGCATAGTCTCTTTTTGATATGGTTGGTGTTACTTGAGTTATGTTTTACCAACATCTTATTGTTAACTTTGAATGCTTAAGAATATGATAGAAGAAGACATGCTTAGCTAAGAAAAATAAGCCCTAACTAAAGAGAACTAGCTTATATTCTTAAGGTTTGATTCATTGTTGTTATGCAGTACCTCAAGTAGTTGGAAAAGCTTTTGCTTGTCAAGAAAAGTAATGACAAATGACACTTTTTTGTTGACTCTTTGTTTTATCTTATTTGGCTTGACAAAAATTTTCTTTTTTGTCAAGATTTGATGATTCAATGGGCTTGATTGCAACTTTTAATCATTTAATTTCTTAAATGCCTTCTTTGGATGACAATAGATAAAGATTTTTGAGTTAGACAATGAAAAACGTCATCTATCATCAATTTTCAATATGTTGCTAAAAGGCCATGTCATTTGTTTTAAAAACAAAAAGGTGAACATATCAATACATGGTTAATATAGTTGTTAGCCATCAAAGAGGAATGAATCTTGATGCATATGTTGAGGAGTTTTTAGTCAAAAGCAATCATTCTTTGCCTATGTCGAGGGTCTTAAAGAGAACTTTCAGGAATTATGAAAATTTAGGTTGCATGTCAATCCACTCGAGTGCAGTTTTGGCATTATATCAAGCACGTTTAAAGAAAGGAAGTGAAGCTAACCCTGATGGCTTTTGAGACTTTTTGAAAATGCTTTCACCAAAGCATTTTGAGACCTATGTAAGTTAGATGGTCATATTGTTACATTGTGTAGAATCATAACTTTCTATGAAGTCGTGCATTAACCATTTTCAAGCCATTTAGAGGTAAAATCAGATTGTAGCTTATAAAAATCTATGAGAATGCGATGGAATTAAGAAGCTCGTCTGTTATGTCTTTCATCTTCTTAAAAATTTGGAATAATGTTATCGAACCTCTCAAGGTGTTTGACTTTATTAAATCCATTTATTTTGTGGATTATTGAACCAGTTCTTTAGTTTATGACCTAGCCATGAGTTTTATAACAAGAATTGTGCTGGCCAACAATGCAAAAGAATGTTGCATAACATGTTAAGATTGTAAAAATTGTTATTTTAATAGACATTTGCCTCAATGACTAATAGGATCAATGAAAGCCATTAATGTATTATGGCATTTCCTACTTTATGAAACAATTTTCCTTGGGAAAACATTGGTTATTTTTGGTGATAGTTGATTGCTTCACAAAAAGGATTGAAGTAAAATCCTTGATTAAAAGAGATCAACAAAAAGAACTTTAGAATACTTGTGTAATGTAGTGCAAGCTCTTGAAATAACATAGAAAATTAGATTTTAATCTATATACATTTTCTATGAAGTTCTAAAGTTCATTGAGGTGTTTCTTTCTTATATTCAATGATTATCATAGTAGTAAATCATTTTTTGTCTTCACTTTAGAGTAATCTTATCTACTCCACAATAAGTGATCTATGAGTCTACCGATCTTATGATAATTTATAGAATATATTAAATAGATAAATTAGATTACATAATAAATATTTTAAGTGTTTATTTTTATGAAAATAAGATACTATTTTTATTGTCATGGAATTCAATACTACCTTGTCAAGTTAATGGGTTTTCTAATGACTTAATTGTCCATAAATATATTCTTGGCATTTAGCTTATGGAGTTGAGGGGAGGGAGGAGAGAGAGAGACAGAAAGGAGAATATTTAATTGTCTATATTTGATTTTATCTCTTATGGTCTTTTTTTCTTTGTTTATCTCTTTGTTATTTCTGAGTTCAAACTGTGAACTTGGAAGAGCTTCCTTTTTGTAGTACCCTACTGCACCTAGTAATTCTTCATCTCATTCTCTTTTGTTTCCTCAATGCTTTACGTTATGGATGCTAGTATAGATGGTCAAGACAGTGATTTTTAAAATTTTTTGAGTATAAGTGCTTAAATCAAATAAAGCTTTATGAGAAGGTATTTTGTATTGCTAAGACCATATTAAATTTTTTAATTTTAAAGAAGCTACTATAACTTTTGATAAAATGCATTAGATATCATCTGATGCTCTAGCAAGTTTAGAAAATTCATATAATTGATCAATTTTTACTGCAACCTTATTTCGTGTTACAGATCAAAATAAAAACTGTTTTTATGTTGAATGGATTTTTTTGCATGTTTCTTGATTTGTAAACTTAATTATACTTTTGCTATTTGTATTTATTGTTTTTTTAAGCACGTTGGGGTGGGCTGGCCTTCGGTTGGAAGGATCTAAAGTATGAATGGTAGAAATAGCTTGTTGAGCTTGTCTAGTATATTGGTTTATTTTACACTGTTAAATGCTGAAATGGTAAAAATCTTTTCATAAAATTTTCTGTTAAATAGCTTTTTGAGCTTGTCCAGTATATTGGTTTATTTAAATGGGATAAATATTTCTGTTATTTTTTTGATGTGTTTCTATTTTCTTCATTCACTTTCATTTTAAAAATCTTTTCATAACTTATTCCTACAGCAGACATAAATGTGGACATGAAAAACATTAAATGACCATGCTCAAATCACTTGGTCAGCACGATTGAATCGGATGATCCAACCAGTTGTTGAGCTAGTTGAATGCCCAGTTTGGTCTTGAACATTAATTCTCTATCTTGGAGAAAATGCATATAACAAGCTTTAGCTCTCATTCATTATTCTCAACTCCTTGTTTTACTCTCTCTTCTTTAAAAAGGTTGTTATCTTTGGTTATGGTCAAACTGGTTCTGGTAAAACATATACCATGATGGGCAAGCCTGAAGCCCCTGAGCAGAAAGGATTAATACCACGTTCCTTGGAGCAGATCTTTGAGACCAGCCAATCACTGCAATGCCAGGGTTGGACTTACAAAATGCAGGTGTGAATATTTACATGAAAACGTAAATTGTGCTCAATCTTTCTTGCTTTCAAACAATGCTTTTCATCTTTTACAGGCATCAATGTTAGAGGTCTACAATGAAACAATTCGTTATTTGTTATCACCCAATCATAGCACAAGAAGTTATCTAACTCTTCATAACAAGCAATACACCATCAAGCATGATTTAACAGGTAATGCACATGTGCCAGACCTTACTGTTGTCGATGTGTGTAGCATAAAGGAAATTTCCTTTCTACTGGATCAAGCTGCAAGGAGCAGGTAATTGAAATCAGCATAGACATAGTAAATTGGAGCATTCTTTCATCTTTTATTTTCTTGTTTCTGGTGGCCAACTGAATACATCATGTGTATTCAGCTTCCCAAATGTTCCATATTCTTGGGTACCAAGCTATGCTTTCCTTGCATGCATGCATTCATCTTCTGTTTCCTATTTTCTGGTGGCTAATTGAATATGGCATGTGTATGCTTTCATTTCATGTTCCATATTCTGGGGTACCAAGTTTTGTTTTGATTGCATGCTTTAAAACGTATGATTCTGTATCATCATTTTTTCACTTTTGGATCATTCTTCTCTCTCCCAACCTGACTAGCCACAAGACTATCATTGCAACAGATTGGAACTAATGATTCAGGTTTTACTTTGTTCATCAGGTCAGTTGGCAAGACTCGAATGAATGAGCAATCATCAAGAAGCCATTTTGTTTTCACCTTAAGAATATCTGGGGTGAATGTTGTGAGTGGTGGTTGTTCCTTGTTCCTTTGAGCCATTAAGCTTGTTACCTAAGACATTTGTTGACCTGACTCTTTCATTGTAGGCCACGGAACAATAGGTTCAAGGTGTTTTGAACCTGATAGATCTTGCCGGAAACGAGCGTCTTGCTAAAAGTGGCTCTACCAGAGATCGTTTAACGGAAAACCAGGCAAGAATCTCTTCTCATTTATGCCGAAAATTCTTGTTTTAGATGCACATGCAGAAATTTGTTTTGTCCTTGAAACAGGTAATTAATAAAAGCTTGTCTTCACTGAGCGATGTTATATTTGTAATTGCCAAGAAGGATGATCATGTTCCTTACAGAAACTCAAAATTGACATACCATCTACAGGTACATGGCCATTGAATTTCTTGAATGTTTAGTATATTGCAGTGTGTACAATTTCATTACATTAATTTAAAAACGTTCCGCAATAAGCCGTTTGTTTATTAAAAAAATCAATTTTTAACTTTTACCATCTTTGTTCTCATCATACTCTATAATCTCTTGGTGCATAAAGCCTTGTCTTAGGGGTGATTCAAAAACGTTGATGTTTGTTAACATCTCTCCGGAGGTTTCATCGATCAGTGAATCGATATGTTCTCTTCGATTTGCTACTCGTGTCAATGCCTGTGAGATTGGGGTTCCTCGCCATCAAACCCAGATGTGACCACTGGATTCCCATTGAAACAATGGTTGAGTGATTAAAGTACATTTGTCCACGAGGGTTTCTAAAACAGCAACTGAAGCAATGCATTTTTTGTTGCCCCAAGCCATTAAAACAATTTGGTTGAGTGATTAAAGTACATTTGTCCCAAAGGGTTTCTAAAACAGCAACTGAGTGCCTTTTTCGTCGCCCCAAGCCATTAAAACAATTTGGTTGAGTGAGTAAAGTACATTTGTCGGTTTCTAAAAAAGCAACTGAAGCAATACATTTTTTGTTGGCCCAAGCCATTAAAACAATTTGGTTGACTGATTAAACTGCATTTGTCCATGAGGGTTTCTAAAACAACAACTGAAGCAATGCAGTTCTGTTGGCCCAAGCCATTAAAACAATTTGGTTGAGTGATTAAAGTGCATTTGTCCACGAGGGTTCCTAAAACAGCAACTGAAGAAATGAATTTTTTTGTTGCCCCAAGCCATTCAAACAATTTGGCTTTGCCAAAATGTATTTTGCAGAAGATGGATTTGATCATTGCTTCCTCTTCCATTGCCATAACATTCGTGTCAGATTCAATAATTTGTTCGGCATCCAATTGATCTACTGCTTTGTGATCTTCGTGTATGGTATTGGGTGATGAACTATCTTCCTTTTCATCACCCATTGTTCTGAAAACTAAGTGTTCATCTTCTTTTACTAAATAGCTGTTGAAGTTGCACATAGCATTACATTTTATGCCTTTGATATTTTTCTTTACCCTTGTCAAAGAGAAACCATTATCAATCTAAGTTGTGCCCTTATAAATTATATGTTTTTAAAAAATATGACCTAGTGAGGTTGTTTTAATTTTTAAAGTGCTTCTATTAATTAGATGGTAGAGTTGTAATTATATATAGTACTTCATGCCCTAAAATTGCAAGAATTGGCATGTTTTTGCTTGTATTGCCGATAAATTTTACTATATATTGCTAGAATTTCGGTAATATCCCTAGTATCAACAAAAAAATGAAGCTTTCAACTCAAATTGGGAACAGAATTCCGTGTTATAATCTGATTATGATCAATCTTAGCTTCAGTACATGCACGTGTATGAGGATGCATACATTGGCATATGCATACTAGTATTTTTTAGAACATACTTTACAGTGATACATTCTATAATATATTTTGTCTTATTTTCAGTACTTGTATGGATCAAAATATCAGGTATCAATTTACCATAGCGCAAGAACTTAATTTTAAATGAAAAGGACAACATGAGTCCTGTTATTCTCACAAAACATACTCTTAGTGTGGCAGGTTTTATTCATAAAAAACCTTCCAATTTTCTTGATTGAGAAAGTAACCAAATTGCAAAATCATTGTCATGATTTAACTCAATTTGCTATAAACTTTGATGCTTTAAAAAATATATATGTTCCTAAACATGGATTACAATCTCTAGTGACAAGCAAGCATTACATTGACTTCAAATTAGCCATAATAAAAAAACATAGTAGAGTTAAAATATACTTTTGCATAATATGTTTTGGACCAATTGGTATATTTATGATGGCATGCATTGGCTAGGTGACAAAAAAATGGAATTTTTAGGAATATAAAGAGGCTGTATATGCCATACAAAAGTATCATTAAATAGAGATGAAATGATCAACTCTGCTAACAAATTAATTCAACTTATTTTTCGGACCAGTGTTTCCAATTAAACCAAGAGAATTACTAAAATAACCTAAAATCATTCAACTTGATCTTAGAAAACTAAGAAATCAAGTAACAAAACACAAAATATATGCCAAATAAGTATAGCATTTATCTACATTGCTTAAAAGCCTTTGATTCTTAATACATCTATTTTGATGTGGCCAATTAAGTGAGAAATATTATAAGGTATGCTTTCATCTTTTTCTCTGAATATGTTTAGAAACTAATGATTTAGCCTTGGTATTCAAAGAAATGAGGAGAATGTTTACACCATTTATATTTTTTAAAAGAATTTGAGGAATTTGCCACTATTTGAACTTAAACCTCCAATTCATACGAGACTCATTAGCACATAAATTAGATACCTGGCAATTTTTATTCAAAACACAATCTAGATATTGATATGGAATGGAAAGGGAAAATGGTCATATTTGATTCAAATTCATACTAAGAGGAGCTCATTTGTCACATCAAAAGCATAATGTTCACTCTTTTGTGAGTTTATGTAGTACAACAATATCCATAAATTGTTGTATTTGATGTTTTGGAAGAAATTTCTCTATGAAAAATATTGATCATGAAATGAATTCTATACTAAAAATTGTCTTGAGATGTACGTTGCAAAAAAAGGTAATACCTTTTGGAATATCATTCAGTGGATGGGCATTTTGTATTTACTAAAGAGCATATTTCAAAGCTTAAATTAAAATAATTTAGAGATCGAAATATATAAGGATGTCACTAATGATGTCAAAGATTCAAATGAAAAATGTAGAAAACAAAAGCGATAATAAATTAAACATATAAATCTATTAGTAATATATTTGATAATTTCTTAAACTAAACAAACCTTAAATTATTGATCCATTTATTCATTAGTTGAAGAAGGTAGTGCTTCAAAAATTTTGGAATGTGAAGGTTGAGATGCATATAGAGGGGTTGATACATTTATCCTTTAAATGAAGAAGATAGTGTTTCAAAAATTTTGGAATGTGAAGACTGAGATGCATATAGTGGGGCAGACTTTGTTAGTGATGACATGGCTATGGATGCAATTTTTATGGTCTACTAATGGTGAAATAATTGTAAAAATTTGAGGATAACAAACGAATGATATAATGGAAAAAGCATAAATGTTTGTAGCATGGACAAATGCTTGATTCACATCATTTGAGAGATGTTGGCTGAATGCTGGTTGGCCCCTATTGAATATTAAACAATTTAATGAAAAATAAATTTGAAGAGTGCTATTTAGTGTTATTGAAATGCTGTGTTTAATGATTTGTTGTTTAGAAATACTTTTTTTGAATTTGCCCAAAACATCTTTGCTTATTAGTTTAAAAAACAGAAAACTTTGACTTACTTTGTGAGAATAAAAGATCTTTTTGAACTATTAAAAAAATAAAATGAAAAAAGATAGTGATATCCCCCCTAATTTATAAATAAATATAATTAGTTAAGTTATTTAACATGACCTAAAATAAGTATTTTTGTGATTAAAAGTACTAAATTTAAGCAATCAAACCAACCTTCGATCTTATACTATCATGTGGAATATTATTGTTTATAAACTCATTATTTATGGATGGATAATACATGAAAACATTATTCCATAGTACCTAGAAAAAAAAAATTTATGACCTTATGCATATACTTAAAATAAATATAACAATATTGTAATATTCATGTAATGATTGATTATCCTCAACTTTATCAAAATATTATATGAATATATTTACATAAATATTCGTTTATATTTTTTTGAAAAATTAAATCATCACGATTTCATTACAATTATATATACCGTACAGATAAATATCTTCCATTTGATGGTTGTAAAAACTATAACAATAACTTTTTCACTATTTTTAGAAACCAAATTTTAGTTTTGCATATCTATTATAACATATGGTAGTTAAGTAGATTTATGTTGAACTAAAAATTCCTATTCGAAAGAAAAGTAGAAATTATAAGATTAAGACACAACATGCAAAAGTACTATGCCTGAACTTATAATAGATTTTTAAGAGGAATTAATCAATATTTCTTGATAATCATCACAGGAAAGTATAAGATAGTATAGTGTAACAAAATTTTTACATACTAATTTGCTTCAATCAAAGCAAGAATTCCTTTACAACTTCCCTAACATGAACATAAATAAGCAATGCAACTAAATGTTATGACATGAAACTTGATAAGAATAAAAATACATTAGAGAAGCCAAATAGATACCAAATATAAACATTGGGAGGAAAAAAGTCAAGTTAACAGATACCTTTTCACAGTCTACTGGTTGACCAGGGCGACGAATGTGCAGGGGAGGCCCCGTTATTTGAGATTAGGTATCAGTAACTCCCACTATTTGCTGATACCTAATCTCAAAAAATAAGCTATATATTATGCAGATGGCAAATGAAGGATTTGTATTACTACTTGAGAGAAACAGACCAGAAAAAACTATATATGAGAAGATTCACAGCATGCTTATAGAAGATAGTGAATTCCAAAACAATTTGAGAAGGCATTAACATAACGTCTAATTAGTTGATTGTAACTGTTAAACATTTTTCAAAAGAGAGAATATTTTATTATATTTTTTTTTTGATTGGGTGAATTTACAAATCCATGTGCACTTTAGGTTCCACAAAACTTTTGTTTCTTGCAAACAAAATTGTGAAAACCAAATCAAAGAATAACTACACCCAACAAAGAAAACATAAATTAAACTTAAACTGTCATCATTAATAATTCCATGATTTAAATATTCATAAAATGTTAAATTGTATCCAACGAAATGAAACATAAATACAGGAATAATGATATAAACATTGAGATATGGAAAGCAAACTATGTTTGCTATGACCATGGGCAACTCCCCTAAACTCTTAAAAGGCTAGAACTATCATGGGAAGACATCCTATTCAAACAGTTGGCCACTCTAATAAGAGCATCAACAATTCATTAAGCTAAGCTAGCTCCAAAAAACCCTTTACCAGAAAAAGGGAAAAAAAGGTCAATCCTAAATTTTCACCCCACTTTTCTATTCTATATTATCATCAGTGCTCACATGCATGCTAATAAAACCATTGACATTAGCAAATTCCCTAAAAGTTGTGGCTGGATAGACAAGAATATTAAATAGTGTCACATGGACTGGTCTCACACAGACATTACTTTTAGTGTACAAGCTAAATTTTTACAAATATAATCAAATAATATGGCCCCAGTAAGATAGCAATGCTTCTGTTTTGCAACTCAAAGCTTGAATTGAAGTACAATGTTACTACTGATTACCAAAAGATGGCCAAAATGACAAATGGATAGAGCTTTATCTTTAGTCAAAATGAAACAAAAACAAGGTTAACAATATATTCTTTTATATTTCAATTTTCATAAAAGGAGGAGACAGAAAGGAAATGTTGTTGAACATCAGATGAACAAAATGAGTTATTTCTTATCTAATGGATCCCAAAAGTTTTACCAACTTTTCAATAGGAATTCAAAAAGAAAAATATTAATAACTACAACAGCTATGAAACCTGACCAACATTCCAACTTGCTTATGAGAATGCTTAAAATAACTATCAAATTACAAGTAACCATCATTATCACCTTTGAGAGAGCTTCCATATTAACCCATAGAATAGATCTTGTTCAAGGTCATCATCATCATTAAATGAATCAAAAAAACAAATATAGGTATTAAGGTATAAGAATTTAAAATATGTCATATTTGTAAACAAAGTATGCATGAAGGAACATTAAATAAAGACATTTTAGTACCCAATCCCACATTAAATTAAATCATAATACAAGCTAAAAAAACATGGATGGGGCTATTAGTTCCATGAACACTGTGATTGTGAAGAATAAGATTTATGCCCTCAAAATATTCATTTTTAACTTTACAAATTGCAAGGTTGTAAATGACTTGATCCAAGCAAGTAAAACAAGGCTCAAGTTCAATTATGTTAGGTATACTGGAGCATAATTCGAGTATAATGGATGTTATTAAAGTTTGGCTCATTTAAATCATAATGCTTAAGTTCACAAACCCCAAACAATCAACTTGATGAACAAATATATGAATGAGCTGTAGAAAGGACAGCATACAATCAACTAAACAAGTTGGCACATTTTAAATATTTTACACTTAAAACAAGTATGTGAGCATAAAATGTTTATGAACACTAATTGATCCTTTAAAAAAGCATATATACACTACATTCATAAATATTAATTGATACTTTAAATAAGTATGCCATCTCTAAACCTCTAGATCATACTTAAAAGAATGTATTAAAGGGACACATTAGGTACATAAACAATCTCAGTTATTAATGTTTAGGAAAAAGGTGTGCATGAAAAAAATGAAATCAATAATAATAAAAATAACTTATGCATTTTGTTAAAAATATATATAATATAATGTATTGAAGATAAACAAAGACAAGCATCAGCCAAACACAGAAATAATAACACAACAAAAAAAACATGTACAAGATGTTAGAACTATACAATCTGCATGGCATTTCTGAGCTTTTAGAAAAGAATAGTTAATGACTATGACTCAAAGAAACTAAAGATAAATACTAAGGTAAAACACAGGAAACAACAAAGCCTAGTAATCACAAAATGTATATTAAATAATTAATCTTTTATAAATACATTGTTTCCAAGAATGGAGCAATTTAACAAAAGCTAAATAATCCAACTTCAAGATCTCATTCAACACCAACTTGATTAATAAGAAAATTACATTAGCTAGCTTTTATATTAAGACCATCAAACATATCATTCACAAATCAAATGGAGATCTTGGACCACTCTATTGAGCTAGCCATAATACTGTGCTACTAATTGAGAGTGGCTGCTGTAGTTGAAACCAGGCACATTTCAATTTCAAGAAACGATGAAATGGCCCGAGAGAAATCATCATAGAACTCAAAAATCAGACCTTAAGTTCTTCACTATTAAAAGTAAAGGAGCAATTTCAAACCTCATGGAACTTTAGGTTGTGAAAAGTGCAAGGCATTCCTTTCTTAAATTATATTTTGACAGTCGGAGCAAAAGTGAATGGTCAACGAGAGGGCCAATGCTAGCTGAGTTATCTAGTTGTTTTTATTTGATTTTTAGATTAAGTGATTCTTGTAGCAGGTGGATTATACAGAACTAAACATTGGAATTTGGAATTGGAGAAGAGGTTGTTTTGGCTTTGTAAGGTCATGAATACATTACTATTCATGTTATTGTTCAATAAATGCATATTTTCTGAAGTTGTGTGATATTGCTAATGTGTTTTCCATTGGAATGATGACATAATTACTAATTACCTTTAGTTTGTACTCATTTAATGAATAATTGTTTCCTTTCTTTTGGTTAACATATAAGGTACAAACAGGTGATGTTAGAAGCTTATGATAAGCAATGTGATGAAGCAACTAAGATATTTGTAGAGTACCAAAAACAGCTTCATCAATATGTAAGCCAAGCAAGGGATATTAGGAGGTTGATTACAAATAATGTTATTTATTCTATTGGTGAGATCCATTTGCACAATGAGAACGAAGCAGTCTACACAATGGTCAAGGGTACCAAATCATCAGATGATGTCATTTTGATTGAGACATCACGAGATAGAATCATTAGATCGGCATGCGAGTCTCTTGTAAGGCATATGATTGAAAGAATCCAAAATACCTTCCAGACGTATGATGGGATTGGAATGAACTCTAGTATTCAAGTAGATGCTACCAAGTTTCTTAGTGACTTGGAAGGTGATGTACCTGAAGATGTGATTGTTGTGATAACTGAGACTCTTAGAAATCCTTCACAATTACTTCAGTCAATCACTGCATACACATTGCACTACAACAAATTGATCCGTAGGGAGACTAAAAATATTGACATCCGAGCTAATGCAGAGCTTTTGAGGTAATTCTTTTTATCTTCAGAACATTGTTTTATTTTTCCTTTCCCCGCAGGCTAAATTTATAAAAGATTTTCTTTAGCTTTGATAAATCTTTGTTTCTTTCTCAAGTCTTGGAAGTCCTGTGATGTAGTTAGCATACATTAATAGCTTCAAAAATACGTTGGAGCATAGTGGTTGTAGATAGGAAAATATTGCAAAGTTCAACGTCAATGTCGCACTACCAATTGTTTTCTTATGGAAATCGTATATGTATTGTTATGGCTATTGTTTGATACTATTTAAGAGCTACTTTTTCTTTGTTGTCATATTGATATTATACTTTAATTTCATTTTTTATTGTATAACTTATGCAAAAGCCATATTGATGTCATTTCAATTATTAAAGGGTGCACTCATTAAAATGTACTAGTGAAACATTAACAAACTTATTTGATTTTTTGTTTAATCTTTGTCTATTTCCATCTATAAACTCATTCAATGTACACTTATTATGAAATGTTTTTTTAATTTTTAGTCTATGTTAACTCCTTGTGTATTTTTTTTTAGTATTTTGTTATTTGGGTTTGATGATGTTAACTTAATTAAGAATTTGTTCATGAAGCATTGATAAGATAGGAATACAAAATTAATAGAGCATGAACTAAGGCGAAAAAGAGAGGTTAGGAAAGGCTCTAGAAAGGATGGTAGATAGGTTGAATATAATAATATTTTTTATTATTATTAAAGAATGTTCAGGATTATGATCAGATTTGTATTCTTGCCAGAATTGTCAAAAATTAATGTCAAGGTCGAATAAATGTGTAGAGCAAATGTGTTGTTAGTGCCAAATCGATGTTAGACTGATATTATGATGAGTTTTTGATAATGATGCTTATTTCTCTTAAATTAAATTCTATTTCTTATAGTTTTATTTATTAAGAATTAGCTTTTGTGATGAATAATTAATTTTATTGGCTATTATAGGAAGTTGGATAATTTATTCATTTCAATTGCATGGTTAATCATTCCTTAAGATAAAATAAACAACACATAAAAAATGGTTAACGGATGATTATGATATTTTTTGGTTGTGGTTGGTGAAGTAAGATATATCGATAAATTTTAAGAAGATAATTAAATATTATTATTTTACTAATATAACAAATATTTTAGTATAATTATTATTCGTCCATTTTTTGGTTAAAAGGTTAATTTTTTTGTGAATTATTAGTTTTACCTTTTTACCACAAAATATTTTATTTAATAATCAATTATGAACAACTAATTTAAAATTAAGATTTAGAGTGTTTTATAGCATTTATAAATGACTTTATGCTTTGGAAATACCCAATTTATTGGTCTATCATATTAAATGGATTATCAAGTGTTCCAATTAGGTGCAAATATGAGAATGATATAGTAACAAATACTGCAACTTGGGATGCAAGTTCACCTTTACTATATCAGGTTTATGGTTGTCCAAGGAGTGGTACAGATCTATCCTTACAAGGAACTTACAATCAACTACTTGAAAGACAAGTATGCATTCTCCTGATATGTAGAATAATATATAGTGTGCTATTGTGGTTGCCTATTATTTCTCATATTAGAGGTTACTTATATTTATTGTTGGATATCCTATATTTGGTTATATTTCTTAAAATTTTATTTGTGATTATCTATCAGAGGAGTCCTTATAGTCATTCTCACATTCATTTGTTTTCTTTACTTATTTGCTGCTTTTTTTAACTTTAGGTATTTTTTTACATCTTTTTTTTTTATTAATGTTTCATGGGCACCTTTTGATTTTTTTTCATTCATAAGATCATCCATTTTCATATGGCATATTCATACATACAATAAAATTTTAATTTTAGATTATTACGATAGAGTGCTTAACAATGTGATTTCGGTTTTTTAATTATTTATTGTTATACCCCAAGCTATTTTCAAGGGATCTCACTAGTTATATTTAAAATAGGAGTTTTTTTCGTGATTTTTTTCGATTGTCACCACAAGCATCTCTGTGTTGCTATTTTGGAGACATTGATAGTCTTAGCCTAATGAAGAAAGAATAATAAATATTTAAGCAAGTAACCAAAGAATCCATTAAAAAATTACTTGACCATAAGTCAAACTAAGTCTTTTTTGAAATTACTACAATAATTCAAGAAATACATATTCAATGGCAGAATTATAAATATCAACTATTCTAACAAATATGGTACTTACGAAGAAGATGGGACTTTTGCCCTTGAGTGATTTTCATAATGATCCATGGCAAAACAATTTAGATAGTTTGGTAAACAAAATATAGTCTAGTGAAAAAATGCCTAAATTTAGGGAATGGATGATGAACAAAGGTAAGGGATACATTTACTGAAAACTATAACTATAAGAGTTGTACCTTCTTATTTGAAATATTACCAAGTGATAGAATTAATTGTCCTTTTTCTTAATAAAGCATGTTTGCAAAGCACTAATTCCATTTACAACCTATCAAAAATTACATTAAAGACATTAAAATTTCTTGGAAGTCATCAAAGCTACTCCAAAAAACAACTTACAAAACAAAGAAAATTAAGCATATGTTGGAATTTGCTTTGGATTGCACATCATTCTCCCTCTTTTTAAAATTACTTGACCTTGAGTTGACTCGTGAAGTCTTTTGAAGAGAAAACATTGCATATCTCCAACCTACCATAAGGATATTTTCTTTGCCCTTCTTTTTTACCGAAGGGAAAGCTTGGAAAGCAATGAGGGAAGCTTGGCATAATGAGCTAGTAGTAATCGAATCAAGTGTTGCATGGAGAAGAATTTTATTAGGGATGTACTACTTGAGTTGTGATTGTGTTTCTTGCAGCTAATAATATAGTTTCCTCTATTTACTAGATACATGTATAATATTTATTGTGCTAAGAAGGACACAAATGTAAGCTTAAAATTTGTCTTTTACAATTTTTCTTTTTTAATTTCTTTGGTTCTTTGGAACAAGAAACTTGGACAAGTAGAGATTGCTGTATTAGTCATAGTGGTATTTCACTAATTTCATAGGAATTAAAGTTTTTGGCTCTTAACCAAGCTCCATTTTTTTAATCTCTCATATGTTTTCATTAAAATATTATATAGAAAAAAAATTATATGTTAATATTACATGATCACATAATGCATAAAATATATGGGTACCTCAACATCAAATTATTGAGTATAACATAATCTTTAAGGGTTGTTAAGCTTTTTTTACTTGATCTTTGTTTGTAGTTTTTAAGGTAATCTTGATTAAATCTATATTGTCTTTTTTGTTATAAAAGATTAAATGAGTTAAGGTTGTTTGTAGTGTCTTTGTATGTATTATGTATGCATGTATGTATGTATGTATGTGTGTGTATATGTGTGTATGTGTGTGTGTATATATATAGTTAAATTATCAATTTACATATTTTATGTAACTCAGCTTAATATGCACTAATTGACTAAATTTTAATCATCCAAACTTATTACTAATATTTGTATTAATCATCCAAACTTATTATTAAACTAATTGACTAAATTTAATCACGTAGATTAGTGAACTGATTGACTTTTTCCAAGCTTATTTCTAATCAACGTAAAAGTTTTTTTTATGCATTTCGATTAGTAGACAATAGTGTCATTAACCCTTGTTAAGTGATAACTAATAATTAATATTTGTTATTAACTAAAGTAACCTAGCTAATGTAAACATATTTCTATCAGAGGATAGTAAATGCTATTTTATTTTTTGACTATGTAATTGTTCTTAATATTTTTTAATCACTTGTAAGGGTTATCTACATGAGGAATGGATTGAAATTATATAGATCAACATGTAGTTTAAAACAAATGGTTGGGATTGGCTCAACTTTGTTCATATACTTGCATTAAAATGATAATTAGTAGTTTGGGACAGCATAAGACCTCTACAAAATGGGGATTCTTATTTCATTATCATGGAAATATATACTTGATTAACAAATTTCTCATATGGACAATTGATTTTTAAATGTTTATTTTTTGATTTTAACCTAAGATTTAAATCTTCAATGTAGAAAATTGTAACAAATATGATGGTTGGGCATGTTGTTATCCTTTGGCAAAAGTTTCATTGTCGAAATCTTAAACTACAAGCTATGTTTGTGTAAAGTTGTGATTTAACAACGTGCTTGAAGTTGACCTTCCCATTAATAGTCTGCTTTGAAAATTGGCCATGCATTAAAGAAACTAGAAAAATAAGTAGTAAATTTTTAGTTAAGGAGCTCGTTGTCCAGAAGATTTTCATAGTCTAATTTTCCTTGGACATTTATGCTCTGTAGTATGGAGCTTTTTTCGATATTTTCTTTTCCAAGTTTTAATGAGATTGATGTGAACGTTTATGGTACTTCTCATAAACAAATTTTTTTGGTTTATTTAAAAGCCATATCCATGTCAGCTATTTTAGATAACCTTCTACACTTTTAGTTATGGTTATGAAGATATCGACATAACCCTCAGGAAATTGTTTCAAATGGAAACACTTATGGAAATTCTCCATCTCATAAGAATCATCTTTTTCCAATTTTATTGTGTTTCATTTTAAGAATCGTAATGATGTATATCATGCATCCCTTTTCCTTTCAAAAAGCTCATGTCCAGCAATTTGTGGCTACTTAAGATGCACTAAACAAGGTAGCTGATGCTAAAAGCATTAGCCAGAAACTTGTAAAGTGGTTACATGGAAATGGTGAAGTCGCAACAACAACACTACATTCTAGAGTCCAGTCATAGAACCTTGGTAACACAAGGAATTTTCAGGTGATTTGACCCATGCAATTTCTTAAAATAGGATTTTTTGTAGAAAGTTTTTAAACTATAATGTGGATCATCACTATGTGTCATTGATATGGAATTTTGTAAATTTTCTTTATTCATGTTTTTGTTCTGATGCTAAGTGTTGTCAATCTTTAACATGCCAAACATCATGGAGTTTTACCTATCGTAAGACTTTCGAAATTATATATTCCTAACACCATATTTTTGGTTATTTGGTGCTTACATTATGCTTGTTTCTTTTTTATTAATCATAATAGAAAGCAAACATATATTTTGTAAAAAAAAAAGAGTTCATTTTTGTTGAGCATTTTCATCCAATTATATTCATTACTCTTTGAGTTAAAAAGTTTAGGATTTTGATCATGGTTCTCATTGAAATTTTTTGAAACTGCATCGAATTATGTTATAGCTTAGCTTATAGTGTTTTTAACTTCAATTTGTAAAATGCATAAGCTAGCAACGTGAGGATTATTGCACTATAGGAGTTTTATATATGCAATCTTCCATTGCAATATAATGAACCGTTTCCATGATTCCAAGGTATTGATCACTTGGTATTATGTATTGTTCAGCTGGATATTTGGGCTAAAGAAAGAGATGTTGCTGGACTAAAAGCTAGCATTAATACATTGACATCTGAGGTTCAATGCTAAAACAAGTTTTTTTTGGAGTGGAAAGAAGTAGAAGATTCTTTACGAAAGAAATGGAAGAAAATTGAAGAGTTTGACTCTCGCAGATTAGAGCTTGAGTCTACTTACACTATATTTCTACGTGCTGACATTGTTAAGTCTCTTGCACACCATATCCTCATTCAAATGATATATTGCTGTTATGTGAACTTGACGTGTTATTGAGTTACATCCTTGTGCTCATCTTTTGCTTCCTATGTACACTGCTTGAATTCATCTTTTACTGCTGATTTGTAATGTATTTCTTTGTGATAACATTTTTAAGTATCTTGCATACTATATCATCTTTTGATTGCATCTTTTGTTGTTTGTGTGTGTTTTGTGTTTTTGAATGATATACCTGAGTCAATCTTTTGCTATTTAGTGTACTATTTATCAGATCCAAAAGTGTTTATGTACTGACATTATTAAGTATTTAACTATTGAATCACTTTTTTTTGGGACTAGATAAGTAACGCTTTATAGTGTACTTGAACTTGTACTATTCACGACAAACATTACATAAAAGCTCTAAGATGCTTGGGTTTGAAGGAGTGTAGGACATAGATGATCCACCACGGTGATCTCACTTTAGGCTTATGGTGATTGTGGTAGTAAGAATATGGTATTGTTTAGCTATAAGCTATAACAACACAAATATGATATCTAATTCTTGCCTAATGACACATGAGAAGTGAGAACTCCTAGAGTGGCCAACTATTTTTCATTATATTGTAATCTTCTATATTTTTAAGTTGTAAAAGTTAAAACTAAATTAATATATTTGCATTGAGGGGATCCTTTATGAATCCTTAAAACTTGATGTTTTCAGTGAGTTTTCTTGGGGGAAAAACTTTTGAGTATCATATATTCCATGAACGAACACCAAATATGCATTTTATCTTTAGGTTTGCTTTTTGAATTTGAGAATTAGTATATATTGAAAAAACATTTTTATCATCTAAACAAAAGATGGAAATGACCATCTAAATAGAAGTAGAATTATTAGTTTCTCTCAAAAGCAAAAAAAAATTAGAATAGAGAAGGATTGCCTTTTGCATTTTTGTATCAAAAGTCATCTTAGGTGACAACAATTATATGTTCTATTTCTAAACACGAAAAAGTATCATTGATCATGAGTCCTACTTGTATAAGCATTTGTTGAAACATTCTTTTTTAAATTCTCAATAACTCATTATATTATGTAGAATTGGGATATATTAGGATTAAATAGAAAAAAAAATTTATTGTTTTATTTTTTTAGATCTCAAATATATCATATTTAATTTTTAAGAATCATTATTCTTCTACGAATTTCTAGTGAAACTTTACCCTAACACAAACCTTTTGTTATTTCCATATTGATAAATTGTTAAATATTGATAATGCTACTAAATTTGATTGTAAATAATTTTGATTTACTTTTGTTCTCAAGGGAGGCTTTAAGAGGAATAAAAGACATCCTGAGGGGATGTTGTAGGTCTTGAGAACACTTAAGGAAGATAAGAGAGGTACCTTAAGATATTATTCTTAAGAGGTGTTAGTTGGACTTGAGGACCATTTTTATGGGCTTTACGTGGATGAATATTTTAAGAGAGAGCTTGAGTAAGATGTATTCTTTGAGAAAGCTTACTTGAGGTAGTTTTGACAATCAATGGGCATATGCAAGGTAGTCTATGGTCTTGAGGGACATAGTCGAGGTGTCAATTGGAGTTCTCGAGAGTTTGGCGTTGAGTATAAGGAATGTGTAACAAAACTTTCTACAATTGTTGAGAAGGAAGTATAGATCTCGAGCTATTGGAACAAAGGCTCAAAGAGTGCCCTCAAGAGCAATCAAGGCAAGTACACATGCAAATCAAATCACATCAAACACGTTTGGTGATTTTTGGATTCATTTCAATTGGATTTTGATCGAGTAATGAAGTAAAAAGTTTTAGAGAATCTTGTTGGCTTTCTAAGTCTATTTTTAATAATCTAATTTCAATATTTGTGGAAGAAATTACTCCAAATTTATTATAATTGTGCAAGGACATTTGGGTAAGCGCAAATTTAGAATTTGAATGCATCAAATTAGTTTTTGATTTTTAATGGCCATGATTTTTGTTTTATTTATTTCTTAGTTAGTTTTGATTAGATTTTTTATATATATCTCTGAATTCTTGTTACCAAGAGCCTTTATACTATAAAAATGGTTTGTCGAGGAGTTATTGGTATTGGTGCAAGTGGCTTGGTACTTTAGAGTGTCATTTGATTTCATGATTGAGGGTATCGTGAATAATTACTCTAGGTGAGAGGTGTTTTCTTTGAACTTGTTGCCAAGTTTTTGAGAATTTACTTCATAAGTAGGCTAGTTTAGGTTTTCTTTAATTGAAAAGTTAGAGTTTCTTTATGTAACTAATTTGTATTGCATTTTATTTCTTTCTACATGTTTTTGTTGTGGCAATGTAATCATTCTGTCTATAAGATGGATCATATTTTGCCATTAGAGTATTATATCTTACCTTACCTAGTGTAGATCTTGGTAAATGGATGGTCTACTTGAGATGAGGAAATATTGTTGAGGATAAAAACAACATCAGAAGAGAAATGTCTTAGTAAGATAAATATTTATATCATTGTAAGAGCATGTGATTTTTCTAACTCAACAAATACAACTTTTGATGGAGATGAAGACACACGAGGTGATGAAACATAATTTTGAGGATCGTTGATAGTTGGAGATGAGTCCACTTCAAGAAGAAGCATAGATGACGATAAGAGGTGAAGAAGAAAGAACTTTAGGTGATGGAATGATGAATGTGATCTTATGGCTCCAAGTGACAATGATTTCTTGAAATCTTTCAAAGTGGTGGCTAAGATAGAAATCCTATCTTGTAGTGGTTGATGTAAGGAAGAAAACTGCATGGCTAGATAGTTCGAAATGTATTTTTGCATCTTTGAGTGTACAAGTTTTAGCAAGGTATCCTTTGAAAAATGAATTTATTATGCATTAGCATGATGAAACAATCTTTTGTATTCTAGAGTGTTAAGGATTTGTAGTTGGAGTCAATTCAAGTCGTTTCTATGGAAGTTTTATCCCAGCTATGGGGAAGCTAGATAGAGGAAGTAGCATAGCTTGATAGCCATGAAGGTAGTTGATGCAAGATTGTAACTCATAATTTTGGAGATGAGTGGTCTCTTGTATTGAATCTTGGAAAGAAGAGCTTCTTGATGAAGCATTTGATAGGATTACTTAGATTATCATGGTTATCATTCTATCTCTTCAACAATAATGGGCAATAAAGCATGTTTATAATTGCTATTGAGAAGAATTATGGTTGAGTTTGGATGCCTAAAGAAGATGGCTTCAAGAGAAAAAACAAAAAGAAGGAATCCTTAGATTAAGGCATTTCCATTTTTTTCTAAAGTTTTTTAATTTTGTCTTTCTTTGAGACTTAGTTATATCAAGAGATATTATTGGGAATTATGTTCTAAATTGAGGAGATTGAGGGGCAAGGATGGTAATCATAAAGGGAAAATGGGATTCGTGTTGTTTTTAAGAATAATGTGTTTTTTGTTAGGTTGAATGAACTTGACCGTAGTATATCATTAATGATAAGAAGGTTATAAAGACAATAAGATTATAGAGGAGGGGACTACCCTTGAGTTGTTTCTATTCAAATCTAAGTCAAGAGGATATTGGTGAAAGTTATCTCTAATGATGGACGCTAATGCATCCAATCCTAGTGACTACACTTGATTTGGAGATGATGTTGAATTAACATCCATGTTTGATAATTGGATTCATTGTCGTGCAAAGGTCAAGTCGAAGCAATTTTAGTTGATACGGTGGTCTCTAATGTGTGCCACTTCAAGCTTTTCAAATGATTTTGATAATGGGTACATGTGGTACCATGATGCAATTTACTTTTAATGACAACAAAGCATGATGCTTCACATGGAAGAGAAGATTTACTCATTTGACAAGGATTGTGAAGTTTTGTCTACAAGGCGTTTGCAAATAATTGTGTCAAGTAAGCTAGTTTGTATTGTAGATTGGATGAAATATTTAATTTGACAATGACAAGGGCATTGGAGCATGAACGACAATGGCAAGTGGAAGAAGATAGTGCAACACATTGGACAACAATGGATACCATTGGAAGCAACAAATGTATTGGGAGAACTTAGTATTCCTTTGCTCTAAACATCATATTGGAGTGAATCCCTCCTTCAAAAGATGGGTATATTTTTTAAGAGAATCTTAAAGTTATCTCAAAAAAGTTCTTAAAAGGAAGAAATCACAAAAAGATGTTGTAGGCCCAGTGAAGGCTCAAGGATCATAAAAAGAACATCAAGAGGTTATGTTGTTAGGCCTAGTGAAGGTTCAAGGATAAAAAAAAGAACCTTGAGAGGTTATTCTAGAGAGATATTTGAGATTCAAGGTGAATGAAGATTTCAAGAGGAAGCTTGAAGAAGATGTTTGTGGTGTTGAGATGGTATACTTGAGGTGGTTTTGACACTCAACTATTTGCTTGGATGTAAACCATGTTTGTTAGTCACAGTTGAGATTATCATGTTTTATTTCACATGTTAGTATTGACAAGCTTAAAACTATTATGGGATGTTTCATATCTTTTGGTATTATGTGAGTTATATTAATAAAAGAATTATTATGAGATTCCTCACAAAAAAAACAAATCATATATGAAAATGACTCAAGGGTGTTACTTAGGTCAAACAGGGCCTCTCAAGTGTGCATCCTTAATTTAATATGAGATTCCTTAAAATGGAAATGTAAATTTTCATGAGAAATTGATTAATGAGTGCTACTCTAATAGACTGAGGTTCACTAGAGTGCACTTTTAGTTTGTTGTTTCATCATAAGATGTTGCTAAGGCTCCATGGAATTTTAAACTTAAGGTCAAGAGATCATTGATGATTAAGAAAAAAGATAAATTGATCCATTGAAATATTAAAATTAACAAAGGGATAGTATTAAATTACCTATAATGAGAGCATTTCTCTCCTATGTTTTTTTATGTTATTAATTTTAATATTTTGTAAATACTATAATTTTTTACTTGACCTAACATGTGGCATAAGCCAAAGATGTATGCTGTATAGTTTTTGTTTATCAAGCTATTGTCATGTGGTTAGTTTTTCTTTGGTGTTAATAATTTTAGGTAAAATCTTAAGCATGTCATGAGACTTCAGGGGATAAATAAGAGGTCATGGATTTTTTTTGCATTTAATTTGTCTTAGAATTCTTGTATTAGGAAAGTTTTATTAATATATGACACAATAATGAAAACAAGGATATGAGACATATTTTAGTGGTTATATTTTATTTATATTGCAATAGTTGCTGTACGAACAAAAATTTAAAAATAAAACATATATCTTTTATTTGGTTTTAATTAGAATTCAAACCTAACTCATATGATTGGGTATAAAAAACAATGATTTGACAAGTTGGTAATGCTGATGTGGACCAACAATACATCATACAAAGACACTTATGATACACAATATTGCTTACCTCAATTTCTATTTGTAGTGGTCACACAAAAGATTTTATCTTAAAATTTATATCAATGTTCTACTTTCCATGTTATAGTTGTTATAATATTTCTCCTAAATTTTGGATCTCTCTTATGATTGCTTTATTTGGCTATCCCAAATTCTTCAACAGCACCTGCTCTTACCCTCCTTTCTCTGAACTCTAGGACAGTAATTTCTATCCCTATCACTTATCCACTCTCCAACTCTCTCTAAATAGTCATGTCTCTCCAAAGAACACCATGCCACTCTTTTAATTAGAATTTGAAAGTTTTTCATTGACTCGGGTCGTTAACAAAATGGGTTTCTTCTAGTGGGTCATAGATTAGGTTTTAAGGTAATTAAGAATTTTTAGGAGTTTAGGAATTAAAGAAATTCTTATTTAATTGAAAATTAAAAAAAATATATAATATTCCATATACTTTACAATCAATTAAGTCTCCAAAAATTAACTAATTAATTTTGTGTAATTCATATTAATGAGCTCTACTAGTTAGCCAAATTTCTTCCTTTTTGTTGACATTTAATATTTTTAATAATTTTTAAACTAAAAATCCTCAATAAATTTATTGTATTATTTTTCTCAATTTATTTTATACTTTTAATTCTACGACCGTCGAACTTCTTTTTTTTGTTAATTTTATTAATCTTATCCTTTTAAGCTCTGGTGTTTAGCAAAATTTCATAATCTTTTTAGTTCATTTAGTATTTTTTGAATTTTTGGGATTTTTCTAAACTTATAAATATTTCCTTATTAATCCAAAACCCATCTTTTAATACTTCAAAAATATTTAAATTTTCATAATTATGTTTCGTTAGATTCCAAATAACTCATACATTTTATTTTTCACTTCATATCTCTTTTTTGAGATGTCATACCTCCTTTTTATGATATACGATTATTTAAAAAAGTATAAAATAATACTTAAAAAATTTTTAAAAAACCTCCAAAAATCCAATTAATTCCCAAAAAGTCACAAATTTTTTGGGTTGGTACACAACATCATGACAGTTAGGTTTGTAAACATCCTTGTTAGGGAAGAATTTTAAAGCATCTTTTAAATTAATTTTTATTTTATTTTAAAATTTGTGTCAAAATGGCTTCTCAAATTTTTTAATTTTCCATATTAAAAACTTGATCATGCATGTCATTGATGTTTTAAAAAATATTCTTTTTAGAATATAAATTTATTAAATTTTGCATCTAACATGAAAATTTTAATTTATTTTAAAAAAATAAAAAATGAAAATAATTTTATAATAATTATTATTCTTTTGAAATAGTATTCTTTAATATCATTTTAAAATCATATTTTTTTATTATTTAATTTAAATTTCAATAACAGTAATATAAAATTTAACTTCAAATATACACATAAAAAATTTAAATGTTTGTCAACTGACCAATGGAACACAAGTTGATGTCCTTGTTTCAATTTCAAATGATTCTGAAAAAACTTCATGACAATATGACTAAGATAACATGAAACCATCGAAAACGACAACATATCAAATATGCAAACATAAAGGATTCTTCAAGCTTGACCTAAAACTGGAACCTGCCCGGCCTACTCTTAGTCATCCTGGCCTACCCATAGGCTTCACCATTGTCCATCCCATTGCTGTTTCTGTGCATGCAAAGGCATAAACCACCACAAGGACGATTAGGATCACAATGTTGATGATCAACACCTTCTGCCAGCTATGCCGTTGCGTCGCCAAGACCATTTCCACTTCGAAGAGAAGGCTTCTTTGACGTGAAAGATGAAGTACGGGGAGTTGCCTTGCTTTAACAACATGGAGGGTCAAGGCAGAATAGACTCCCTCACCGTCAAACCTTGAGCAGCGGTCTAGTACCCAAATAGTAGCTGAAGGGAATGCAGCAGGAGCTAGGCTCAGGGAGGGTAGAAGAACATGCACCCCCGGCCACGCGAGGACCGACTGTTGCAACAAGAGGCTAAAAAATATACCATTAACCAATAAAATTTCTTTAATCATTGAATTCATTTTTTATATTTTATAATTTATTTTGATATATTAAGTTTATGTGTAACTATAAATATTAGAGTTCATATGTCTTTTTGGTGATACCTCCTGAACGAGAACTGCTTATATAACCTTGGAGAGGTTTAGTTAACACGAAGCCATGCAATGTTTCCTCAAAGAAGTATTTTTGAGATTCATAGGATTTCCCCAACTAACCATATCACATGCTTGATAGAGGAGGGAGGATTCTATTCATTCATAGGTTGATTGCAATTTGACAAATGTTTTGTAGCTCAAAATCTCTTCTAATGTGTAACAATTTCTTGATCATATATATGTTTTGTTTCTAATACATCCACTAGAGAGATTATTATATAATTCAAATTTAAAAATTATTAATCTAAAGGTCATAACCTCACTTCCAAACCATAATCCAATAAAATAGTTATTCAAACCATTGAGAAATAAGTGATCATTATTATAAAATATGAATTAAAACAAATAACAAGGGAGAGGTAAACTATGCATTTAACAAATTTTTTCATTCAAAAAATTAGAAGAATAAATTTTTATCTTTAAAATAGAATTTTATTTTATAAATATTATCAACAAAATAAGGTTATTGAATAGTAATCAAAACGTATGAAAAACTCTTCGGCAGTTGAGCCCAAATCTTTGACTATATCCATCCCCAATCCCTGATCGGGTTTCTCAACTCAAAAAGTTCAAAAGCATGCAATGTTCTTAGAGAATTTTGGGCAAGTATGTATACTTTCAATCTTAATATTTTTTAAAAATAAAACCTAACACTAAATCAAAGCAAAATTGTACCATTCATATTCTTATTGAGCATTGAGGTTTTACACAGAAGTCCATTACCCCCAAAATAGATGTTAAGGCATCATCTATTTCTTCCAAACCTTCAAGAAATTAAAAACTAGTTAATATCATTAGTTAGTTTGTGCTTAAGATTATAAGCAGATGCCTCCCTTTTTCTTTTGAATAATGGATACGGAAATTAAAATTTTAAAAGACAAAAAATAAATTAAACATAGGGAGAAAAGTTAGGATCACATCTAGCAAAAAAAATTATTACCTAAATCAGAACATTTAGAAGGTACCAGAATAGTATTGAAGAGATGAAGAGAAACAGCATATAGAATGTATTGTTGATGGATCTTAAGCTCCAGCTGCAGCTCTTGCAGTAATTAAAAAAGCACTTTTTTCAGCAACTACATGTGCTTCAAGACTAGTAGCTACAGCAGAGCCAATAGACTTAGGAAGAGCCTGTTCACAAAGCAAGCAGCCAAGAAGTAATAAGAACAAGAATTAATTAAAAAAATTATTTAATAGAATCCCCATTTTACTAAATGACATGAATCCAAATATCCCATTCCCTCGATGATAATTAAAGAGCTGAATAAATAAAAAATTATAATGATCTATTGTGATGTCACTTCTAAGAACAAAATAGAATGACTTTACTATTTACCTTGTTGAACATGAAAATAATTTGGCCACTCATAGCACATAAATGATTTACATTAAAGTAAAATTAACATAAAAGGTATAGGTTAATGAATAACTTGAGGTGTTGATGGCATCATATATAATCTATTATCCAGGATCTGATTGAAAGTGGATAGCCCTTTCTTAATGAGATCCTTAGAACTAGATGAAACATTTGCCATAGAATTGCAAGCTAGAATGATCGTCCTCATCGCATGTTCTTGTGCAGCTATTGGTTGAAGGTCTCAGAAGGCTGATGCTTCCTATTAGTATAATACAGGAAAGTGAATGATCACAAAAAACCCCGTTAAAGAGATGCATCAAAAGAACAACCCCACATCAGTTTGTATGATCAATTGTAAAGTTCCAGATATAGTCAAATGAACTAAATCAATTGTTTAAAGCCTTCATGAACCACCGTGAATCCTACAGCTAAAGAACAATTGGACTAGCTAATTTAGCTACTCTTAAAATTTCATGACATTTAAATAGAGATTATCAGTGATCAATTGTCTTTCAATAATTTGTAATAAACTTTTTAGAAATAACATTTATGATGTTGTACTTTAAAATGAATAAACATTTTATGACATTATCAAAACCAACATAAGATATGGAATGAACTGTCCCAAAAAAATCTTTTTCAGGTGGCACAACATGAAACTGGTGGGAAGAACAAGGAAACATGAAGTAAACAAGATATATATAAAAAACTCTAACCTTTTAATTAAAGAAAAACTTAAAGCAATCAACTTATAAAACAGATTCTCAAACTCTTGACAATAATTTTAAGGCCAAACCACCTCTCATACGGAGTAGATACCCTCAATACTCTCGGCACATAGCGACATGTTGCGTTCAGCTATCGAGCAACTCATACTAATACTAAAACTTTACCTAATGTTCCCATTTTATTAACCGAGTCCTTTGAGCATTAGGAAATAAGAGATGCACATTATAATTCCAATCTTCAATATTAGGAACTAAATATGTTTAAATAAAAATATTTTGAAAAACAAATCAACCAAACCTTTGTTTGATGCTGTCAGGTTTTAAATTTATGCTTATCTACAAAACTCCTTCATCGTTAGAGTATATGGAGCATAACCTATACAAATATTGAAATTTGACAATCCAAAAAACAATGGGAAGCAAGAAAAATTATCTAAAAATTCCTAGATCATAACTCGACGAAAATTCAACTAAAATGTGTCCAGAAAGCCTTGTCTTGACTACTCTTAAGGACACTCCTTGAGCTTTGTCTTAGTCACCTCAAAAACCATCCTTTGTAGCAATATCTTTAATGACGTTCCTTCTCCTCTAGGACTAAGCCTTAAGAACTTCAGTTAAAAACTCAAACATACCCTCAAGATGATAATTTACTTTAAGCATTGAGTGTCAAAACAACCTCAAGTATACAATCTCAAAACCACAAACATCTTCTTCAAGCTTCCTCTTGAAATCTTCATTCACCTTGAATCTCAAATATCTCTCGAGAATAACCTCTCAAGGTTCTTTTTTTTATCCTTGAGTCTTCATTAGGCCTACAACATAACCTCTTGATGTTCTTTTTATGATCCTTGGGCCTTCACAGGTCCTACAACATCCTTTCATGATTTCTTCTTTTTAAGACCTTTTTTGAGAAAACTTTAAGACTCTTTTAGAAGATATGCCCCTCTTTTGAATGAGGGATTCACTCCAATATGATGTTTAGGCTAAGGAATACTAAGTTCTCACAATACATTTGTTGCCTCCTATGGTATCCATTATCGACCAATGTGTTGCACAATCTCATTCCGCTTGCCATTGTCGTTCATGCTCCAATGCCCTTCCCAATGTCAAATTAAATATTTCCTTCAATCTACAAAATGAACTAGCATACTTGACACAATTATTTACAAGATTCTTGTAGACAACACTTCTCAATCCTCATCAAATGAGTAAATCTTCTCTTCTTTGTGAAGCATCATGCTTTGTTATCATTACAAGCAAATTGCATCATGGTGCCACATGTACCCATTAACAAAATCATTTGACAAGCTTGAAGTGGCACACATTGGAGACCATCGTGTTAACTAAAATGGCTTTGACTTGACCTTTGCACGACAATGAATCCAATTATCATAAATGGATGCGAATTCAACATCGTCTCCAAATCAAGCGTAGTCACTAGGATTGATTGCATTAACATCCATCATTAGAGGTAACTTTCACCAATATCTTCTTGACTTAGATTTGAATAGAAACAACTCAAGGGTAGTCCCCTCCTCTACAACCTTGTTGTCTTTAGAAAAAATGGAAATACCTTAATCTAAGGATTCCTTCTTTTTGTTTTTGCTCTTGAAGCCATCATTTTGGCATCCAAACTCAGCCATAATTCTTCTCAAATAGCAATTATAAACATGCTTGATTGCCCATTATTGTGGAAGAGATAGATTGATAACCGTGACAATCTAAGTAAACCTATCAAATGCTTCATCAAGAAGCTCTTCTTTCCAAGATTCAACACAAGAGACCACTCATCTCCAAAATTATGAGTTATAATCTTGCGTCAACTACCCTCATAGCTATCAAACTATGCTACTTCCTCTATCTTAACTTCCTCATAGCTGGGATAAAACTTCCATAGAAACTACTTGAATTGACTCCAAATACAAATCCTTACAACTCTAAAATACGAAAGATTGTTTCATCATGCTAATGCATAATAAATTAGTTTTCAAAGGATACCTTGTTGAAACTTGTACACTCTAAGATGCAAAAATACATTTCCAACTATCTAGCCATGCATTCTACTTCCTTACATCAACCACTACAAGATAGGATGCTTATCTTAGCCACCACTTTGAAAGATTTCAAGAAATCATTGTCACTTGGAGCCATAAGATCACAATGGTCGTCATTCCATCACATAAAGTTCTTTTTTCTTCACCTCTTATCATCATCTATGCTTCTTCTTGAAGTGGACTCATCTCAACTTTCAACGATCCTCAAAATTACGTTTCATCACCTCATGTCTCATCATCTCCATCAAAAGTTGTCCTTGTTGAGTTAGAAAAACCACATGCTCTTATATTGATATAAATATTTATCTTACTAAGTCATTTTTGATCTCATGTTGCCTTTATCCTCAACAATATTTCCACATTTCAAGACCATCCATTTACCAAGATCTACACTGGGTAAGATCTAATAGTCTAATGGCAAAATATGATCCATGTTATAGATAGAATGATTACATTGCCACAACAAAAACATGTAGAAAGAAATAAAATGCAATACAAATTACTTACATAGAGAAACTCAAACTTTTCAATTAAAGAAAACCTAAACTAGTCTACTTATGAAGTAAATTCTCAAAAACTTGGCAACAAGTTCAAAGAAAACACCTCTTACCTAGAGTAATTATTCACGATACCCTCAATTATGAAATTACACGACACTCTAAAGTACCAAGCCACTTGCACTAATACCAATAACTCCTCCACAAATCATTTTTATAGTCTAAAAGCTCTTAGTTACAAGAATTAAGAGATATACATAAAAAATCTAATCAAAACTAACTAAGAAATAAATAAAACTAGAATCATGGCCATTAAAAATCAAAAACTAATTTAATGCATTCAAATTCTAAATTTGCGCTTACACAAATGTCCTTCCACAACAATAATAAATTTGGACTAACTTCTTCCACAAATATTGAAATTAGATTATTCAAAATAGAGTTAGAAAGCAAAAAAGATTCTCTAAAACTTTCTAGTTCGTTACTCGATCTAAATCCAGTTGAAATGAATCCAAAAATCACCAAAACTATTTGATGTGATTTGATTCCCATGTGTACTTGCCTTGATTGCTCTTGAGGGCACTCCTTGAGCCTTTGTTCCCATCAGCTCGAGATCTATACTTCCTCCTCAACAATTGTAGAAAGTTTTGTTACACATTCCTTATACTCAAGGCCTAACCCTCGAGAACTCCAACTGACACATCGACTATGTCCCTCAAGACCATAACATACCTTGCGTGTGCCCATTGATTGTCAAAACTACCTCAAGTAAGCTTTCTCAAAGAATACATCTTACTCAAGCTCTCTCTTAAAATATTCATATAATTATATCTAGAACATATAATTGTTGTCACCTAAGATGATTTTTGATACTGAAATGCAAATGGCAATCCTTCTCTATTCTAATTTTTTTTTATTTTGAGAGAAACTAATAATTCTACTTCTATTTAGATTGTCATTTCCATCTTTCGTTTATATCAAAAAAAATCTTTTTTCAATATATACTAATTCTCAAATTCAAAAAGCAATCCTAAAGATAAAATGCATATGTCGTGTTCATTCATGGAATATATGATAAAATTTTTTTCCCTAAGAAAATTCTCTGAAAACATCAAGATTTAAGGTTTCATAAAAGATCCCCTTAATACAATCATAATAATTTAGTTTTAACTTTTACAACTAAAAAATATATAACATTATAATATAATGTAAAAAGACTTAGCAACTCTAGGAGTGCTAACTTCTCATGTGGCACGAGCCTAGAATTGGATATCATATTTGTGTTGTTATAGCTTATAGCTAAATAATACCATATTCCTACTAACAATATCACCATATGCCTAAAGTGAGATCACATGTGGTTGATCAACTATGTCCTACACTCCTTGAAACCCAAGCTTCTTGAAGCTTTTATGCAACGTTTGCCCATAATAGTACAAGTTCAAGTACACTATAAAGCGATACATATCTGGTCCTAGAAAAAAAGTGATTCAATAGTTAAATACTTAACAATGTCAATACATAAACACTTTTGGATCTGATAAATAGTACACTAAATAGCAAAAGATTGACTCAGGTATATCATTCAAAAGCACAAAACACATAGAAACAGCAAAAGATGCAATCAAAAGATGATATAGTATGCAAAATACTTAAAAATGTTAACACAAAGAAATACATTACAAATCAGTAGTAAAAGATGAACTCAAGCAGTGTACATAGGAAGCAAAAAATGAACTCAAGGATGTAACTCAATAACACGTCAAGTTCACATAACAGCAATATATCATTTGAAAGAGGATATGGTGTGCAAGATACATAACAATGTCAGCACGTAGAAATGCAGAGTAACGAGACTCGAGTTCTGATTTGCGAGAGTCAAACTCTTCAATTTTCTTTCATTTCTTTCTTAAGGAATCTTCTACTTTTGTCCACTCTAAACACAACTTATTCAAGCGTTGAACCTCAGATGTCAATGTATTAATGCTAGCTTTTAGTCCAGCAACATCTCTTTCTTTAGCCCAAACATCTTGCTGAATAATACATAATATAGAGTGATCAAGACCATGGAATCAAGAAAAGGGTTCATTGCGTTGCAATGCAAGATTGCATATATAGAACTCCTACAGTGCAATAATCCTCACGTTTGCTAGCTTATGCATTTTACAAATTGAAGTTAAAGACACTACAAGCTAAGCTATGATATCATTGGATGCAGTTTCAAAAAATTTCAATGAGAACCATGATCAAAATCCTTAACTTCAGAACTCAAATAGTAATGAATATAATTGGATGAAAATTTTTTATTTCTATGATGATTAATAAAAAAAACAACATGCATAATGTAAGCACCAAATATCCAAAAATATGGTGTTAGGAATATATAATTTCAAAACTCTTATGGTAGGTACAACTCCATGAAGTTTGGCATGTTAAAGATTGTCAACACTTAGCATCAGAACAAAAACATGAATAAAGAAAATTCACAAAATTCCATACCAATGATACATAGCGATGATCCACATTATAGTTTAAAAACTTTCTACAAAAAATGCTATTTTAAGAAATCACACGAGCCACATCACCTGAAAAGGCCTTGTGTTACCAAGGTTCTGTGACCCGACTCCAGAATGTAGTGTTGTTGTTGCGACTTAACCATTTCCATGTAACCGCTTTACAAGTTTCTAGCTAATGATTTTAGCTTCAGCTGTCTTGTTCAGTGCATCTTTAGTAGCCACAAACTACTGGACATGAGCTTTCTGAAAGTAAAAGGGATGCATGATGCACATCATTATGAGTTCTAAAATGAAACACAATAAAATTGCAAAAAGATGATTCCTATGAGATGAAGCATTTCCTAAGTATTTCCATTTGAAACAATTTCCTTAGTGTTATTTAGATATCTTCATAACCATTACTAAATGTGTAGAATGTTATCTAAAGTAGCTGACATGCATATGGCTTTTAAATAAACCAAACAAACTTGTCTTTGAGCAGTACCATAAACATTCACATCAATCTCATTAAAACTTGGGAAAGGAAATACCTGGAAAAGCTCCATATACAGAGCGTAAATGTCCAAGGAAAATGAGACCATGAAAATCTTCTGGACAACGAACTCCTTAACTAAAAATTTACTACTCATTTTTCCAGTTTCTTTAATGCATGGCCAATTTTTGAAGCAGACTATTAAAGGCAAGGTCAACTTCAAGCACATTGTTAAATCACAACTTCACACAAACAGAGCTTGTAGTTTAAAATTTCGACAATGAAACTTTTGCCAAAAGGATAACAACATGCCCAGCCATCATATTTGTTACAATTTTCCATATTGATGATTTAAATCTTAGGCTAAAATCAGAAAATAAACATTTAAAAATAAATTTGCGATGTAATAAATTTGTTAATCAAGTATATATTTCCATGTTAATGAAAGAAGATTCCCCATTTTGTAGAGGACTTAAGCTGTCCCAGACTACCAACTGTCATTTTATTGCAAGTATATGAACCAAGTTGAAACAATCCCAACCATTTGTTTTAAACAACATGTTGATCTATATAATTTCAATCCATTCCTCATGAAGATAACCCTTTCAAGTGATTAAAAAAAATTAAGAACAATTATATAGTCAAAAAATAAACATATAATTTACTATCCCCTGATAGAAATATGTTTACATTAGCTAGGTTACTTCAGTTAATAACAAATATTAATTATTAGTTATCACTTAACAAGGGTTAATGACCACATTTTCTACTTATCGAAATGGATAAAAAAACTTTTATGTTTATTAGAAATAACCTTGCAAAAAAGTCAATAAGTTCACTAACCTAAGTGATTAATAAAATAATATCAATACAAATATTCATAATAAGTTTGGATGATTATTATTAGTCAATTAGTGCATTTTAAGTTGAGTTACATAAAATATATAAATTGATAATTTAACTACATATATAAACATACACACACATACATGCATACATACATACATGCATACATACAAACATAATACATACAAAGACACTACAAACAACCTGAACTCATTTAATCTTTTATAACAAAAAAGACAATATAGATTTAATCAAGATTATTTTACAAACTACAAACAAAGATCAAGTAAAAAAAAGCTTAACAACCCTTAAAGATTACATTATACTACATAATTTGATGTTGAGGTACCCATATATTTTATGTATTATGTGATCATGTAAAATTAACATTTAATCTTTTTTCTACATAATATTTTAATGAAAACATATAAGAGATTAAAAAAATGAACTTGGTTAAGAGCGCAAGACTTTAATTCCTGTGAAATTAGTGAAATACCACTACGACTAATGCAAAATCTCTACTTGTCCAAGTTTCTTATTCAAGAGAACCAAAGAAATTAAAAAAGAAAAATTACAGAAGACAAATTCTAAGCTTACATTTGTGTTCTTCTGGCACAATAAATATTTTACATGTATGTACTAAATAGAGGAAACTATACTATTAGCTGCAAGAAACACAATCACAACTCAAGTAGTACTTCCCTAAAAAAATTCTTCTCCATGCAGCACTTGATTCGATTACTACTAGCTCATTATGCCAAGCTTCCCTCATTGCTTTGCAAGCTTTCCCTTTGGTAGAAAAGAAGGGCAAAGAAAATATCCTTATGGTAGGATGGAGATATGCAATGTTTTCTCCTCAAAAGACTTCGTGAGTCAACTCAAGGTCAAGTAATTTTAAAAAGAGGGAGAATGATGTGCAAGCCAAAGCATTGTCCAACATATGCTTAATTTTTTTTGTTTGGTAAGTTACTTGTTTTTGGGAGTAGCTTTGATGACTTGCTAAGCAATTTTAATGTCTTTTAATTTAATTTTTGATATGTTGTAAATGGAATTAGTGCTTTGCAAACATGCTTTATTAAGAAAAGGGACAATTAATTCTATCACTTGGTAATATTTTTAATTAGAAGGTACAACTCTTATAGTTATAGTATTCAGTAAATGTATCCCTTACCCTTGTTCATCATCCATTCCCCAAATTTAGGCATTTTTCACTAAACTATATTTTGCTTACCAAACTATCTAAACTGTTTGCCCATGGATCATTACGAAAATCACCCAAGGGCAAAAGTCCCATCTTCTTCACAAGTAACATAGTTGTTAGAACAGTTGATATTTATAATTCAGCCATCAAATATGTATTTTCTTAATTACTGTAGTAATTTAAAAAGGGACTTACTTTGACTTATGGTCAAGTAATTTTTAATGGAGTCTTAAGTTACTTGCTTAAATATTTATTATTCTTCCTTCATTAGGCTAAGATTACCAATGTCTTTACAATAGCAACATAGAGATGCTTGTGGTGACAATAGCAAAAACATCACAAAAAAACCTCCTATTTAAATATAACTAGTGAGATCCCTTAAAAATAGCAAGTGGTAGAACTCATAAGAATAAATAATAAAAAACCCAAATCACTTATGTTAAGCACTCTATCGTAATAATCTTAAGTTAAAATTTTATTTTACGTATGAATATGCCATATGGAAATGGATGACCTTATGAATGAAAAAAAATCAAAAGGTGCACATGAAACACTAATCACAAAAAATGGTGTAAAAAATACGTAAAGTTAAAATAAGTGGGAAATAAGGAAAAAAACAAATGAATGTGAGAATGACTATAAGGACTCCGCTGATAGATAATCACAAATAAAATTTTAAGAAATATAACCAAATACAGGATATCAAACAATAAGTATATGTAATCTCTTCAATGAGAAATAATAAGCAACTACAATAGCATACTCTATATTATTCTACATATAAGGAGAAGGAATACTTGTCCTTCAAGTAGCTGATTGTAAGTTCTTGTAAAGATAGATCTATACCACTCCTTGGACTACCATAAAGCTGATATAGTAAAGGTGAACTTGCATCCGGAGTTCTAGTATCTATTACTATATCATTCTCATATTTGTACCTGAATGGAACAGTTGATAATCCTTTTAATATGATAGACAAATAAATTGGACATTTCAAAAGCATGAAGTCATTCACAAATGCTATAAAAGATTCTAAATCTTAATTTTAAATTAGTTGTTCATAATTGATTATTAAATAAAATATTTGTGGTAAAAAGGTAAAACAAATAATTCACAAAAAAATTAACCTTTTAACCAAAAAATGGATAAATAATAATTATCCTAAAATATTGTTTATACTAGTAAAATAGTAAATTTAGTTATCTTCTTAAAATTTATCGATATAACTTACTTCACCAAACACAACCAAAAATATAATAGCCATTTGTTAACCATTTTTTTATATGCTATTTTAAATTTTTATCTTAAGGAATGATTAACCATGCAATCCAAATGAATAAATTATCCAACTTCTTATAATAGCCAATAAAATATATTATTCATCACAAATCTAATTTTTAATAAAAAAACTATAAGAAATAGAATTTAATTGAAGGGAAATAAACATTATTATCAAAACTCATCATAATACCAGCCTAACATCGTTTGGCACTAACAAGACATTTGCTCTACACATTAATTCGACCTTGACATTAGTTTTTTACATTTCTGGCAAGAATACAAATCTGATCATAAAAAAAAGATTATTATATTCAACCTATCTACCATCCTTTCTAGAGCCTTTTCTAACCTCTCATTTTTGCCTTAGTTCATGCTCTATTAATTTTGTTTTCATTTTATCTCATCTTAGCTTTAATATATATATATATATATATATATATATATATATATATATATATATATATATATATATATATATATATATTAAAATTGAAATAATATTTTGCAAATATATATGCTTATTTTTCTTGATAATTCAAAATAATCCTATACAATGCCTCATCAAAATATAAAAAATATCATTAGACTCATCTCACAGAGCTATTTTCATTTTAATATTTATTTTTACATTTTCAATTGTTTCATTTTCTTGGCTTTTTGAATTGCTTACGAGACATTTTGATTTATATCTTATTTGATGAACCATGATGTTACACTCGATTTCATTTGATTAAGTTATATTATATTTTTTAATTTATCATATTTTATATTTATTAAATGTTGAAATATTAATTTATTTATATTTTTATATTTATTTAAATTAGTATTTTTGAAGTAATTTAAATAGGGAAAGATTGAGAGAGAACAAACTTGGTTACACTCGTCCCGATAAGTTTTGTCCAATTAAATATTTATTTTTTAACTGTTCAAAATATTTTTTTTTTAATAATTTTTTAACTTATTTTATTTTATTTTGTTGTATTATATTTTTAATTTATCTTATTTTAGATTTATTACATATTTATTAAATTTTAAAATATTAATTTATTTAAAGAATTAAAGATGTAAGGATTTTTGAAAACAAAAAATTGAAAGTATTAAATTTTTTTGAGTAACCTGAATTTCTCTGATTTTTGTTTCATTAAAACACTAATGTGTATTTGGTTTATCTCTACTAACTTCAGCAAAAAGAAAATGGTAAGTGGAAGTCCGATCAGGGATTGAGGGTGGATGTAGGCACAGGTTTTGGTTGAAGCACCTAAAAAATCTTGTGTATTTCGTTTATTATTGAGAATTTTATTTCATTAAACAAAATTTTAAGGTCGAAAATTTTTTATACTAATTTTTGGAAACAAAAATTTTCTTAAATAAATAATTCACTCATCCCCTCCTATTCGTTATGCCTCAAATGTTTTACAATAAGTTAGACATCTACTTGGTTTTATTGGACATGTTAATTGCATATTGTAATATGATCATTATTTTGTTTCATATTTTTAACTTCACATAAAATTGTTTTCGAAGGTTAGGCATATTTTTTCATTTGTTTTGGATCTATAAGCACACCAAGTGTTTTGAAACATAATGTATTTATTTAATTTTTTTATAAAAAGTACATTTCAAATTTAAAGTATTAAGAAAAAAATAAAAAAAATAGAGGATATGACACCCGATCCCAAGAAAAGCAAGCTTGGTCACCGAAACTATGCTCCAATCTTATGCAAATCAAGCAACATGATTACATTATTGTACATGTGTTGCAAAGAGACAAAGATGTTTGATAATGAATCAATTGATAACATTGAGATTAACAATTAGATTCAATTATTAGACAAGTTAACTAAGCTATTTAATGAAGTAACCTAAAGCATCCAGCATCCTTAAGAAGTTGGTTATTAAGGGTCATATATTTGACACTTACAAGGATAACATACTTGATTGTCAAGACAACCTTATCTAGTTTGGATAAAGGATTATAACAATCTCTTCCATAATCTTTACAATAAAATAGTAGTTTTATTTTCTTGAACAAAATACTAATAATATTATCCAAATTATCCATTTAGTTAGAAGGTCTTAAACTAATACCTAAGCCACCAAACACAAAGTATTAATGACAGTAAATAATGTGATGAGCCAATATCAAATAAGTATCTTAAACACCCTACACATTCCAATGAGACTATACATTCATATAACATAAGGATAATGTTCCAAGAAAACTGAATATTTTTTTTATTTAATTTTAGTTAATCTAAACTTATATTAAATAACATGCCATAACTTAAAATAAAATCTATATATCATATTTCTAATATAAATTAGTTCTCATGCTATCTATATGATTTAATTTATGTTCTTTATCATAAAGTAAACTTATAAAAGATCCACAAAAATTTAAAAACTATGAGCCAATGTAATACAAATACTTCTTATCAGGATAACTATTTCATATATTAAAATACACAATATAAAATAGCTTATAAGATATCTTAATTTAAGAATAAATTTTCTATTAATTTAATATTATATTTAAATTACCATTATCAAACTTTTCTACCTAAATTTAAGGTAAAGATTCTTAATCCACTTTTTTTTGTTTTACTTTTTCTACAAAGTCATAGATGTATGTATATGAGTTACTATATAATCTTTAATAATGAAAATATCTAAAATTTCTTAAGATTATATAAGCCAAAGTATTCTAACTACTTTCTATTCTACTACAAAAACATCAACTATATAATTCCCCCATCGTGTTGTGCAATTTGCATCTCACTAAATCGTTGTTATTAATTATTCACTTATTGTATTATATGGCATCTCCATCAAACAGTGTGATTCCTTCAACTCCCTATATATGGTTATCAGAATCCCATCTTACTCTTTGACCTTTATCTAATCATCTTGTATGAGAAGCTCATGGTACAGTATGATCGCTCCAACTATGATATGATGAGATTGTTGGACCACACAATAACCTTTCTTCTTGAACCAACTTAACTCTAATTGTATAATATATTCTCTTAATTGTATGATATATTTTTTAACTCCTTAAAAAATTACTGATAATCATATTGTATATTGTGTTTAATCATATAATAGACTCACATCCAAACAAAATCATAAGGCCTAAATTCATTTATATTTTACAATAAGACTACTATAAACACCCATAATTAATTATCATAGCAATCTTAACTTGTACAATAAAATAAAACAACTAATTCCTTTATAAAAATGAATAAATTCAATAAAAAATATAATTTCATCATTTTTTTATTTTCACTCATTGTAGTAGCTTTCTAGTATGTTCTTCCCCTTCATGATTCTCATAGTAATAGTAAGTCTCCTTTGTCTTCCTTACTACACTCCTTATGACCAACACAATTTTTTCTTCTCTTTCTTGTTGTGCTCTTGAATTGAGACTTTCTTCTTCCTTCTTCTCTTTATTTTCTCTTTTTCTCCTTCTCTTCCTCCATTTTTCTTTCATTAACTACATCTCTAAACTACCTAAAAATTTTAGTAATAACTTATTTAACACTAATCTTATTAAAAATAATTGGCTTAAATTAAAAAGTATTATTTGCCATTTCTTTTACCAATTTTTGTGCTAAACCATTAACATGAAAACTTACCTCATCCTCCAAACCCGTGGAAGAGGTAGAAGTGGAATCGGAATCGCATTTGGTGACTTTGAAGGCAATGGGTTCTTCTTTCTTTCTTTCATGCTTTAACTTGCTTATAGAGACCTCTTTTGTAAGTCTTCTAGTCATCTCTATTTCGACAGTGAGAAGTTCCCCAAGGAGATCATCCAATGAAAGTTTGTTGACATATTTAGCAGCTTTAATAGTTGTTACAAGGTGATCATATTCCTTTGGAAGTATTCTCAAAATTTTCCTTACTACGTCACCATTTGAGAATGGCCTTCCAAGATTTATCAAGCCATTTGTTACGTCATTAAATCTTAAAAACATACTTTTAATACTCTCACTAGGATTCATTCTAAAAACCTCATAGTCATGGGTGAGGATGTTGATCTTCGCCTCTTTCACTTGTGAGGTGCCCTCATAGGTTACTTCGAGTTTTTTCCACACCTAAGATGCCGTATGTAAAATTTAAAATTTGTGTAAATTCACTAGGAGAAATTTCACAATGAAGATAGTTCAAGCCCTAGCATTCAATAGAGCCAATGTTTTATGCTCAACATTAAGCTCACCAAAGGGCTTGACTTCATTTGTGAAAAAATTTCTAAAAAGTTCACAAGGCTTAGTCATAACTTCCCATAATTCTAAATTGATAGATTTAATAAAATTTCTAAAACGGTTTTTCCAATATAAGTAAAATTCTCTTTTATACAAGGGAGGCCGAATTGAAGAAAAACCTTCACACAAGATTGCACCCATATCAACCAAAGAGGAAGCCATAAAACAAAAAATTATAAAACCACAAAGAATGTGAGAAATCCTTCACTTAGCAGAAGTGGATCTCCCACGTGATGTTACTCACATAATTTGGGATTTCTCTCTTTGATACCAATTGAAGTTCTTTGTGCTTAAGAAAATCCCATAAGAAGGGATGAATTGTGATAAATAAAATTTTCTTTCGATTTTCGTTTCAATTAAAACTTAAAGCATTTAAGCAAGAATAAGAAAGAATAGTACACAAAAGATTTTTAAGGTGGTTTGACTGAAAATCGAGCCTACATCCACCCCCAATTGGTGTTGGGAAAAGAACAATAAAATCATCAAATTAAGAGTGAGGTTTTTGATACGGTTCACCTCAAACCTGCTGCGGATTTTATCTTTGGCTAATCTCGAACCCACTTGAGTTTTTTCGGGCTCAACTCAAACCCTAGGATTTTGCACAATTATCAGGATGCCCTTACCCCAAAGAAATAAATACAAAAAAATTAGCAAAACTTAAGACACTTTTAAGAGAAATATGAGGCACACACAATAACGAAAAGAGGGAGGAATAGAGATTGAAATATAGTTGAAGCAAAAACCTCCAATTTCGGGTTCCTTCTTGCAGCTTTCACTTTGTGACTGTGGAAGTACCATATGCACTTAGAATTGCTCGATATTATGATTTCAAAGATTTGAAATCTTAGCAATGGTAACCTCTATGAGTTCTTCATCATTCCCTATTTATAAAGCTTAATTTGAGCTTTAAATACACTCCCAATAGTTCTAAAATGAACTAGCAATTTGGGTCACAGACACAAAAGCAACCATCGTTCGATTTGGAGCTCGAAATGGACGTCTCTGATTGAATCTCGAATTTACCATTTGAGATCAATCCTAGTCGTTGGATCTATGCGACCTTGATCTGTGCCATTGGATGGCGCATTGGTTGTCCTACATATATTAAAACAATTTGTCCAAAAATCAACTAAAATAGATACTTACTATAGTTGTTCTGCATCCTCTTGCAGATCTGGCTCGGCTTCGAATCTCCTGCTTGGCGTTTTACTCATTTATCGTGCAACAATTTACATTGATTAATCTAAGCCATCCGATCGCGCTTGCCCTTTTGCATTCTTTGATAATCGAATGGAAGTTTAGTCCAACATCATCCAAATGTGTTTGCCATGGCTCTCTATAACACTTTCAGTTCATTTGTGTCACGAGCAGTTTGGGGTTGTCTCCCCCCTTCCTAGGCCAAGATTACGTCACTTGGTCCTGGTTGGCTTGATTTCACGCTTGCTCTGGTCAGCTTTCTCTGTTGGCTGAGTTCGCACTTGTTCCGTTCAGCAGTTGCGGGCTGATTTCTCCGGACCAGCCATCGGGTCAGGTAGACCTGCCCAATGCTACAGTGAAAATTCTCCAGACTAAAGTGGTTTTATAGTGCTTTGTGAGAATTTTTGTGCAAAATTTTTAGTATAAGTATACCAAAATAATTTTATATTATGATAGTATAACAAGTGTCCTAAATGATTATGAAAAGAAATTCATGAAAAATTATTCCTAAATAATTTTAAAAAATCAAATACTGATGTCTATACTTTTCATCAATAATGCGTGGCCCAAAAATCAAAATTCAAAAATTATTAAACTTATAACATTTTTCAAATATTAATACTACTATTGTGCCACATGATCTCATAATTTGGGCAAATCAAATTCAAGAAAAATAAAGAGAAATTCAAGTATAAAGATTTTGGTGCATGCCTTCAATTTCATTGAAGCTTGCCATCACTCCAAGAGTATTGAAGACCACTATTTTAGAAATTTAAAGTTCATGGCTTGATTTAATTGAATATTAATAATTTTACTTAAAGCAAGCCCATATGAGATATAAACATTTATGCTTGACTCATCAAACACAAGGGTGTAACAATCTCCCCCTTTTGATGATGGCAAGACATAAATGTTTTAAATACAAAAATGTGACAAAGAAAATAGAAATAAATTTTTAAGGAGGAAATTAAGAATTAACATGCTCTCCCTAACACCTAACTATTCTCCCCCTTTGACATCGTCAAAATGGAGTGAACCCTAAGCAATGTCTAAAATTCCTAATTGTTTCTTCAATATTTGAAATTTCTCCGATGGTAAGGGTTTTGTAAAAATGTCAACCAATTCAAGCTTAATGGGAACATGCCCTAATTCTACTAATCTTTTGGCCACTTGGTCCCTAATAAAGTGATATCTAACATCTATCTACTTAGTCCTAGATTGATGAACTTGATTCTTGGCTAATGCAAATGTACTTGTGTTATCAATTCTAATAGGTATATGTGTGACTTCTAAACCATAGTCTTGAAGTTGTCTTATTTTAAATCCTAAGAAAAATAAATTTAGCTCACCCATCATGCTCATTTCAAATTCTTTAGTCATAAGATTTCCAAATTCTCTATATTTATTTTTTTGTACTACTAAAAATAATATCATCATCATAAATCTAAACAATTAGTAAATCATCTCCTAATGATCAAATCATTTGGATTTGAGGTTGCAAATTTCTATCCTCCATTTAACTTGTTTTTTTTTCTTTTTCTACTTCAAGATTTTCAATTTTTCTTCATTCTTATTCAAATCTAAGTTGTTTACTATATTTATTTCATCTTCTAAATACTTCTCACTAACTAGTTTGATAGACTCATCAAACACAACCTATAGTGTTTCCTCTATCTTACGAGATTCTATATTAAACATTCTATATGCTCTTCTAATAGATGAATACCCAAGATGTGGATTTTTATTTTCTTCTTGGTTTTGGCTGTATAAGGTGTAAACTCTAAATTAGAAACATACCACTAAATTAAATAACCAATTTAAGTTTTATAAATGTCCTAGACCTATCATAGAATGTCTCCAAATATTTTGGAGACATTTTCTTCTAGTCTTCTAAGTTCTACTCTTAGGTACCCAAGAAAGCTTGGGTTGAGCATTAAATGGGGCTTGCATGTTCTAATTCTTAACAATCCATCTAATATTTTATTTTTGTGAATATATATTTCTTCTAAAAAAGTAATCTTTCATAGTATGTTAAGGTTTACAACAATAAAAAAACAATATTTGATGGCCTAGGCAAGCTTATGTATTTAGGTTCTTAAAAATTGATGACATGTGAAGAACAATAAGCATGTGAAGCATAAGAAGTATGTGTCGGTTTTCTAACTCTAGTATTTTCAAAAAATTGTATTTTTTTCAAAAGTAAAATATCAAGCTTTAAAGAATTATTCTCAATGATAAGGGAAGCCTTTTCGTCACATATATCTTGATTTTCTATTCTTTTCTTTTCATCTTCTTTTCTAGCAAAATCAAATAATTCAACTTTTTCTTTGTAAGCCTTTTTTCAATTTTTTATGAGCACTCATTAAAGAAGTTAATGCATTCATAATTTCAATATAATTACTTTCTAAAATATCTCTTGTCCAAGTGCTTACCTCATTTTCTTCTTCTTCTTCACTTGAAGATATTGAAGATGCCTCATTTATAATAAAACAATTCATCCCTTCTTCTCTTCTTCATGAGCTTGAAATATCTGAATCTTTAGAAGCACTCCATGTAGCTTGGAAAGCTTTCTTTTTCTTCAAGTTCTTCTTCTTCTTCTTTTTCTTTTCCTCTTTCATATGCTTGTCCTTGAGTTTTGAACATTTCGATTTAATATGACCGATTTGACCACACCCGAAACAAGTTGGTGGCTTCCTCTCCTTGTTGCTTATCTTCTTCCATTTCCTATTAACAATGCTTTTTTCAAATTTTTTTGCTAAACCATTAACATGAAAACTTAACTCATCCTCCAAATTCGTGGAAGAGGAAGAAGTGGATTCTGAATCACATTTGGTGGCTTTGAAGGCCATTGGTTCTTCCTTCTTCCTTTCATGCTTTACTTGACTGTAGAAGCCTTTTCCGTCAGTCTCCTAGTCATTTCTATTTCGAAAGTGAGAAGTTCCCCAACGAGTTCATCCAATGAAAGTTTGTTGAAATCATTAGCCGTTTTAATAGCCGTTGCAAGGGGATCATATTCCTTTGGAAGGATTCTCAAAATTTTCCTTACTAGGTCACCATTTGAGAATGCTTTTCGACATTCCATGATTTATCAAGCCATTTGTTACGTCATTAAATTTTAAATACATACTTTTAATACTCTCATCAGGATTCATTCTAAAAAGCTCATATCATGGGTGAAGATATTGATCTTCATCTCTTTCACTTGTGAGGTGCCCTTATAAGTTACTTTTAGTTTTTTCCACACCTCAAATGTCATATGCAAATTTATATTTTGTGTAAATTCACTAGGAGAAATTCCACGATAAAGATAGTTCTAGGCCCTAGCTTTCAATTGAGACAATGTTTTATGCTCAACATTGAGCTCAATAAAGGGCTTGACTTCATTTGTAAAAGAATTTCTAGGAAGTTCAAAAGGCTTAGTCATAACTTCCCATAAATTCTAAATCGATAGATTGAATAAAAAATTCTAAAATGGTTTTTCCAGTATAAGTAAAATTCTCTATTAAACAAGGGAGTTTGAATTGAAGAAAACCTTCACATAAGGTTGCACCCATATTAACCAAAGAGGAAGCCATAAAATAAAAAGTCACAAAACCACATAGAATGTGAGAAAGCCTTCACTTAGCACAAGTAAATCTCCGATGTGATGTTACTCACCTTTCTCTGATACCAATTGAAGTTCTTTGTGGTTAAGAAAATTTCACAATAGGGGGGTGAATTGTGGTAAATAAAACTTTCATTCGATTTCTGTTTTCAATTAAAACTTAAATCTTTTAAGCAAGAAAAAGAACGAATAGTACACAAAAGATTCTTAAGATGATTTGACTCAAAATCTAGCCTACATCCACCCCCAATCGGTGTTGGGAACAGAACACTAAAATCATCAAAATACAAGTGAGGTTTTTAATACGGTTCACCACAAACCTACTTGGGATTTTACCTTTTGCTAATCCCAAACCCACTTGTGTTTTTTCAGGCTCAAATCAAACCACAGGCTTTTGCATAATGTTTTTGATGTCCTTACCCCAAAGAAGGAAATACAAAAAATTGACAAAACTTAAGACACTTTTAAGAGAAATATGAGGCACACATAATACCGAAAAGAGGGAGGAATAAAGATTGAAAAATAGTTGAAGCAAAAACCTCCAATTTCGGGTTCCTACTTGCAGCTTTCACTTTGTGACTTTGGAAGCACCGTATGCACTTAGAATTGCTCGATGTTAAGATCTGAAAGATTTGAAATCTTAACAATGGTAACCTTTAGGAGTTCTTCATCATTCCCTATTTATAAAGCCTAATTTGAGCTTTAAATACACTCCCAATAGTTCTAAAATTAACTAGCAATTTGGGTCACGGACATAAAAGAGTCACTGTTCGATTTGGAGCACGAAATGGACGTTTCTGATTCAATCTCAAATTTACCATTTCATATCAATCCTTGTCGTTGGATCTAGGCGGCATTGAGCTGGGCAATTGGATGGTGCGTTGGTTGACCTGCATGTATTAAAATAATTTGTCCAGAAATCAACTATGTTATAAACTTCCTATAGTGGTTTCGTATCCTCTTGCAGATCTGGCTCAATTTCGAATCTCCTGCTTAGCATTTTACTCTGTTATCATGCAACATTTACTTTGATTAATCTAAACCGTCCGATCACGCCTGCCCTTCTGCTTCTTTGACAATCAAATGGAAGTTTAGTCCCACATTGTCCAAAAGTCTTTGCCATTGCTCTCTAAAAAACTTTTGGTTCAATAGTCTCTTGAGTCTTTTGGGATTGACTCCCCCTTTCCTCGACAAAGATTTCATCATTTGCTCCTGGTTGTCTTGATTTTGCACTTGCTCTAGTCAGCTTTCTCTGTAGGCTTAGTTCGCACTTGTTCAGTTTAGCAACTGCGGGTTGAATTCTCACTTGTTCTTTTCAACAGCTTTGCCTACGGCCTTTGGGCTTTGTTGGCCCCTTCGGGTCTATCAAATAATTTTTTCTTTATTTTATTTTTATGATCTCTAAAGCCTGGACAGATCAGTCGTCGGGTTTAGTCGACCCGCCCAACGCTATTGTGAAAACTCCTGAGACTAAAGTGGTTTTATAGTGTTTTGTAAGAATTTTTGTGCCAAAATTTTGAATATGAGTATACCAAAATAATTTTATATTATGATAGTATTACAAGTGTCCTAAATGACTAAGAAGAGAAATTTATGAAAAATTATTCTTAAATAATTTTAAAAAATCAAATATCAATGTCTATACTTTTCATCAATAATGCTTGGCCCAAAAATAAAAATTTTAAAATTATTAAACTTATAACATTTTCAAATATTAATACTACTAGTGTGCCACATCATCACAAAATTTGGATATAACAAATTCACAAAAAATAAAGAGATATTCTAGTATAAAGATTTTTGTTCATGCCTTCAATTTCCTTGAAGCTTGCCATCACTCCAAGAGTCTTGAAGACCACTATTTTAGACATTTAAAGTTCATGGCTTGACTTAATTGAATATTAACAATTTCACTTAAAGCAAGCTCATATGAGATATAAACATTTATGCTTGACTCATCAGACACAACGGTGTAACCAAAAACTCAATATTATTTTTTATTTTATTTTAGTTTATCTAAACTTATTTTAAATATCATGCCATAACTTAAAATCAAATATATATATATTAAATTTCTAATATAAACTAGTTCTCATTCTATCTATATGATTTAATATATGTATGTTATCATAAAATAAACATATAATAGATCCACAGAAATTTAAAAACTATGAGCCAATATAATACAAATACTTCTTATCAAGATAACTATGTCATATATCAATATACACAATATAAAATGGCAAATAAGATATCTTAATTCAAGAATAAATTATCTATTAATTAAATATTATATATATATTACCATTATCAAACTTTTCTACATAAATTTAAGGTGAAGATTCATAATCCACTTTTCTTTTCTTTTAGTTTTTCTACAAACTCATAGATGAATGAACAAGAGTTACTATATAATCTTTAATAATGAAAATATCTAAAATTCTTTAAGATTATATAACCTAAAGCATTCTCTCTACTTTCTCTACTAAAAAAACATCAACTATATGATTCCCTCATCGTTTTTTGTAATTGGAATCTCACTAAATCATTGTTTAATTCTTCACTTATTGTATTATATGGCCTCTCCATCAAACAGTATGATTCCTTCAACTCCTTATATATGGTTATCAGAAGCCCATCATACTCTTTGACCTTTATCTAATCATATTGTATGAGAATCCCATGGTACAATATGATCACTCCAACTATGATATGACAACATTGTTGAACCATAAAATATGCGTTCTTGTTTAACCAACTTAACTCTAATTGTATTATATATTCTCTTAATTGTATGATATATTTATTAACTCCCTAAAAAGATTATTGATAATTATATTGAATATTGAGTCTAATCACATAGTAGACTCACCTCCAAACAAAACCATAAGGCTTAAATTCAACTATATTTTACTATAAGACAACTCTAAACCCCCATAATTAATTATCATAGCTTTCTTGTGCAATAAAATAAAACATCAAATTCTTTCATAAAAAGGAATAAATTCAATAAAAAAATATAATTTCAACTTTTTTGCCCTATTTTCACTCATTGTAGTAGCTTTCTAGTACGTTCTTTCCCTTCTTTATTCTTATAATACTAGTAAGTCTCGTTTCTATCTTCCTTGCTGCTCTCCTTATGACCAACACAATTCTTTTCTTCTCTTTCTTGTTGTCCTCTTGAATTGAAACTTTCTTCTTCCCTCTTCTCTTTATTTTATCTTTTTCTCCTTCTCTCCCTCCATTTTTCTTTCATTAGCTACATCTCTAAACTACCTAAAACTTCTAGTAATAACTTATTTAACACTAATCTTGCTAAAGATTATTGGCTTAAATTAAAAAGTATTATTTTCCATTTAAGTATTCATAATATATATATGTATTATTCAAAAATTGTAATTAATTATGTATGTCATAAAACATTATTAGCACATTGCAATTATATTCTTCAAAGAGAGTTCTTTTTAATTATATGCTTTGATAAAATTTTATTTTCATTTAAAAATATGACACACTTCTCAAAATAAAATTATTATTATTTTCTTTTAATTAATAAATACATTTTTTTTAAAAATAATTTTATTGCTATTTAAATTCTCATAATTAAAATGATGTCAATCAAATCTCAAGATTTGTAATATATTATATAGAGCAAAATTTTAAGTTATTACAATAACAAAATTCTATTTTTGTATGAACTATTTTATGAAAGCATATATATTATCATGCATATCATGAAATATAAATATTATTAAAATATAAAATGATATACTAATAAAATAATAATCAACCTCTTAGAAAAAATCATATTCTATGTAAGAGTAAAAAAATAACAAATAATATACAAAAATATCTTAATTATGAAAGATTTTATATATTAATTTAATATGGTGCATATATACTAATTACAAGTTTTACTAATTGAATTTAGGACGAAACAACTTTTTCAAATTATTTTTTTATTTTTTACAAATATAAACTTGCATATTTATGACAAAATAATTATATATATATATATATATATAGACACACACACACACACACCATATTTCTTATGATTATTTCACTCAAATTATCATCTTGATTTTTCCCCCTACTACAGTTTTAGCATGCCATATTTTATACTTAATGTATTATATATTTTGTAAAAAATTTTAATGGCATACCATACATTAAATTCATTGCATTATATGATGCAAAACTACTCTACTGCTAATCTTACATTATTGCTAATTCCTTAACTTTTATAACCTAACGTACAATATCCTGAGCATCTTGTATGGCATGCACAAATCGCGTGTACTGTACTCTAATACAAATGAATAATATTAGCCTCAACAACCTTAATGGAAATATGTTATGTAATTTCTAGATATCATTATAGAAGAATATTAAATAAGATGATATATTTGCAAATTATAGAATATTTAGATATTTCATAAAAAGGTCATGTTGAAACTCATGGGGAATAAGATTTTAAAATTCCCAACAATCATGGGATGCGTAGGATAAAAAATGATTTTAACTGCCCTCACTTCCCAAGCTTAATTCAATAGTAAGCTTTGAAGAGTTCAGGTCATCACGACCTTGTTGTCTCAGCTTATAAATAAGTCTAGTAGGCCCAATACAATGAGCTTTTTCATATAAGAAAACTGAGAAGCAAAGTTGTGCCATAGAGGAGAGTTGGAAAGATTGGATTCATCGATGATGTATGTTTTTTAGAATGACTGTAAGAAAGATTGAAAGGCATCAAAGGTAAGCAAGGAATTTATTTGACCTTTGCGTGTCAATTATAAATTAGAGGTGTCCCCTAAAAAAATATATATTTCGCACTGTTTTGACATGAGAAAGTTGATCATGTTTTGGCTGTTGCTCCAAAGTTGCTTGGGTTCCCCGTCAAAGATATATTCACGCTCACATGCTGGAAAATGGTGCAGGGAGATCGAAATGAATGGAGAAGTGAAATTATTTTTACTTTTTGGAATCAGTTGATCTCACAGAAGACACAAAATTAATGGATATTTCCAGAAAATTAGGGAACTCTAGAGCAAGTGGGATGTACGTATTTTGATAATGGTAAGCCTGGTGATACAAATTGTGCTCATCTTCCTTGTACATTTGAAAATCACCTTAGTATCGAGAGCATGGATAAGAATTGTTGTTTGGAGCAACTATTTTTTGGCCAACTGGGTTGACCGACTTCGTTCGTGGCCAGCTAAGCAGAAGCATGGACGACAATAGCAACAGCACCATCCCCACATTCTGGGCACCTTTCCTTCTTCTTCACCTTAGTGGCCCAGACACCACCACCGCCTATTCCATAGAGGACAATGAGCTGTGGGCTGAACACCTTCTTGCCCTCGCCTACGAGCACATCATTGCCGTCTACGTTCTGTTCTTGTCTTTTCGAAGTAACCTCCAGCTCTCTCCCACCCTGTTCATACTCTTTGTCGCCATCGCCAAGCATGCGGAGTGGTCTTACTTGCTCTACAAAGCCAGCATTGACGGTTTTCGTAGCTCCGTGGTCATTTCAAGCAAGCAAAGTCAATTAAACAAGATTTCTTCCTACTGTAGGGCAATGGTGCACGTGTGTAGGACAAAAATGGAAAAGACGAATTGAAATCTTTAAAAGGAGCTTTCGATATGTACTTGTTTGGCAAGCCTTTCTTCCTGGACGTTATTCCACTTGTGGACATATGCAAGGTAATCGGAGACATGTTGAAGAAGATGACTGTGAAGGAAGTTTTGGGCCTGACAAGCATGGAACTCAGCTATGCCAATGATGAGATGTACACGGAGGGCGTCGTTAATTGCTCACATGCCGACGTCATCCTCAGGGTGATCTACTCCTTATGTATCCTTCTCGCTTTCTTGCTGTTCGTTTTCTCCCGAAAGCATGGCTTTGACACTATTGACATCACGATCCCTTATGTCCTGCTTGGAGCTTCCATATGTCTTGATACCGTGGCTTCTCTCATGTTCCTACTATCCGATTGGCCGGTGGTCTTCCTTCTCGAATTTAAAAAACTGGGCAAGTGGGGTTTACTTCTTGCGCAGCTCATTCTCAGAATAAGGAGAAGATTGTGGCGTGAAAGAAGATGGAGGCCTTCAGAGATGCCGCAACTCAACTTGATCACCAACTGCTTTAGTAATGCAGTAGCACAGCCAAAGGAACATGTATCACCAGACAATCCAAAAAACAAGAGGATAAACAAATGGGCATGCAGAATAGAATCCAAGCTTAGATGACCCATTAGAGCATTTCAGGAGGCAACAGTATTGTTTCCGAGATGGACCAGTGGATTTTCATCTTAAACTTTGTAATCACAGAAGTCAGTAAAGGCAATCAACTTCTTTTAGAGCTCGTCACTGCACATGCTAAAAAATGCTTACAAATTTCGTGGTGGCAGTTCAACAATAAGGCAGGGCTCGCTACACTCTGACAAGTCGATGCCCCAGTAAGGGTTGTCCATGCATTCCTTAATTTGTTGGAATGCTTGTCAGTTGATCAGAAAGTTCTTGTGTGGCACATTGCTACACAACTATGCTACCACTGGAAGCCCCAGGAGCTACACCCATTGCATCATCCTCATGAAACTCAACCACAGTATATGGGGTTAAGAGAGCAGAAGAGCACTTGGAACGGGATGCAGGCATGCAAGTGCCTGTCCGACTATATGTTGTATCTGGCATTGATGAGACCAGAGATAATGGCAACCATGGGAGGAGCGAGCCCGCTGATTTACTTGCTTGCTTACTATGATATGGTACAGTTCATCGAATGGCATGAAGTGGATTTGATGTCGACTGTGAACAGCGATGATGAGGTTGAGAGGAAGGCGTCCAGATTGATGCTGACCAAACCTATAGAATGGATCACATATCCATCTCTGTTTCAGAGAACACATGTGCTTGCCCACCTGATTCTTGTGCATGGGGAGGACAAAGGTGGCTGGTGATCACATCGGCATGGGTGGAGCTTTTAATGCCAGGAGCGAAGAATACTCGAGCGAGCATGCACAGCAGGGGAGGCGACATTCTAACTTTTGTTTTGCTACTTGTTTAGCATGTGGGAATGGTGGTGGTGGATACATGATGGGTGGCGCACTGGGCACAGCCAAAAAGCTACCGTCCTTCATTAAACTATATTTAAGAAATCGTCCGCTTTGATGACGACTAGTGAACAAGTGTGAATAACGTATCCATAGATTCAACTTCGGTAAAATAAAAAAATTTTCTTGAACTCGTCTACAAAAATTGGTCCTCATAGCAATATTGAAGATAATGAAACTTCAAAATAAGTAGTCTTTCAAAACTTAGTTTTTGTTTATTTGCTCATTAAGAAAGATGAGAGAAAATATAATTTATTGAAAAAAATAATATATGGACGTTTGGTCATAAAGTATAATATAATCACATAAAAGTATTTAATGATAATAAATAAATAATATAAGTGACAAAAATTCTTATATTTCATGACAGAAAAAAAATATATTTTTTTACACTTTATATTCAAGTTGTTGTATTCATTTGAAGTTATCAAAGCATAAACATAAACAAAAATAATAATAGTTGTTCAAAATTGATTTTATAATTTTTTTGTCACTCAATATAAATAATCTCAACAATTGTTCTATTCTTCTTTTTTACAATTTTATTTTAATTTGGCACTTTTCTAATAAACAATTGATTATCAATTTCATGTTTTTGTGCAAAAAATAAAATTTTTTAGATAAAAATTTTTCTTCTCTCTTAGTTCAAATAATTTTTATATTAAACCAATTTTTTATTTTTATAAGACCTTCAAATTCCTTATATTTTTAAAATACCTTTAATTTATAAACTACAAAAGATATCCAACACATATGAATAAGGTTATAAAAAAAAATAATATCTATATTTGTTTTGAAATAAAATATTCATTTATTACAAATATCAACATGAACTAACTCAAGCGACTACACAACTTTCTAAAACTTAAGAATGATGATTATTGGTGCTTATCAAAAATATAACTTTCAAAAATATAATAAACATTAAAAATAAAAAAAAATATCATTCAATATTTTTTATTTTATAACTTAAATATAACAAAATACAAATAATCATTCTAATAATATCACAACTAAGATTTATTCTTAACCTCTACTACAAATACATTACTTTTAATATGAAATTTTTTAATTATAAAAACCTCATTGACACCGATCATCCTCAAATATACAAGATAATGCTGTTGTATTACATATCTAATACTTGATGAACCACAAGCTAAAAGTTGAAATACTAAACAAATGTCATGAACCAATTTTTTTAATCATTTATCCTTCATTATGATTTAGAAAAGTGCCTTTACATCTATTCTATTAACTTAAAGTCTTTATTCCTATTCACATAAAAATTTATGGACTTTGAAACTTAAAAAAGACCACATCATTGCAATACTAGAAGTGAATAGAAAAGTTAAATGAAATTCAAAACATTATTTCAAGGTGGCCTTGGTTTACACATCCTTTACACCTCTTTAAAAGGAAAAATATTAATTAACTCAAAATCATAATCTATAATTATTGGCCTTATACATCGCATATATATCTTTGACGATTTGGAAGCTAATCAGAATGATAAAAGGGAACCTAAGTAAAGATATAGGCCAAAAAATGTGATCCCAGATTGTTGAAATTGATTGGAGTTCCCGAGCTTCACTTCCATGCTTTCCTTCCCCTAAACTGCTTACCGCCTTGCCTTTGCCACTTTTTTTCTCTTGACGAGAATGAGCTGCTCTTGCTCTTTTGGTAGCCAGCAGCATCGCCTTCGAGTGCTGCTTTTGCCTGTTGCTTAGCCCACCAGTCTGGTAAACAATAATAGCAACTTCTCTCAAGTCGACTCAGATAAAAATAAGCTTTGAAATAACAAAATCACGTAACAAAAAGAAAAAAAGATGATGCTTTTGTAATTAAAAATGGCAAATGTAACTATGACATACCTTTTTTTTTTGTTTCATGATAGTTTTAGCCTTGTACATTTCTCTATTCCCTCTGCCTACTCGAACGAGAGCTACTCTCTCCTGCTTGATGACACAGCTCAGTAATAGTGCTTCCATTAGCTAATTTATAGATTGAATATAAATATGATGCTTTTGCTGGATGAAATAAAACTCCATTTGAATCTAATTACTTGTGCTAAAAATTACTCTCTATTGCCCAATTTTTCTTCAAATAATGCATGGTCAAAGTATAAAACATGACTTAATCAACCTATCAATGAAATTAAGTTATATTCTATGAAGAATTATGTGTCCAATAAAACCACGTCATCGGTATTTCATCAGTTAAAGGTTCAGTAGACTTGATTACTACAAGTCTTTTAAAATAACACGGACTTGCATCCACAGCATTCAGACATTCAAAAAAATTGCATAGCTTCCTCTTCTTTCTATTTGACAGATCTTTCCCATCATTAGCATCTTCATCTTTCCCATCAATGGCTTGCATTTCTATTTCTTCATTCAACTCTTCAGTGTCACAAACATTAGCCAATTCCCCTTCATCTGTACCTTCTTCATCACTGTCATTCCTACAGGCATCATCTTTCAAACCATCAATACCACTAGATTGTCAACTTTCAAGGAAAAAATCATTGTCACTGTCTCCATCATTTTCTACAGAATCCTCAACTTCTTCATATGCAACTCTAACACAGATATCATTGTCAACTAGTGAGGAATCATTTTCAACTTTAGAACCATAAGCAGCCATTTCATCCTCAGAACTACTGTATAAAGGCTTATCATAATCTTGTTCAAGTAACTCAACACCGGGCACGTCATTGGCAACACTTACTTCTCCAAATGATTTTTGTCTGGCTTTTGAATCAATGGGACGACCTCGATCTTTCTTGACCAAAAATGAAGAGCATATCAATAGAAATGAAAAAAGAAAATTGAATTTTTTTTCTAAAATATAACAAATTTGTCATTCTTTTTTCATTGCACCATTAAGGATGTCGTATAAAAATAGCAAATTCAAAAGCATACTTCACTTAATAATGTGATCAAGGAGCACACAGCAATTGAAAGAGGTTTCTCATGCGACTTTTTGTAAAAGACCATGTCTTGATGAAGGTCTTCATTCATCAACTAAGCCACAATGAAAAAAAACAAAAAAATTAACATAGATGATGATAACTACTCCTTTCATGTTGTAGTAAAAAAATAAAGGAATCCAAATATTATTATGTTGCTATGAAGACAAAAAATGAAAGAGCAACATCTCAGTTTAGGTTGTCTGTAAATACAAATAAATCTTTCTACCTTGGTTTTGATCACCTAGAAGCATTTTTTTAGTGCCGATAAGAAAGTCTATTTCATAATTGCAAACTGAAAAAGAGTTCATAAATTACCACTCATATACAAATATGAAGGGAAATCATCGTGTAAAGAGACAAGGATTCATGATGTCACAGAAGTGCTTAAGTAAATATATAAGGTGCAATTTCCATAATGCACTAGTACCAACTATCTATCTATCATGCATCTAAACAATGTTACTATTCCTTTCCTTTGAATGCTTGTTTAAGATATGCTGGCACTTAAATCACATACATTTCCATCTTTCAATAGGTGTAATTCATGAAAAATTGCAGTATTTATTACTATATCGACATGTGCACTAACTAGTCTTTTACATATGCTGCTACTTCTCAAAAAGTACATTTGGTAGTATCCAAGCCATTTTAATTAAATATGTTTGCATATTTAGAAATAATCGAAAGGCAATTGCATCAAATGCAAGAGCATTACTATGGTAGCATAAATTATTTAATATAAAATACATTTGCATTTGTGTATTTAATGTTGAATGTAAACTGTACAAATCCAACACGATGAAATCAATATATTTTGATGCATCTCAAAAAAATATCATGTGGCTAATAGCTAGATTTGAAACTTGGGCAAAACATTGAGAAAATCTTTAAATGAGATATCTGCCAGTACATTATTTGTGATGTTTGGAAGTCTTTTAAATTTTTTTTATAAATTTTTAAAAAGAAAATTAAAACACTATTTTATATAATCATCTTTATTATTATAAAAAGAATATGCTTACCTCCACAATGCTTTTTAGCTATGCTATATGCATGAGTAGGTCTGAGAAAAAAAAAAGAAGAGCTTGGGAGAAAAGAAAAAGATAATAGCTTGTGCTTGGGCCTGGAGGGCTGTAATAAGCAAAGCTTCCCTAAGAAAGTCACAGTAGAAACTACTTCAATCTGGGAAAAGAGTTTCAAAAAAGAGCTCATATGTTGAATTGCATAAAAAGGACTGTTAAAAGTATACTTTACGAAAGTCTATGTCACATACCATACAATAGACTTAATCGCACAATATGACATGCAAAAATATACCATACGATATTAGAGAATCACCTTTACAATCATTGGCATCTGAATTATGGGCAATGTTATAGTGATATATGATAAGATCAACCCTATTGTCATTAGTAGCTAAATTATGAGCCACGGTACGGCAAGGACACTATTATCATAAGTAAAAGATACCAGGCAATGCGGGATATGGTTCCATGCAAAAGAAGGATTTAAAAACATTTTGTAACTATGTTTGTGATTACTTATTGTATAAAAAATATATAGTTTAAAAAAATAATAAAAATAGAAAACTTAAAATAATGTTTAAGAATTTCAAAAATCTTATGAATTAAATATAAATAATTACTAACAGCATGTAATAAAAATTGTAATAAAAAGAAAAGATAGAAAATGAAAAGGCAATAGAAGTGACATAAAAGAGTCATCATATGAACAAACTAAAACAATAATATAAGTTAGTTGAATACTTAAATTATTTTAAAATATTATTTTGGATTGTGATGTACTGTGATATGAGCATACTACATAACATATATTTATCTATACATATGTTTTGATTTGTATGACAACATACTATAATTATATACTCACACAAATGGCAATTAAAAAGATAAAATAAAAATAAGAAATATATGATAGAAAAAGAAATTAAAAAAGAGAGAATGATTGACTAAATAAATCTAGAACACAAAAATGATGAAATAAGAATGTGATGAAATCTATGACCCCATATCGTGATTGTTCGATATGAGAGAATCAACTTTTGTATTGTTGGTACCTAAATTATGAGATATGAACAAACAAAGAACCCTCCACCATGAATATAGGATTCTAAACAATGCTTGCAATGTTACAATGGTATATTTTATGAACACCCCTATCCTCTGTAGTAGCTAAATTGTGAGCCATAGCACGACAAGTACTACACCATGAGACTACCAAATGCTAGACAATGTGAGCGATGGCTCAATGATAAATAATCTGATATGGAATCCTGAGTGAGGATAGTGATCATATGAAAAAATTAAAAATCTTAAAAAAATAAGTTAAAAAAATTGAAAAATAAAATAAAAAGAATACAAATATTAGAACAAGGAAAAAAAAATATATGATATCTATATTATATGACAATTATGTGTATTATGAGCATATAAACAATGATTCAGCATTTTATATTTTTATTGATAGCATATATTATTCTTAATTATTGCTCCATCTTTATTTAACCACACATCCATATTATCTTATCTTCTTGCAATAGTAGTTTACAAATTTAGTATATTATGCTTACTTACTTATATTATAAGCCAAGATACATGCATATACAAAGCTAAGGGTTGTTAAAATAAAACTTAAGATTTTGAATAAAATAGCATATTATTTTTGAAACTTTGTGAAAGACATTAAATGTGAAGACAATTGTTTTACTTAGTTGACAAAAAATACATTTATATACTTTTCAACTTATCTTTCATTTGATAGCTTAGGATCATGTTTGCTGCGTTCTATACTATTATTTTAACTTAAGATATTATATTGGATATTTCATGCTTTTCATCACCCAAACTCAATTTTGGAATTGCGTCCTTTAGATTTGTCGCATGCTCTCTTTGTTGTATGGTATTCTGATATTGTTCGTATATTTTGATATTAAGCCAAACGGGGAGTGATAATTAGACCATCAAAAGTGCTGATACAATGAATGTGAACTTTAGGAGTGCATGGACACTGTTGGCTTACCAATAGCTCTTTTCCACCTGCATCGAATTGGATGCTAGCAGAAAGGCATACAGTGTTGTCGCTTTGAAGGTGAGCCACTTGCAAGCCAGCACCATCTGTAAAAAAACTAAGTTGTACACAAAAAATCATCACAAAGGAAACTGAGCAAGGACAAAAGCATCCATTAAAACAACACAAAAATACTCGACAATAGTCCAAATAATTGACAAATTAAATTGCTTCAAAGCATAACAAGTTCAATAGAAACCCAATCAGATGAATAGAACACATACCAATGGCATCCTCAAGCACATCTCACGTACCACATTTAACCCTACAACAATTGCTTAATAGAACACAAGCAACAGATTGAAATCAGTACAACATTCAGTAATTACAAAATATTCAATATCTAAACAGAGTATAAAACACCTCAGGACGAGAACGATCATGCACAAATTGATTCACTATTTATCCGAATTGCAAATTGGCAGGAAATTAAATTTAGTCCATCCATAACTAAACATAGCTCCACCAGAAAATACAGTTAATGGAATCCAAAACCAAACCTATCATTCATAGTATTATTATCTACTATGAATAACTCACTGCATTCATATCAAAATAGAAGTCACTTTAGGAAGGGAAATGAAATGAAATAGGCTGTCATGTACTCAAGGAATTAGTAGTAGCAAGAAATTGAGATTAAAATTTTTCTTCAAACAGAACTCTTAAAAAAGGGTGCAATAGGAAAAACGCCTACCCAAATCCAACATATTTGACGACATTCTATACCAGCTCTAAGACGTCATCCACTTTACAATTCAATCTCCGAGCAGCCAAAAGAACAATCAAAATGAATATGCAAAGAAGTACGATTCTAATCTTAGAAAGCAATTAATTTCACAATTGCCTTTTGTGACCATAGGCTTCAAACCAAATTTGAACAATTCTCAATAAACATTTTAAAAATTAAAAAGATCATAAAAGGAAGCACTAGCGACTGCTCAATAGATCATGACCTTGAAATTAGACCATTTTGTTAAAAAAATACGAAATCAACTACAGGAATATTTAATGTTCTTTACCTAAAAGGCTGATATATTATGCTTTATGTGGAATTAACCTCGCTTGATAGAAAAATGGACCCATTTTAAAGCTTTTCATAGATTCGTTAGCATGTTTACAAATTCCAAAAACTCCAACAATATATAAAAATATTATATAATATTGTACAATTACAAATTTTCAAACTAAGTAGTTTTTAAAAAATATAGATGAACTATGAATCTAATTCAATGTTCCTCATTCAATCATCAGTTATACATATAATAATGACACCCAACACACCCATGTAAACAATCTGGAGCCTCAAAAAGAAGTTGAAAAATAAGCAAAAAATGATAAGGCAAGAATTAAAAAAAGAAAATCTAACAGAACCAAAAAACTGCCCTCAAACAATAGGTATCACCATTCAACCAAGTAAGGGGAAGCAGACATCATTAACAATAGGGTGAAAACACCAATATAGAAGCAATCACGGCCAAGAAGTATTAATCTGATTATGTAATAGGTGCCTGCATATTAAAGACATAGAATAACTACATAGAGAGCGACAAAAAAGCTAACCACCTAAAATCGTTCATTGCATACATGAAGATGAGAGAAGAGCATCTCAGCAAAGTCCTGTGGAGTTAGACAAAGTATGAATTATGGCTTGGAACAAGAATTTTCAAAAAAAGGACTTCAATTCAAGGTTTATTAACCAGTGCATAATTAAGATGAATAAGAGGAGGGTAGGAGTGTGCTACTTCATTTTTTAATTATTGACGTTGCTACATTTTCATACCGCGAACAACACGTTGCAATTTTGCCTTTTTCTTTTTCTTTCTCGAAGTAGTGCCCTTATGTTGTGCCCAAATATGTAAAAAGATATCACTATTAGAAAAAAATTTAGGAATTCCAGTACCTAACCCAATTCTATAGCAATGATCATACGAAACATGCGTTAATCAATGAAAGTGTTTTATAAGTCAAGTTTTTCCTTATAATACAATTACAATCACCAGAATTTTTGCAATCACATAGATTGTGGGTAAAAGAAAACAAAATCCTACAAAAACTTGAGAGACAACCGAGACCTTTCAGTTGAAAGAGCACATCATTCTCAATTTAATAGCATAAACTTCAGTTAAAAAAAATGTAAACTTATGCTCAAAGTTCAGTAGAACAGAGTGAGAAACATGAAAATCTACAGATGGAATTGATGTAAAGAGCTAAAATTGAGAAGATACATATCGAAGTTCTGATGACCAATTTCTTTGAAATATTTTTGATAAGCTTATATCACCCAATAAAATTATAGAGGCCATCTGTGAATATTTTTTTACTTAAGGTATAATGATGACATTTAAAAATTCTCGAAGTTATGCATGTCAACTTCTCCACCTCCAAGTGGTAGGTTATTCTTTACGATGAATGAGCATTTTCTCAAAAACTACTCTTCTGAATACACATGGGAAAAAAATGACAGAATAATATAGCAAATTTGCAAGTAAGAAAATCGTTTCCATATAACATTCCATTCAAACATGTGAAAAATAGACTGAAGCACTTATACTAACTCAAGCATGTTTTAACCAAAGCACAAACTTGGAGTCAATGACTAGGCACAAAAAACTGATTGAATATCCTCAAGTCAAATTGAACAATATTAAAGAAATTTACCCAATTTACCTAACTGCAAAGACCTGATTAGAATAACACTTTAGTTTTTAATTATTTAGGATTTTTGGAACATTAATAAAGAACATTTATTAGTCAAACGAAAGAATAACTTGCTGGAATGACCATCCTTGTAGATGGAAATCGACATAAAACTTAAAAACTAAGTACTCGGTTGAAATTTCTACAACTAGAACAAAAAGGCATTTACTTTATTGAATCAAGACATGCACAATAGTTTCAATATAAACTATTTGATCCAAAATCCAAGACCTTATTCAAATATTTTGAAAGGCCCATCATCATCTCAAAGTTAAAGTGCAATATATGTCAATCATTATTTGCTGAGCATTAGCACCACAACATATCATGGACTCTAACAACACCTAGATTATCATATGGAATAACTAGGGCATCACATCATGCTTATTGCATCTTCATCACTCCACACAAGAAAGCAAAAAAAAAAAAAATTGTAGACACAAACTACATGCCTTATAAATAGCTTCCCTACTAAGAACGATTTGTGAATTTTGGATATATTCATCATCCTCATCACTTGATGTTTCACTATCATCATCATCATCATCAACACGTTAATAATCAAGAAGGAAACACATCGCCGATACTCTGACCATGTGTTCGGCAAAAAGCAACAATAAAAAAGGCATAATAAAATAACTAATAGGACTTAACCAATTGTAGAGATAAGGAAAATATCAATCTTCAAGAACTGTGAAAGCATGCTTTGCAAATAACTTTAGCAGTTCGGTCATCAAACCATAATTTTCAAACAAGAAATCATACATCAGTAATTATAATAAGTAAAATTAACAAAAATAGAGTATGTATGACATCACGCATGTGTTACAATGAGAAAAGAATATTTTGAAGCTTCTTATTTTTTGCTTCATTTGTATGTTTTTTGTTCATGTGCCAAATACTGTGCACAACATACGAAAATGAAAGTTTTCTGAGGTTTCAATCACCAACAATCTGAAGGTCCATATATAATTCAAGAGGCACATCCAACTCTACAATCTGCCTATACAAATAAGCAAAACATAATTAAAAGCATAAACCTTCAAAACAAACAAGAAAAATCAATAACATGCTAGAGATCTTCAATTTCTGTAGAATCATTGGAACAACATACCTATTGCAATACTAAATAATATTAAGAAAAAAATTCCATTTTGGTTATTTTAAGATCAATTGGTTTAAGCACATAAACTTTCATAGCCTTCATCTAGGCATTTGAAGTTTGTAAAATATTTCACATAAGCCATTTCTCTTAGCTTATAATATACACTTAAAAACCCCACTTATCCATCTCTCATCAATTCTTTCAGTTGACCTCTAGGCAACTCTATGATGTCTCTTTCCATTTATCTCGGATGCCTCCCAACGATCTACTTCTATGACTTGTACCTCTCCATTGTCCTCAAGGTAGCCAAACCATGGCAATGTATGTCCAAAATTGTGTTAAAGCTAATGCTTAGGACTTCCTATAAGCGATGTGATATAATGTCTAAATATACTAAAAGATTAACAAAGATGGTTATATCAACAATGAGTTAATTGAAAAGTAGTAAGGATTCCTACACCATCATGGATGGATACGTATAAAGAAATAACTTCAAGAAACAAGAATTAAATCGTAAATTTCACTAAGTTAATTAACATCATGATTCATAAGAAGATAAATGTTACTGTTGTTCAACAAACTAGACACTTTGTCAGAAAACAAAGATATTACCAATTTTAGGATTCAAGCTTCAATACTCATGTAAGAATTGAAATAGAAATGGGTTAGTATAATTTTGGATAAGTCTATAAACAATTATATAACGAATGTTTGTTATAGGATTAAAGTGCTTAATGAAGAACATAAAATGATTGTAACATTTTCCTTTCATTACATCAAGGAACAAAAAACATTTTCTTAATTCTACAAGGGAATCATCATGAACTCAAATTAATTATTATTATGATATTTCTCTCACATGCTAGAAAAAGCATTAGAAATGGAAACAAAGAAGCTAGCATTGTACATATTGAAATTATGAAAAACATGTATAACAAAGTAATGATGAATGTATAACGAGGCTTTATATTGATAAAGCATTAGAAAAGAATAAAAATAAATTAAAATTGCATATATTGAAAATATTTTTTCACCCTTAAGGAGAACATATTAAAAATTTCTTAATTATAATTGAATTTCATTATGGCTATGCTTTAAGTCCTTGGGTGTGTTCATAAACTTAATTTCAAAAAAATTTTCTATCTATACACTAAAAGCATAAAAAACATTTTGAAAATTTCTCACAACTCCCATTTTTGCACATAAAAAGATAATGCTTCATAAGTACTTTTGCATTCCTCCTTTCATAAAAATTTCTACCAACATAATCGATAAAAGACAACTTTAATTTTAAGCTAATTATTGGTGCAATTGTAAAATTCTAGATAAACCATTATTATGCTTTTTGCTAATAATTTTACACCAATTGATAAGACTAAGCAAAAAGATAAATCAAAATTGAGACTAAGCAAATAGATAAAAAAATTGAGTCTATGAACAATGACTCTGAAATTTAAATTGTATCGCATTTCTAGTTCTTATAATAAATATAAGGAATTTATATTTAGACAAGTAATTCAAAAAACATTTTGATTGTAATAGTTATCATAAAAAAAGGAAAAATACAAAATTTACTTTTTTTGAGCGCATAATTCAAAATGATAGAAAAATTAACATAAAAATGTCACTAATATGATCCAAGCACCGAAAAAATAAGACGAAAATAAAACATACTTCTGAGTATGTTGTCATCAAAATATCACACTCAAGAATGAAGGCAAATTTATAAGATTGAATGGTATCAAATGTCAATGTATGAGCACAAAAACACAAATATAATAATTGCTATAGAGATAAAGCTTTTAAGTTTGAAGAGTAACTTACTATAATTTAGAAAGTTGACATTCCACTAATTGAATACAAGCTTAAAGAAAATCAATCTAGATTGTTTGGTCATATTAAAAAGTTTACTTTGTGATTCTATAAGAAAAGTAGATTACTGAATCTTTCTTATAAAAAGGGAAAAAATATAGAACAAAAAAATTACTATTTATTATTGGAAATGGCTTTAAAAGCTTTGGATCCGAAAGAAAGGAAGTTAATGAAAAGAAACAATAGCATCTTAGAAACAATGTATCTGACCTCACTTGATGTGCTAAAGGACTATTCTTTTAATTATAATAATAGAATATGAATTTGGTGTTGGTAGCCTAAACCTTTTTAATATAGGAATCTAGCAAAAGAAATATACAACCTCACAAGAAATAGTTAAGATTCTATAAGAAATCATGGGAAAAAAGTGCCTGTTTTGTACTTTGTAGAGGGAAATCAAATTTTTACCTTGATCAACAATTAGAAAGGCCTAATCAAGTAACAACTTGTCAACATTTGTAATTTTCTCTTAAAGCTCAATGTAGTGGAAGTTTCCCATTTTCTCCAACGCCCTGTTCAAAATATAACTTTAATCAGTACAAACAAAAGATATTTCCAACCATTAAAATGCTGAATGGAAATATGTTGAATAATGGTGGCCCTCCAAATTGAAGGGTACTGAACACTATAACAGAATTGACCAAAAATTAAAATAAAATAATGAACCTTCTCATTAACAAGGAGGATGATGGCTTGTGCTAGATTGGAATGAAAGGAAGACGGGAGGGTCCAAACTTCGGATTGAAGGAGATGAGAGACTATGGTGAAATTCAACGAGGCATCGGGGATAGTATGGGGTCATGTGTGCCAGGAACATCATGAGGTCACCGAGATCCTTCGAGACAACAAGGTCCGACGACGAACTAAGCGCGGATTGCTGAAGGAAGAGATGTAAGGACGATTCGAAGTGGCCATAGATAAGGAGAAGCTTCGCCTCGTATCCTTCTTGGTCCAGCTTCATCCTGGATTGAAGCAGAGAAAGGCTCAGCCTATCAGCTGCCTTTTTAGATGCACAGAAGGAATCTGACAAGACGAGGTTCACCGTCGTTGCCATTTCTACATATCAATTAACAAAACCCTATTCGAAGGGAAGCTCAGAAGAACCAAGCTAAGGAGCTTATGCGGTTTTGGAATGGCAAATGTTTAAATACAAAGGAAAATTACTATATATTAATAATTTATTAAACAAAAGAAGGGTGTATTGTTTTGAATTTGATTTGCGACACTAAGATTGCTCTACACGTTAGTACGGGATTAAAATTTTTAAAATATTTTAATAAAAAGAAAATTAATAATATATTTAATTAAAAGATTGGGATATTATTACTAAATTTAGAAAACAATAATATTTTTTGTTATATTATTATTAAATTATAATCTATCAAAATGCACACCTTTATTCATAATATTTATTACAATTTTAAGATGCATAAATGTGAATCACAAATTTTCGTGATCAAACTATAATATAATTATATGATAAATAATAGAAATGTAAAGTTTGAGAACCTTTATTGATAATACCAACAGCTTGAGGTTGGATAAAGAAGACTTAATTGCCATCGCTTACAATGCTATCGTCTAAGGAAACAATGCACATGATTCATCCATCTCGTACCCATTTCTTCTAGTAATGTTGGCACCAAAGGAGGTAAGTGAAAAGTTTAACTATCCTTTTTACAATGTCTTGTGTCGCCACATGCAACACAACCTCCAGGGAAATAAAAGAAGAAAGATAATATTTGGTCATTCTTTGTTGATGCACAAACTCAAATAAGAAGTGACAGTTAGGGATTAATTAAAGGAAATAAATTTGTATACATGAAGAACAAACAATTTTCCAAATTGAAATAGAATTTTAGTTTATTCCCCTAGTTTTTCTCTTCCTTCTTTGTGATCCTCGACTTAGGAGACCCCAAGTTATTACATAATTTTTTTTATAATCGCACTCAATAAAAATCTTTACTATGTTTTTGTTCATTCCCTTGAATCTAAATTTGACATTAACATCTTTTAACATTATTAGCAAGAAACTAGATAAGTAAGCCAAAATGGAGTCTAAGAATCTATGAAATTGTTATTTGAAAGGGAATCTCTCAACACTTTTGGTTAAGAAGCAAGCAAAGTTCCTTACATTTCCACCTCATTAGTTTGTAATATTTCTCCTTCATCCACCAACAATCATTTCCATTTATTTTAATAACAAATAAAATATTTTACCAAATTTATTTCTTCTTTTACTTTAAAGGGGCATATAAGGTAATTTGATAACTCTTGCAAGGGAGACAACACCAAATCCCTCTCTTCTAATCGAGAGCCCCTTGAGGCTCTTAGTATCACTCTTTGACATAATCACTTTGCTTCAATTTTCACAAATACTATACCTTATAATCCTTCACAACATCATCTTAAGGTAATTTGATAACTCTTGCAAGGGAGACAACACCAAATCCCTCTCTTCTAATCGAGAGCCCCTTGAGGCTCTTAGTATCACTCTTTGACATAATCACTTTGCTTCAATTTTCACAAATACTATACCTTATAATCCTTCACAACATCATCTTATTGACACCACAACAATGATTTATGAATCAAAGCCTACCACATCTCCCCTAGTTAAATTTTTTATTGCCCTTAACTTAATCTTAAATGTAACAACCCTCAAATCTCAAACTATATCAAATAGAAAAATTTTATATTTAAGTCAAAAATATTGTGGCAAAGTATTATTAAACTTAATCAAATTAATTTCTTAAAATATATTATTTTTACATAAAAATATTAAAATATATTATTTTTATATAAATTTATTAAAATAACAATAAAGTGCTCATAATATATCATAAGTTCAAACTTAGTAAAAAAAATATATTATCTGAGTATATCAATAAATAGAACCCATGGGAGATGAACTCAATGACATTGAGTTTGCAATTTTTAAAGTTTTAAAAAATTTCTTATAAATTATTAAAGATACAGGTATAAATATAATTTTCAATTGGACATGTAAGATAGTTTTGAAAATTTAAAAATTATGATTTATGCCAAATCAAATTAGTAGTTGATAAATTTATAAATATTAAAGTGTAAAATGCATCATGTTAAATTTATAATTTTAGAAATTTTGGCTTAAATTAAAAGTAATTAGTGAATAATATATTATAAATATATAAATATTAGATTTTGATGGGGTATATATGTAATTTTTAGGTATCATTATAGAAAAATATTAAATAAGATGATATATTTGTAAATAATATAATATTTAGGTGTTTTATAAAGATGTCATATTGAATCCCATGGGAATAAGATTTTTCAAATTCTCAATAGTCATGGTATGGGTAGGATAAAAAATTATTTTAAGCGCCCTCACTTCCCAAGCTTAATTCAATAGTGAGCTTTGAGGATTTAAAATCATCACGACCTTATTGTCTTGGCTTATAAATAGGTCTAGTAGGCCCAATAGTGGCTAAGTTCAAGTGAACTTATGTGCTCCAATGAGATTTTCCATATAAAAAAACTGAGAAGCAGAGTTGTTCCATTAGTGGAGAGTTGCGAAGGTTGAATCATCGTTGATGTAAGTTCTATATTTTCTATTATGTTACTATGTTGAATTCATTGAAGAAAGAGGAGTTGTGGTGTCACAGTATACGATAAGCTTATCATAGAGCTATGAGAAGGTTGTCAAAAATAATTGTATTTCTCATTTTGCTAAATAACACTAATACTAAGAGCATAATTGTTGATTCATAGATGAATCTATCATACAAAATAATGTAACATCATATTGTATGATCCTATTTCAGTTGAAAGAGAATTGATAAGTCTAAATAGGTAGATTAGTACAATGTTGGTGATCGTAAGGTGCAATTTCAAGTTATATAATTTTAATAGAGTTGAATCGTATAATATGATGCATTTATCAAATTAGTATGAAAAGCAGAGATGTTAGTAGAGAGAATAAAACCATTTAGTAAAATTGGATTAATCATGTGATACAATCATTAAAGAAGTCTCCATATCATATAGTGCGATTATATGGATCATAATATAGCATAAAAAATATATTAAAATATAAGGAGTCGAATTAGGAAAAATAATACAATATTATTATCATAGAGTATGATAGTTTTATTAGATTTGTAGATTCGAATAAACTAATATATTAGGTAATGAGGAATAAAGAGAATCATGTAAAACAAGAATGATATCCTATATGTACGATATATTATAGATTACTTAATTTTAGATAATTCTATGAAACAATTTAAAGAATTGTTAAAGTATGATATAAGCAACAACTTAATGATAAAAAGGGAATTTACATGATTTTAATTACTTATAATTAGGATGTATGTTGACCCTTACATAACAATAATATTTAAAAAAATTAAAATAAATTAAAATTCAAAAGGGAAAATAAATGTCATATTTAGCTAGAAAAATTGGATAACATGTTTAATTAACATGATAGTATTATTTTAGCAATTTTTTTTAATAAATTTTATTATAAATTTTTTAAATAAATGAAATTTTAAAATATAAATAAATTTATAATTTGTGATCTAACATAAGATTATTTTATTTTGTTTCTTTAAAATTATATTTATTATGATGGAAAATACTTATATATTATAATTTAGTATGATATTAATGATTTTTTATATTACTTGGTACATGACTTTATTAATTACATGATTTACATTATTTTGTTCATGTATTTGTTACATGGCATCATAAAAAAAGAAAACAAAAGCAATATAAAATAAAAACACTTGAAATATAAATAAGGTATATTAGTTTTGATAATAATAAATAGGCTGACATATACATATGTATATATATATATATATATATATATATATATATATATATATATATATATATATATATATATATATATATATATATATATATATATATATATATTTCAATAGTTTCGATTTACATATCATATGTATTATATAGCTAAAAAATAAAAATAAAAAATAGCTTTTTAAAAATATTGTCCTCAATATTATGCCAAGGAGATGTTATGGCATCGATCTTCAAATTAGACATTTTTTAGTGTGTGTTATGATATTGATGACACTAAACCCAATAGATGTTATTATAAAGTCTTGATCTTTATATTAAATATATGCCTAGTGTATGTGTTATGTCGTCATTATTTATAATGGATAATACTAAGCCAACCAAATTTTATCATAAGATATAACTACCATATTTACCATAGGGCACTAAACCAAAGGAGTTATTGTAGAGTATCAATATTTGGATTAGACATCTACTTAATATTATTTAGATAGATTAAATAGATGATGATTAGAGGCTATATATTGATATAATTCTTGGATCTAATGAGAATAATGATTTAAAGAATACTGAACTTGATGATTATATGAAATATTAAAAATTAGAAACAATAAAAAAACTAGTATTAACATTTTATGTAGTTTACTTGTAGTGTGCATGACATTTAGTATGATTTGAAACTTACACAAGTGGTATTATCATTGTTATCATATAGATTTTATTTTATTCAACATATTTGTTTATTTTAGCATTCCTTTATGTTTAGTTGCCTTATTGGATTTATCTTTTGAAATAATTATCATTTGAGCTTACATCATAGATCTTGCATCCATTAAATTGAGATTTGGGGATTTGACACCAAGAGAGAAGACCACACTATTAAGATTTTAGAGTGAGCAATACTTTGGGTAATTGAAAGTAAATTAAAGCATCAATTTGAACTTTATATATATTTTTATACAAGTTATATCTATATTATGATGATAATTTATTTTTATGATTTTATTTAAGTTTGTACTAAGGATTTTTGATATCGTCATGTCTCTACATAGAATTTACTTTCCTCACTCAATATTTTATATGCATAAAACACTTGATTTTTTTATTTAATTAAGTGATTAGGTTGGTACCTGACATTAAGACAATACAAACTCTACTTTATTGAGGATTCCTCTATCACTTTGATGAGAAATCCAACCTATTGTAGGCATACGAGTATAATCAACACATTTTTTATGAGACTTCTCCTAATAAGAAGTTGATCTTATCAACTCTAATTACCTAACTTTTATTTTTATTTTTTTAACTCAAACCCTTGTATTTTTGTAAAGGAGTTCAAGATTATTAATTCTTTACAAGTAAGTTCAAGACATATAAATGCAAGTTTTTTCACTTTTTAAAAAAATGTAACTTCCAAATGATTATAGAAGTAGCCTCCAATATCAAATTTCTCTCTTAAGTAATACAAGAGCATATTTTCTATCTTCTTTGCTAATTGCATTAAGCCTAAATAGTTCTTTGAATCACTCATTAATCTAAGATAACATTAATTTGAGCCCCTTCAATCCTTTCTCTAATTCTTCAATGATGCTTGTAAGGAAGTGAATCAAGAAAATTCTTGCATTACACAAGTGAGAAATCTTTAACATGGATTGTCCATTGTCCTCAGACGAAATCTTTAGACGAATTTTGTTGCTCATTAATGAGAAAGAATTCTCCTTCATACTATTTGCGAAGCCAAAAGGAAAAGCATATTTGCCTTAAAAGTGTCTCATCCAATGGCAAAAAAGACTAAGACTTGATAGGAACTTTCCTCAAAAAGCATATCCAAGTGACCACCACCCTCAAAGCTACAAAGCTCAAAACGTTGAAACCTCTAAATGCACCACCTAAAGAATTATTGGCACAATAAAGAGAAAGGGCAAATGCCTAAAGTTGAGGTAACTCTTAATCCACAACTGAGGCATAATAAAGTTATGTAAATTCTGTGATGAAACGCAAATTGTTGGTAATTTGCTATAATTTGCTTTATTATTTATTTGCTTAATATTAGAAGAATACTTCATTATTATTTGTGATTATTTATGTTGATCATTTGCTATAATTTGAAACAAGGGGCTCAAGATGAAACAAATGTGGTTGTACTCATCTTCACGAGCTTTATCTATTTAAATATTATTTTTTATAATTATAAATATTATTTTCTAAGGGTTTGGCATGTCCTTAGAGACATTTTGATTCATACCTAATTTGATGATTTAGGATGCCACACTCATTTATCTTAGTGCCTTGGAATGCAACTTTCATATATAATTTATCATATTTCTTTTAATTTTTTAATTGGTTTAGATATATTACTGTGTAAATCTTTATTGCTTTGCATGTGATTTTTGAATCGCTTTCATCTAGCTATATTACATTGAATGAATTTATCTCACTTATGCTTCAATAAATATTTACTTAATTTTTAAATAATAATCTTTTTGTATACATTAATATATTAATAATAGTAAAAGGCTATTTCAATTTTAAAACATATGTAAATGATATCATGCTATGCTAATACTCATATCATTATGTCATTACATAATGTAAAATTAGAGTTTAGTAAAGCAACTCTGTTATATCATAATTAATTAGATAACGTATCTAATGGTTTTAAGATATTGCTTTCTTGGACACTCCTTTTCCTTTATCTTCTCTTCTCATTTTTTTATACAATTCATATTATATTTTTTCATCATTGCCACTTTTTATGAAAAAGCACTTACGAAAACTATTTCAAATAATCTTTAAACAAGATTATATACTTTAACATTTTTAGCTTCATATTAAATGGTATATATAGGCTAAATTATCGATTATATGGGAAATCTCTATTAGGCCTTCTTCTAAACCCATCATATTCATCTGATTAGCTTGTCATATTTGTACGATGTTAATGATCACTTGTCAAAGAAAAGATTAAATAAGGCAATTGTTGTTATGTCTTTCCTAAACCAATTATATTTGTCTGGTTAATTTAGTGCACAAGAACAATGATCAATAACTAAGCCATTTACACAAAGCTAAAGCCCCATCACTGGCTATCTTTTATAGATTGTATCAAATGGTTTGGTTAATTTCTTGGTTGAATCATAACAACTAAAAACTAACAAACTCAACCATAAATCGACCAAAATAACAAAAGATCCACTTCCAAAACACCCCAAAAAGTTAATATATGATCTATGAAGATGAACTCAATTATGAACTTGCATCAAGATGTGATTCTAGTAAAATGAGGTCAAAAATTTTTTTTCTTTATTTTACTTTTTTCCTTTTTCTCCATGTTTTCTTTGAATTCCTACAAGATCTCAAGCTAAATCTCCTTCAACACTCTCCCTAAGCTCCTTCTCTTAATGCTTCATTTATGCACTCCTGAACTTTGCCAAAATGCTCGAGACAATAGAGAGCATTCTGTAATTTAATAAGAGGATTATTTTATTATATAATCTAAATTTCTTATATTTTTATAATTTTTTGATTTTAAATATTAATAAAATTTTTAAATAGTTTTTGAAAAATATAAACCACTTAAATACAGATTTCTCAAATTGAAACCTTCATGATAATATACTCATATTTTGTATTCTATCGTTACTATCTTGGCATGCTTTTTAAAAGCTTATTCTTCAATAAATTATCAAGTTTCAAATATGACATACACAAATTAAATAATTTAAACTTATTAAGAAGGAATTTTTAAGTTAATAAGAAAGACTGTTACATATGCACTTTGTTATAAAAAAGAGAGATTGTATAAGCTTTGGCCATAACTCCTAATTAGTTGTAGAGAAGAAAAGAAAATAGCCACTTTGTGAAAATTCTTGAACAAAAGTGTTTCAATGGCGTTAGGAATATGAAGGAGTTAGAGAATTTCTCATAGAACATGGAGCAATGCTTAATCTACTCATGTGTTGGATGCATAGAAAGTGATTATTTTTACCATGTATCTCATCGGAGATGCAAAAGTATGATGAAAAATGTAGAGTTTTGATGATGCTAATGATGAAAGGATGAAAATTTATATATAAGAAAAATTCAAAAGAGAAATAAAAGATAAATTTCTCCCTTGCAACATTTTGTGGATGGCTTGTGATGCCTTCAAAAGGTTAATGCATAGTGGATTCCTGAAAGATTATGTAAAGAAATTTAGTTCTTTGATTCTAGATATTCAAAATATATCTAAGAAAGATAAGATTTTCAACTTCTTGTATTGGCTACAACTATGGATACAATTGGAACTTTTTTTGGTAAAATGTGAAAGACTTATCAAGCATAATCATTATTGTCGATGCTTTTGTAGAGTAAGAGTCTCCGAAGTTTTTGATGCCCTTCAAAATCGGGAGGAAATGACAAGGAAAAGAAAGGAGAGTAGAAGTGGGATGCCAAGAAGTTTGGTAGGCACTAGAAAAATGAAGGAAATGAAAGGAAAAGTTATCTTCTTTCTAAGGTACAAATAACTCAAATAATCAACAAGTTTGTTCCTTGTGTAATGAACCTCATCATCCTCAAGATTGTCCTAAGTGAGAGAAGCTTAATGTTCTTATGGTTGAGAAAACCAATAAGGAATTTGATCGAGAAGTTGTTGTACTTGTCAATCTTTTGTAAAAGCTCGATCCGTTAATGGATGGTTTAATCAACTATTAAACACAATGAGTAATGATGTGATAGTTACACACTCTATGTTGATGCACATCTTGATGAAAGCAAATGGACAAGAAATTATGGCCATGGTTGACATGGGTGCGACACATACATTTGTGGATACTATGCTTGTTTAGAAATATGGATAGCAAGTGGGAAAGTTTTCTAATTTTCTAAAAATAATGAATGCAAAGGCTCAAGTTGTGGTAGAAATGGCCCATGGTGTACCTTTAACTTTGGAAAGTTAGACCTGAAAGATCAACTTGTTGGTGAATCCTTTGGATGGTTTTGATTTGATTCTTGGGGTTAACTTTCATAGGAAGTTTAAGATAGCCCCGATGCCACTCCTTGATGATATCATGGTGATGTAAGAAGACACTCCTTTTCATTCATTACTATTATCCTTATGGGAAGAAGATAATAAAATTGAAGAATAAGCTAGAATGTATTTTAACAATGAGATTGGAAAAGGATTGAAATTAAGTGAGGACAAACACTTTGCTACATTGATTGAGATTAAGAAGGATTAAATCATTATGTACTTGATGTAGTTATAGAAGTTCTCAAAGAATTTGAATATGTCATGCTTCTAATGTTGCTTAAAAAGCAGCCTCCAAAAAGGGAGATATATCATAAAATCAAGTTGCTACCTAGTGTTGTTCCTCTTGCCTATCTCCTATATTATGTGTCACGATTAGAGTTGACAAAATTGCTCAAATAATTGAATAATTTGTTCGATGCTAGCTTCATTCAATCATCTGAAGCTCTATTTGGTGCCCTAGTGTTTTTTCAAAAAGGAATGATGGTTTCTTGTGAATGTGCATACACTATCATGTATTAAAGAAAGTGATATGGAAAAACAAGTGCCAAGCTCCTTTATTGCAAGATTTTTGGATCAATTATATAAGGTAATAGGATTCACGAAGCTAGACTGACAATCAAGATATCAGCAAGTCAAAGTTGTGGCTAAAGATGAAGCCAGGATTACTTATGTGGCTCAATAAGTATCTTTTGAGCTTTTAGTCAAGCCTTTTGGCTTCACAAATGTACATGCTATATTCAAAATATTAATGAACAATATTCTTTATGAGTATCTTCACGAGTTTTTTGTGGTATATCTTGACGATATTATTATCTACAATAATACTGTTGAAGAACATTTTGTCTAATTGTAAAAAATGATGTCTCAATTAAGAGAATTTCAACTTTATGCAAATATGGAGAAGTGCAAATTTGCTAAGGAAGATATCATGTTTCACGATAATTCCATAATAATTTCATTTGACATGAAATAATATTTGTTGGACTAATATGGGTAAGCTCTTACAAAATAAATAATTATTTTTTAATATTTTGAAATATTTATCAACTTAAAATATTGGAATTGTTTTCTTTCTCAAATAATTTACCTTATTTTTTCAAATTTTTCTCATCAAATTAAGTTTTATAAATATTTGACATTAAATCACATCACTTATAACCTTGACAAGGTTTCAATTCGGCATGATTATATTGTCTCAATTTATCTTATTACATCTTTAATATATATATATATATATATAGTTTGAGTATTTTATTTTTTTATCTCTTTAGTAACTTAGAATATAACTATCTTTAAATATTTATCTCATTTTTTAAAATTTTTTCTTCAATTTGATAATATTATATTGCATCAATTTATTTAATTTCTTCTTTAAGATATATTTATTAATATTAAAATAATAATTTGTTGGTATTAATGCTTCTTTATTATGATAATTTAATGTAATTGCAAATGATGTATGTTCTAAATGCTTCACCTAATCGATCAATTTAGAAAATAATTTTTTATATTTAAAATATTTTATTTTATGTTTTTTGAAAAACATTATATCTCATTTTAATTACTACGTGGTTTCATGATCAAGAATATTACGTTCAATCTCTTTATTTTTTTGGATAGTAACTTTCTTGTACCATTTATCTCATTTTCTTTGAATATTTTTCATCAATTTTGTTTGGTTATTATGCAACTCTAAATCTATTCTCATGTGATTTTTTTATAATTTTTATTTTCTTATATTCATTGATTCTATGTAACTTTTTTAACTTTATTATATATTTACTTAATATTAGAGGAATACTTCATTATTATTTGTGATTATTTATGTTGGTAATTTACTATAATTTGAAACAAGGGGATCGAGATGAGACAAATTTGGTTGTACTCATCTCCATGAGCTTTAACTATTTAAACATGTTTTTGTAATTTTAAATATTATTTTATAAGCGTTTGGCATGCTCTCAGAAACCTTTTGATTCATACCTATTTTGATCATTCAGAATATTATACTCATTTATCTTAGTGCCCTGGAATACAACTTTCACATATAATTTATCTTATTTTTTTTAATTTTTTAATTGATTTGGATATATTACTATGCAAATCTTTATTGCTTTGCATGTGATTTTTGCATCGCTTTAATCTAGATATATTAGATCGACTGAATTTACCTCACTTATGCTTTAATAAATATTTACTTTATTTTCAAACAACAATCTTTTTGTATACATTTATATATTAATAATAGTAAATGACTATTTTAATATTAAAACACATGCAAATGATAACATGTTATGCTAATGTTCATATCATGATGTCATTACATATTGATGATTGGAGTTCAATAAAGCAACTCTCTTATATCATAATTAATTAGTTAACGTTTCTAATGGTTTCGAGACGTCGCTTCCATGGACACTCCTTTTCCTTTATCTTCTCTTCTCACTTTTTACACAATTCGTATTACATTTTGTCATCACTATGAAAGATTTGTAAAGAGAACTAAGCCTTATGTGCATGAAATCATAACTATAGAAGGGAATTTCACAATTTAAAGAAAATAAATTAACCAAGTGTTCCTTATATATTCAGTGGGACCATCAAATAAACCAACAAAAGATTGGATGATCTAATGAAAAATATCAAACAATCTAATAATTTTTCAACAATTGTGTTGTGAGACTTTATCGAATGCTCGATAGACAATCCAATAATCTTTCAATGAGCATTTAATGATCTTACATGCAGATTGAATATTATGACTTGGACATATGAGGAATTAGCAAAAGTCAAATAGAGAAGTTGGAAAAATCTATCATCCATTAGACATACATTGAACAATTAAATGAATTAAATCAAATGATCTAACATGTTGTAGATGTTCCAATCAAACAAGTAGACTTTAATATGGTGGATCTATTAGGACTCAAATTATGGAATTAATTGTAATAATATAATATTTTAATAGTATGAGTATTATTTAATAAATTTTTATCATGATTAATCTCATTATCTACAATATAAATTAATTAACTACATTTATTGGATTATGAAAAAGAGATTAAAGAGAAAGGAGATACATTATTTTCATTAAAAGTCAAAAACTATATTAAAAAATAATTTTATAAAGTTTAAAACTTTTAGTGATTTATTACTACTTTATAAAAAATTATAAATTTTTAGAGGATGAGATATGAGTCCTACAGAGGAAGAAGAAGAATATTAAATAAGGAATATAAAACTTTTATGTATTCATTATTGTAATATCATAAAATTTGGAATTAAATTGGTCACAAAACAAAAGATTAAAATTAGAAAAACATTACTTTAAATATTTTTGGGAGAAAAATATAAAAAATGATACAATTTTTAGAAAAGAAATTCTTATTTAGGAAAAAAAGTTTTTAAATATTACAATATTTTTAAAAAATAAGAAAAATTATGTGTAGTATAGTTTTATGAGTTTTATAATTTGGACATCATTTGTATCAAAAGATTTAAGAAAACTAAAAATCCAATTTATTCCAAAATTAAGTAGTGATCAAATACTTCTGAAATAGGCACTAGTGGCTATGAATATGTTAAGAAACTTTAAAGAAACGTTGAGTATAATATAATATTCATTTTGTTGATGTTTAGTTTATTTAAGTGGAGTAAATGGACAATTTTGTGGATTTAGAAAATCATAGACATAAAATGATTTTGATGGCAAATGGTCCAAATTAAAACTTCAAAATATGAGATTTTAATGTGAAAGTAAGTTTTAAACATTGCAATAAAGAATTAAAAAGTATTCTTTTCTATTATGTGAGAATTTAAGCAAACTATGTCGACAAACTTTTGTGAAATCCCAAAAATTGGGGCTTTCCAAATTAGGTAATTTGGCATGTGGAGCCAACGTGGGAGGGAAGGTGACAACATTAAATTTCAAGTTAGGTGACTATGAATTTTTTAGTACATATGTTTAGTGGTTGATGAAATTATAAGTTAGTAGCCATTAACATCTATAAATCAATATTTTGGTAACTTTAAAATTTGGATGTAGATGTTAAGTTATATAATATATATTGCTCTTGTATTTAATTTCTTGCATATTTTTTTATATGATGTGACATGTTCGGCATGCAAAAATATTTATTTACGCATTGTCATATAAAATGGGAAAATTTTCATAATAATTTCAATAACTATTTTAATAAAAAATTTCAAAAGTATAAATATAATAATAATAATAAGTTCAATAACATCATTAGAAAAATGGATGGAATGTCTATCTTGATAATCTATGCATTTTTCATATCAAATGGACTCCAAATGATTTTAGACAAAATTTAATATAAGTTACTTATTCAACTCTTCATTTCTTTTTCTATTTTTTTTAATATTTTTTCATATTTTAAATAATATATCTTTCTAAAACACTTATTAAAACAAAATCATATTGTTAAATTGGTAACAATATTTCAAGTATAATCCAAAATATTTTTAAAAAGTTGAACTGATATTAAACGTTATGATGTAACATCAACTTAACTTTATATTAAAGGAATCTCCTTAAGAGATGAAAATCCTTATGATGTATTATTGACATCTCAAAGTATAACATAGCACTTAATTTCTTTTTAAATTGAAGAAATAGATTTAAAAAATATTATCTGATTTGAGGTATTATAGAATTTTTATAGGTGTCGATTAACATCAGCAATTATAACCTCTTGGATTTCTTCATCTTTCCTTATTTATAGAGCTCAAATTTGAGCTCTAAATCCACTCTCAACTACTCTAAAATGAACAAGCCATTTGGTAACAAACACATAGTAGTCACCGTTCGATTTGGATCCTGAAATGGACGTTTCTGAATGAATTTTGATTTGACCATTCGAGAACAATCCAGGACGTTGGATTTAGGTGGCCTTGTTATGGCCATTGGATCAAGCGTAGGTTTCTCCTATATGTATTAGGATATGCTGTAAAAAAATTGTTCGTATTGAAATGTTTGGGGTAATAGTTTCTAATGGTCTCGTAAATAAGCTCAAGTTTGATTCCCTTGCTTGTCATTGTGCTGTTTAATTGCATCATTTTACCATGATTAAAGTAAGTCATTGAATTGTGCTTGCCCTTCCACGTTCTTTGAAGATCAGATGGGTATTTAGTCCCATATCGTAGAAAATACGTTGCCATTGCGCTCTGTAAGGATTCCAGCTTGCTTATCTCCCCAGTTGTTTCGAGTTGTCTACCCCCTGCCTCGACCAAGGTTTAATTACTTGGTCCTGGTTGACTTGAAGTCGCATTGTTCCGTTCAATTTCCCTTCGGGAAGATTATGCGCTGTTCTGTTCAGCTTTCCCTGTAGCCTTCGTCCTTCACCTTTGGGCTTCGCTCGCCCCTTCAGGTCAATCAAACAATTTTTGTTTTATTTTTTTCATCCATAAAGTCCGTCAGGTCGACCCGCCCAATGCTACTGTGAAAAATCCCGAAACTAAAGTGGTTTTATATTGTTTTGTGAGAATCTTTTTGCCAAAATTTTGAATATAAGTGTACCAAAATAATTTTATATTATGATAGTATTAAAAGCGTCCTAAATGACTATGAAAAGAAATTCATAAAAAATAATTCTTAAATATTTTTAAAAAATCAAATACCAATGTCTATACTTTTCATCAATAATGCTTGGCCCAAAAATCACAATTCAATAATTATTAAACTTATAACATTTTCAAATATTAATACTATTTGTGTGCCACATCATCTAAAAATTTGGATATATCAAATTCAAGAAAAATAAAGAGAAATTCAAGTATAAAAATTTTAGTACATGTCTTCAATTTCCTTGAAGCTTGTTATGACTCCAAGAGCCTTGAAGACCACTATTTTAGACATTTAAAGTTCATGACTTGACTTAATTGAATATTAATAATTTCACTTAAAGTAAGCCCATATGAAATATAAACATTTATGCTTGACTCATCAAACGCAAGGGTGTAACAGAATATAGTATAATTTTCATTCTGTTGAAGTTTAGTTTATTTAGGTGGAGTAAATGAACAATTTTTTCGAATTAGAAAATGATTGACATAAAATGATTTTGATGGCAAATTGTCCAAATTAAAACTTCAAAATATGTGATTTTATTGTGAAAGTAAGTTTTAAACATTGTAATAAAGAATTAAAAAGTTTTATTTTGTATTATGTGAGCATTTAAGTAAACTAAGTTTAGTTAATATTAGCTATTATCTAATCATATATGTTATAGAAATCTATTCGATATAAGTCATAAGTAAGTATACTTTTCTATTATTATTTTTATTCCTAAGTTCTAAAACTCTAAATAAATAAAATCAGAACATATATCTTTCTATTGGATTTAAGTAAAATTTATTATTATTGTGTGCTCACATATATTTCCCAAAAGATGTAGCATTAGTCAATTATTTTTAGATTGCCCTCATGCAAAAGATAGATGTCCCTGTAGACTAAGAAATTGAAATTCCTTGTGCTTAAAGTAAACCCACAAGGGTGGTGAATTTTAATAAATAAAGTTTTGAGATTTTCTTTCCATTTTTTATTTAAATTAAACTTAAATCTTTTAAGCAAGAACAAGAAAGAGAAGTAAAATAGTACACAAAATATTTTTAAGATGATCCGACTCAAAATCGTGCCTACATCCTCCCCCAACCGGTGTTGGGAAAAGCCACTAAAATTCACCAAATTACAAGCGATGTTTTTCATACGTCTCAGCTCAAACTTTCTTGGAATTTTACCCACGGCTATTCTTAACCTACTTGAGTTTTTTCGAGCTCAACTCAAACCCGGGGCATTTGCATAATTGTCATGATGCCCTTACCCCAAAGAATCAAATCTAAAAATTGGCAACAAATTATAAACTTAAAACAATTTAAAGAAGCATGAGGCACACTAAAAAAAAATAAAAATTTCAAAGAAAAATCAAAATGAGGGAGCAATAGAAATTGAAAATAGTAGAGCAAAAACCTCTAACTTTTGGTTCCTTCTTACAACTTTAACATTGTGAATTTGGAAGAAACATTTGCACTTAAAATTGCTTAAAATTGTGATTTGAAAGCTTTGAGAACTTAGTAATTGTAACTACAAGAAGTTCTTCATCCTTCCCTATTTATAGAGCACAATTTAAGCTCTAAATCCCTCCAAAGGACTCTAAAATGAACTAGCCGTTTGGGCAACGAACACAAAGCAATCACCGTTCGATTTGGAGCTTGGAATGGACATTTCCGATTGCATCCCGATTTTACCGTTCGAGATCAATCCTGGCCGTTGGATCTAGGTGGCCTTGATCTGGGCCATTAGATCAAGCGTAGGTTGTCCTGTATGTATTAGTGTCTAGCAATTAATTGAATTAAAACGTTTACCACATTGCTTATGCCTCTTATAGCACGTAGATCTGCTCAGGTTTGACTCTCCTATACTTCCTATATTTTACCTTGACTAATCTCAGTCGTTGGATCATGCTTGCTCGTGCACCATCATTAACAATCGGATTGGGATTTTAGTCCCGCATTGACCAACTAATTTTACCATTGTGCTCAATAAGGAATTCGGTTTGTATGGCTCTCGAGCCGTTTGAGGTTGGCTCTCCTCTTCCTCGCTCAAGACACTTGGTCTCGGTTGACTTGATCTCCCCTATTCCGTTCAGCTTTCCATGTGGATGAATTTCGCCCTTTTTCATTCAGTGTTCCCGATGGCCTTCTTCTTTTGTCTTCGGGCTATGCTCACCCATTCTGGGTCAATCTAAAAATTTTGATTCTATTATATATTTTTAAAAGATTCCTAAACACTTGGATGGGCCAGTGGTCGGGTAAGGTCGACCCGCCCAATGTAATAATGAAAAATCCCGAGACTAATGTTGTTTTATAGTGTTTTGTGACAATTTTTGTACCAAAATTTTTAACATAAGCATGCCAAAATAGTTTTTTATTATGATAGTGTTACAAGTTTCTTAAATGACTATGAAAACAAATTCATGAAAAATTATTCCTAAATAATTTTAAAAAAATCAAATACCAATGTCTATACTTTTTATCAAGATTGCTTGGCCCAAAAATTTAAATTCAACAATTATTAAATTTATAACATTTTCAAATATTAATACTACTAGTGTGCCACATCATCTCAAAATTTGGACATATCAAATTAAAAAAAAAATAAAGAGAAATTCAACTATAAAAATTTTAGTACATGTCTTCAATTTCCTTGAAGCTTGCCATGACTCGAAGAGCCTTGAAGACCACTATTTTAGGCGTTTAAATTTCATGGCTTGACTTAATTGAATATTAATAATTTCAGTTAAAGCAAGCCCATATGAGATATAAACATTTTTGGTTGACTCATCAAACACAAGAGCGTAACAGAAATACTTGAGAACACTGATACTCAAAAAGGTATTCTGCTTAGTAAAAAAATCATCATTATATGAGATATTATTTATTGTAGTATAAAAATTACACTCAAATTAGGCTAAAGTGTAGTGTAACTTTTCATTGTATGACTAAGAGAACAATGGCAAAAGAGCAATGATGAATGGACCATCACTATCATAGACAAGTATGGTCTATGAAATAGACCTGTCACAATTCATCTTGATTCAAATATTAATATAATTATTTTTTACATATTTATTATCCTATATATTAATTTTTTAAAAATTAACTCCAAAATAATATGACAAAATCGTAATATCATATTAAAAATAAATATTAAGTGAAAGTTAAAATTTGCCTTGACTAATAAAAAAATTTTAAAAATTGTATCCATTTTCTCAACCTCTAATTGTTAAAAATATATATATGTTTATCTAATTTTTATTTATTTATATAAAAGTCTTTTTTAATATTCGTTTTTCAAAGCTTTATTTTGTAATCTCTCATTTTCAAATTTAAGCTAAAAAATTAATGCAATATTTTTTTTGTTTAGTTGTGTTTTTAAATTTTATTTCTTTTTTTTTTTCTTTTTTTACTGAATAATATTTATTTGAAAGAAAATACACATAGCTGCTTTGTTCGTCGTGTAATTATTAACAGGGCATGTTTGGTTCATTTTAGAATCATTGGCATGCTCGTTTCAATAAATTAAAAATCTTGAAGCTCACCCCTTCACTCGTGTAAAGAAGGGAAGAGCAAGAGTATCATCATTCTTGAGACCAAAAAATTCCTCGGAAAGATAAAGAAAAGGTTTTTTTTCTTCTTCTTTGTTTTGTAATTTATTTGTCCGATGCTTTCTGTCTTCTGTTCCTCATCCTACTGTTGCACCTCATCAGGGTTCCACTACAGCCCTACCCCTACGTAGCTCCGTTGGATCGTTTTTCTCTCATTGACGATGCACACAAGGAACCAGAACAAACCCCAGCTGACCGCTGGGTATAATGTTTCTCAAAGCTGCTCAAATGTATGGTTTACTTCTCGCCACATTCAGTTTCAATCCATTCTATGGCTAGTGCTTTCCTTGGCTTGGAATTCTTACATGTAGATTGATTTGCAGAAGAGCGAGAACTTGGACGAATTGCAGTTAAATAGGCGGCAGAAGATTGGAGGTGGGAATATGGTAGGAAAGGCAAAGTCCCCACGTTGTCGCCTACCTTTATCGAGTATGAATACAATATCTGGTGATAATGTAGGTGTTCCCAATACTGCCAGCTCTCTTAACTCAAGGGAGGATGTAGCGAAGTTACTATCTGAGTAAAGAAAGCTTAGAAGGGAAGTAGATGTCCAGGCAACGAGGCTTCCTAATCTTTATGTTACAATAACAATCTGTCCTTTTTTTCTTTAGTAATTGTGTTTTTTCTAATTTTTACAGTTTCATTTTTGTAGGGAACGACGAATGATATGAGAAACTACATCAAGAGGCTAAAGTCTTGCATTAGTTGGTACATTGATCTGGAAGATTGTTATCTTGCGATGCAGGATGAGCTCAATAATTTGTTGAAGTCAGAAAAGAGAAAGAATTCTAATATTAGTGAATGTTTTCAATTTACATTTTCACGCGATGATGATTTTTTTTACTATTAAACTTTGGAAAATTTCATTTCATTTTCAGAATCCCAAATGAATTCCAAAATAGAAGAATTTACTTCGCTAATTGAGGAATACCAGACAATGAAGGTTACCTTAGAGAGGAACCTTAAGAGGGAGGAGTCCAACAAGTTGGTACATTCTAAAAATTAAATATAGTTTCTTTATTGACTTATATATAATGACAATACTCGTGAAACATATCAGGTTGCAGTTAAAGCTCAGGAGAAAGAAGCTGAAGCAAGGGCTCCTTCTAAAAATTTACGTTATGTTCTCATGGAAGACCTTGAGAAAGCTACACAAGAACTAAAACATCTTAATAGTCAAAAAGTTGTGCTTGTTGATGATCTTGTTTTTAATGTTTCAACGATGTAAGTGATCACTAATTCTTTCCCTCCACTTCTTAAGAATTATCCTCCTTTTTCGCCATTCTTTCACATCTTATAGTAACATTTGGAAATATTTTTGTGAAGGTCATTTCTGTCCATTTGAAATTCTTGTTCTACTAAAGTTTGCTATTCTAGTTATCTAAACATATTATAATTAATCTTTTAATTCTATTACTTTATTGATTCATGTTAATGTAACATTCAAAGAAGCTAAGAATGTGTAAGGTATCATCAAAAGACACTTCATATAAATCAATAAAAAATATTCATATAATCATAACAATTAGTACAATAAAAAATATCATGTTATGAGAATGTAAACAAAGCATGTGCATGAGACTTGATAAAAACAATTAAGAATGAGAGAAAACCATCTAATTATGAGGACATCATGCTTCATATAAACTATAAGAATGTTATCAAGTATCACATTATTATATCAAGTATCACAATAAAAATATCTGGTTGTTAAATTTCCCATACAATTTATTCTAGATTTTTGTGATCTTTTTAAATGGGCTTATTACTTCCTAACTATACATTTAATTGTAAACTTGATTATAATGAAAACTCTTATCTTATCATGTCTTTTAGCTTACATGTGAAAATCAATATATACAAGTAAGATACACCCAGAATGATAACTAGTATGAGGGGTTTTCCCTACTCAATTGTTACAAATAATATTGATACATGGTGCTTAATTAAAGGGTTTTGCATTATCTTGTTGTTACAAATTATTAATAGTGCCCAATCAAAAGATTTTGTTTGATTAAGCATTGGTCAATTTGGGTTGGTTGGTCATTTGGGTTAACTTGAGTAGTTGGTTAATTTTATATGCCAATGTAGGCTTTGTGTCACAAGTGACACCTACATTCTAGAATATTTAGTAGTTAGCTAAGAGTTGATTTTGGGATAATTTATTCATATCCATATTATAAGTACCAGCAAAGTTGAATTCACCCAAATTATTAATAATATTGTCATGATGTTTTTCTTCCAAACACTTTCTTTCCTCCATTATCATCATCTCCCTCATCTTCATTTATCAAGAAAAAATAAGTTTCGGATTTACTTAAATGTTTTAATGATATGCTCTTCTCATTAGCATTAGCTTTGTGGAAGCTCCCTTAGCTCCTAAGGGTCCTCTCATGGGCACTCTCCCTTTCTCAAATTTCTTTCTCTTTATCTCTCTCTTGTCATTTTTATTAAAATTATTCACACCTTTGTTCTCTCTCCTCAAGATCATCCTCTATTTATTTATAAGAGAGTTTATGAGAGAAATCGGTTAGCCAAGCTTGTCTTTATTATTATTATTATTATTATAATTATTATTATGATGATCATCATCATCATTATTATTACTATTATTTCTCCTTGGTGGTAGCACCACAAAAAGCTGCAAGGTGTCGTGGTGATGTGTAATTAGCTCATCATTTTAGATCAGACGATGTGTAATGGATGGGCTCTTATAAAGTCAACCAAGAGGGAGTGTGGCATGCTAAATTTATGATTAAGGATGTTTGGAAAAGTTTTAAAAGATTGAATTTTTTCTTCACTTAGTGATATGCTCAATATTTTATACTCTCAAATGATTTCATCTCAGAATTATGGTTTAAAAATAATATAATTATTTTTATAATATGTCAAACTCATCAAAGGTTGTCTTAGTTTCTAAGATTTTTTAAAACATAACTATTAACTTGATATAAAATGTTAAATGTCATAGATGAAAACATTTGTGTATGTCTTGAGATATGATTTTTGATAATATTGTTAATCAACAAAAGTATATTATTGAACGTGTCACTTGACCTTTTTTACATCTAACTTTATAAGGGTTGAAATCCCAAACTTTAGATAAGTGTCATAGGGATTTATCAGTAAGAAGGCCTTTTAGGTCGAAGAACTAGGCGATTTAGTAACTCAATACTCAACTTCTTAAGATAAGAAAAGTCTTGAGTAGAATCTCTCTTATTGGCTAGTAGATCCACTTCTTGATTTTGTTCTTAATGAATAAAAAAAAGATTTATAGTATCATCCTTTTGGAGAAGAGGCCAAGCTAGTATTTGTAGGATTCTACTGTAAATCTTTTCTTTTTAATATGACACTACTTATTAGTTAGTTGGAAACTACTAAAGATTTTTAAGTGCTTCATTTGTAGCCCTCAAGCAAACTAGTGACTTGCAATCAAGGCTTCATATGCCTATTTGTTGGTGATAATGAAAACAATTATGATAACACCTATAAGCTTTTCTTACTAAGAGCTAAGAAGGACTTGAACTAATGCTACAAGACTCACACACGAAAGCTCCATAAAAAATGGTTGTTAAAAGTTTATAAGGGTCTTAGGTTTTGAATCAAAAGAGTTTCTCTCCATTAGAAAACCTTTAAGAACTTGAGATTTCATAAATGAATAGGAAATGAAGTTAAGCTCAAACTCATTATGCTTAATTACCAACTTTTGCAACCTATTTATATCATCTATTGGTTGAAGGATGTGCCTCATAGGTTTTGGTTGTCACATCTATGATGTGAATATTGGTATAACTGATAGGTTGACATTAGTAAAGCTAGGGTTAGAGAAAAGGCGAAGCATCAAGTGAAAACAAAAAAAGAGAGACATTAAAGCAAATAGAATAAAAGAGAGATAAAAAGAAACATAATAACATGTATGCATTAGAAGCATATGGTGCAAGGAAGAGTGTTGACACAAAGGAAAAAAATGAAAAAGAAAAATATAGGAGAGAGAGAGAGAGAGAGAAGAGAGTGAAGTATTATAGCAAAGTTTTGGGAAAAAAGAGACACTATGAGAAATTTTGGTGGGGAGTAGAGAAAAAGGGAATTTTGTGAAAATATTTGAGAAAAAAATTGAAGAGCCAAGACGAAAGAAAAGTAAAAGGAAAAATTAATATTTGTGATGTTATCATACAAGAAAGAGAAAGGAAGAAAGAGAGATAAATCAATTACTTGGATAAAGGGGAGGATTTTTAAAAAAATCGAATAGCAACATGTCAATCAAGGAAGATAATGAATTAAGCTAGTGAAGGCTTCATGAATACAAATCAAATTGTTTGGTGTGACTATTACATCAGAAAATTAGTCACCAATGTTGCGTATCATAGATGCATTATTATGATGTATTGGTGGATGTTGTTTTATTACTTTTAGTTTGGATTTGAAAAAGAAAAAGATTATTGGTTCACATAGTTGCACATGCATTACATGTATCATATATTACTATTAGTGACATGTTAGTAAAATATATTCATGTTTAAGCAAATTTTTCGTGGGTGACTATTTGCTTGGATGTAAACCATGTTTGTTAGTCATAGTTGAGATTATCATGTTTTATTTCACATGTTAGTATTGACATGCTTAAAACTATTATGGAATGTGTCATATGTTTCGGTATTATGTGAGTTATATTTATAAAAAATTGAGACATCATCAGTAAAATTACTATAAAATTATAAAAGAATTACTATGAGACTCCTCACAAAGAAAACAAATAATATATGAAAATGACTCAAGGGTGTTACTTAGATCAAACAAGGCCTCTCAAGTGTGCATCCTTAATTTAATATGAGATTCCTTAAAATAGAAATGTAAATTTTCATGAGAAATTGATTAATGAGTGCTACTCTAATAGAATGAGGCTCACTAGAGTGCACTTTTTGTTTTTTGTTTCATCATAAGGTCTTGTTAAGGCTCCATGGAATTTTAAACTTAAGGCCAAGAGATCATTGATGATTAAGAAAAAAGATAATTTGATCCTTTGAAAAATTAAAATTAACGAAGAGATAGTATTTTATTACAAATAGTGAGAGCAATTCTTTACTATGTTTGTTTATCTTATTAATTTTAATATTTTGTAAATACTATAATTTTTTACTTGACCTAACATGTGGCATAAGCCAAAGATGTATGCTATATAGTTTTTGTTTCTCAAGCTATTGTCATGTGGTTAGTTTTTCTTTGGTGTTAATAATTTTTGGTAAAATCATAAGCATGTCATGAGACTTCAGGGGATAAATAAGAGGTCATGGATTTTTTTGCATTTAATTTGTCTTAGAATTGTTGTATTAGGAAAGTTTTATTAATATATGACACTATTATGAAAACAAGGATATGGGTCATATTTTAGTGGTTATATTTTATTTATATTGCAATAGTTGCTGTACGAACAAACATTTAAAAATAAAACATATATCGTTTATTTTGTTTTAATTAGAATTCAAACCTAACTCATATGATTGGGTTTAAAAAACAATGATTTGACAAGTTGGTAATGCTAATGTGGACCAACAATACATCATACAAAGACACTTATGATACACAATATTGCTTACCTCAATTTCTATTTGTAGTGGTCACACCAAAGATTTGATCTTAAAATTTATATCAAACTTCTACTTTCCATGTTATAGTAGTTGTTATAATATTTCTCCTAAATTTTGGATCTCTCTTATGATTCCTTTATTTAGCTATCCCAAATGCTTCAATAGCACCACCTCTTACCCTCCTTACTCTAAACTCTAGGACAAAGTAATTTTTGTCCCTATCACTTATCCACTCTACAACTCCCTCTAGATAATCATGTCTCAGCCTGCTCTTAGTCATCCTGGCCTACCCATAGGCTTCACCTTTGTCCATCCAATTGCTGTTCCTGAAGCCGCATGCAAAGGCGTAAACCACCACAAGGATGATTAGGATCACATTGCTGATGACCGACACCTCCCTCCAGCTATGCTGCTGCATTGCCAAGACCATTTTCACTTCAAATAGAAGGCTTCTTTGACGTGAAAGATGAAGTACGGGGAGTTGCCTTTGCCTCAAGCCATTACGACATGAAGGATCAAGGCAGAATAAACTCCCTCAATGTCAGACCTTGAGCAGTAGTCTGGTACCCGAGTAGCAGCTGAAGGGAATGCAGCAGGAGCTAGGCTCAGGGAGGGGAGAATAATATGCATCCCCGGCCACGCGAGGACCAACTTTTGCAATGAGAGGCTAAAAAATATACCATTATCCTATAAAATTTCTTTAATCATTGAATTCATTTTTTATATTTTATAATTTATTTTGATATATTAAGTTTATTTTAACTATAAATGTTAGAGTTCAGATGTCTTTTGTGTGATACCTCTTGAACGAGGACTGCTTATATAACCTTGGAGAGGTTTAGTTAACACGAAGCCATGCAATGTTTCTTGAAAGAAGTATTTTTCGAATGAGATTCATAGGATTTCCCTAACTAATCATATCACATGCTTGATAGAGGAGGGAGGATTCTATTCATTCATAGGTTGATTGCAATTTGACAAATGTTTTGTAGCTCAGAATCTCTTCTAATGTGTAACAAATTCTTGATCATATATATGTTTTGTTTCTAATTGATCCACTAGAGAGATTATTATATAATTCAAATTTAAAAATTATTAATCTAAAGGTCATAACCTCACTTCCAAACCATAATCCAATAAAATGGTTATTCAAACCATTGAGAAATAAGTGATCATTATTATAAAATATGAATTAAAACAAATAAAAAGGGAGAGGTAAACTATGCATTTAACAAATTTTTTGATTCAAAAATTTAGAAGAATAAATTTTTATCTTTAAAATAGAATTTTATTTTATAAATATTATCAACAAAATAAGGTTATTGAATAGTAAACAAAACGCATGAAAAACTTTTCGGCAGTTGAGCCCAAATCTTTGACTATATCCATCCCCGATCCCTGATCGGGTTTCTCAACTCAAAAAGTTCAAAAGCATGCAATGTTCTTAGAGAATTTTGGGCAAGTATGTATACTTCCAATCTTAATCTTTTTTAAAAATAAAACCTAACACAAAATCAAAGCAAAATTGTACCGTTCATATTCTTATTGAGCATTGAGGTTTTACACAGAAGTCTATTACCCCCAAAATAGATGTTAAGGCATCATCTATTTCTTCCAAACCTTCAAGAAATAAAAAACCAGTTAATATCATTAGTTAGTTTGTGCTTAAGATTTTAAGCAGAGGCCTCCCTTTTTCTTTTGAATAATGGATATGAAAATTAAAATTTTAAAAGACAAAAAATAAATTAAACATAGGGAGAAAAGTTAGGATCACATCTAGCAAAAAAAATTATTACCTAAATCAGAACATTAAGAAGGTACCAGAATGATATTGAAGAGATGAAGAGATACGGCATATAGAAGGTATTGCTGATGGATCTTAAGCTCCAATTCCAGCTATTGCTGTAATTAAAAAAGCACTTTTTTCAGCAGCTACGTGTTCTTCAAGAGCAATAGCTACAGTAGAGCCAATTGACTCAAGAAGAGCCTGTTCACAAAGCAAGCAACTAAGAAGCAATAATAACAAGAATTAATTAAAAAAATTATAACAATTATTTAATAGAATACCCATTTTACTAAATGACATGAATCCAAGAATCCCATGACCTCAATGATAATTAAAAAGGTGAATAAATAAAAAATTATAATGATCTATTGTGATGTCTCTTCAAAGAACAAAATAGAGTGACTTTACTATTTACCTTGATGAACATGAAAATATTTTGGCCACTCATAGCACATAAATGATTGGCAATAAAATAAAATTAACATAAAAAGATATAGATTAATGACAAACTTGAGGTGTTGATGGCATCATATATAATCTATTATCCAGGATCTGAATGAAAGTAGATAGCTCTTTCTTAATGAGGTCCTTAGAACTAGATGAAACATTTGCCATAGAATTGCAAGCTAGAATGATCGTCCTCATCGCATGTTCTTGTGCGGCTATTGGTTGAAGGACCTAGAAGACTGATGCTTCCTATTAGTATAATACAAGAAAGTGAATGATCACAAATAACCCCGTTAAAGAGATGCATCAAAAGAATAATCCCACATTAATTTGTATGATCAATTGTAAAGTTCCAGATATAGTCAAATGAATGCAATCAATTGCTTAAAGCCTTCATGAACCACCATGAATCCTACAGCTAAAGAACAATTGGACTAGCTAATTTAGATACTCTAAAAATTTCATGACATTTAAATAGAGATTATCAGTGATCAATTGACTTTAAGTAATTTGTAATAAACGTTTCAGAAATAACATTTATGATGTTGTACTTTAAAATGAATAAACATTTTATGACATTATCAGAACCAACATAAGACATGGAATGACTTGTCCCAAAAAAGTCTTTTTCGAGTGGCACAACAAGAAACTAGTGGGAAGAACAAGGAAACATGATGTAAACAAGATATATAAAAAAACTCCAACCTTTTAATTAAAGAAAAACTTAAAGCAATCAACATATAAAAAAGATTCTCAAACTCTTGACAATAATTTTAAGGCCAAACCACCTCTCATACGGAGTAGACATCCGCAATACTCTCGGCCCATGGGGACATGTTGCGTTCATCTATGGAGCAACTGATATCAATACTAAAACTTTACCTAATGTTCCCATTTTATTAATCGAGTCCTTTGAGCATTAGGAAATAAGAGATGCACATTATAGTTCCAATCTTAAATATTAGCAACTAAATATGTTTAAATAAAAACATTTTAAAAAAAAAATTAACCAAACCTTTGTTTGATTTAGTTAGGTTTCAAATTAATGCTTATCTACAAAACACCTACACAGTTACAGTAAATGTTGCATAACCTCTACAAATATTGAAATTTGACAATTCAAAAAGAAATGGGAAGCAAGAAAAATTATCTAAAATTTTCTAGATCATAACTCGACAAAAATTCAACTAAAATGTGTCCTGAAAGCCTTACCTTGACTACTCTTAAGGACACTCGACCTTTGTCTTAGTCACCTCGAAAACCATCCCTTGTAGCAATGTCTTGCATGACATTCCTTCTCCTCTAGGACTAAGCCTTAAGAACTTCAGTTAAAAACTCAAACATACCCTCAAGATGATAATTTACTTTAAGCATTGAGTGTCAAAACCACCTCAAGTATATCATCTCACAACCAGAAACATCTTCTTCAAGCTTCCTCTTGAAATCTTCATTCACCTTGAATCTCAAATATCTCTCGAGAATAACCTCTCAGGGTTCTTTTTTTTATCCTTGAGCCTTCACTCGTCCTACAACATCCTTTCATGATTTCTTCCTTTTAAGACCATTTTCGAGATAACTTTAACGTTCTCTTAGAAGATATAACCCTCTTTCGAAGGAGGGATTCACTCCAATATGATGTTTATAGCTAAAGAATACTAAGTTCTCACAATCCATTTTCTACCTCCTATGGTATCCATTGTCGTCCAATGTGTTGCACAATCTCCTTCCGCTTGCCATTGTCGTTCATGCTCCAATGCCCTTATCAATGTCAAATTAAATATTTCCTTCAATCTACAATACGAACTAGCATACTTGATACAATTATTTACAAACTTATTGTAGACAACACTTCTGAATCCTCGTAAAATTAGTAAATCTTCTCTTCTTTGTGAAGCATCATGCTTTGTTATCATTAAAAGTAAATTGCATCATGGTGCCACATGTACCCATTATTAAAATCATTTGACAAGCTTGAAGTGGCACACATTCGAGACCACCGTGTCAACTAAAATGGCTTCGACTTGACCTTTGCACGACAATGAATCCAAGTATCATAAATGGATGCGAATTCAACATCGTCTCCAAATCAAGCGTAGTCACTAGGATTGATTGCATTAGCATCCATCATTAGAGATAACTTTCACCAATATCTTCTTGACTTAGATTTGAATAGAAACAACTCAAGGGTAGTCCCCTCCTCTACAACCTTATCGTCTTTATAACCTTCTTATCATTAATGATAGAATGAGGTCAAGTTCCTTCAATCTAACAAAAATCACATTATTCTTAATAACAACACCAATTCCATTTTCCCTTTTTGATTATCATCCTTGCCCCTCTATCTCCTCAAATTAGAACATAGATCCCAACAATATTTCTTGATATCACTAAGTCTCCAAGAAAGGCAAAATTAAAAAATTTTAGAAAAAATGGAAATGCCTTAATCTAAGGATTCCTTCTTTTGTTTTTGCTCTTGGAGCCATCATACTTTGGCATTCAAACTCAACCATAATTCTTCTCAAATAGGGATTATAGACATGCTTGATTGCCCATTATTGTTGAAGAGATAGAATCATAACCGTGACAATCTAAGTAAACCTATCAAATACTTCATCAAGAAGCTCTTCTTTCCAAGATTCAACACAAGAGACCACTCATCTCCAAAATTATGAGTTACAATCTTGCATCAACTACCCTCATGGCTATCAATCTATGCTACTTCCTCTATCTAGATTCCTCATAGCTAGGATAAAACTTCCATAGAAACTACTTGAATTGACTCCAACTACAAATCCTTACAATCCTAGAATACCAAAGATTGTTTCATCAGGCTAATGCATAATAAATTAGTTTTTCAACGGATACCTTGCTGAAACTTGTACACTCAAAGATGCAAAAATACATTTCCAACTATCTAGCCATGCATTCTACTTCCTTACATCAACCAATACAAGATAGGATGCTCATCATAGCCACCACTTTGAATGATTTCAAGAAATCACTGTCACTTGGAGCCATAAGATCACAATGGTCATCATTCCATCACCTAAAGTTCTTTCTTCTTCACCTCTTATCATCATCTATGCTTCTTCTTGAAGTGGACTCATCTCCAACTATCAATGATCCTCAAAATTATGTTTCATCACCTCATGTCTCATCATCTCCATTAAAAGTTGTACTTGTTGAATTACAAAAACCACATGCTCTTACATTGATATAAATATTTATCTTACTAAGTCATTTCTCATCTCATGTTGCCTTTATCCTCAGCAATATTTCCACATTTCAAGTAGACCATCCATTTACACAGATCTACCCTAGGTAAGATCTAATACTCTAATGGCAAAATATGATCCATCTTATAGACAAAATGATTTCATTGCAACAACAAAAATATGTAGAAAGAAATAAAAATCAATACTAATTAGTTACATAGAGAAACTCCAACTTTTCAATTAAAGAAAACCTAAACTAGTCTACTTATGAAGTAAATTCTGAAAAACTTGGCAACAGGTTCAAAGAAAACACCTCTCACCTAGAGTAATTATTCACGATACCCTCAATCATGAAATAACATGACACTATAAAGTACCAAGCCACTTGCACTAATGCCAATAACTCCTCCACAAATCATTTTTATAGTCTAAAAGCACTTAGTAACAAGAATTAAGAGATATACATAAAAAATCTAATCAAAACTAAATAAGAAATAAATTAAACCAGAATCATGGCCATTAAAAATCAAATACTAATTTGATGCATTCAAATTCTAAATTTGCACTTATACAAATGTCCTTGCACAACTATAATGAATTTGGACTAACTTCTTCCACAAATATTGAAATTAGATTATTCAAAATAGAGTTAGAAAGACAACAAGATTCTCTAAAACATTCTAGTTCATCACTCGATAAAAATTCAATTGAAATGAATCCAAAAGTTACCAAAAGTGTTTGATCTCATTTGCTTCCCATGTGTACTTGCCTTGATTGCTCCTGAGGGCACTACTTGAGCCTTTGTTCCCATCAGATCGAGATCTATACTTCCTTCTCAACAATTTTAGAAAGTTTCGTTACACATTCCTTATACTCAAGGCCTAACCCTCGAGAACTCCAACTAACACCTCGACTATGTCCCTCAAGACCATAATCTACCTTGCATATACACATTGATTGTCAAAACTATCTCAAGTAAGCTTTCTCAAAGAATACATCTTACTCAAACTCATTCTTAAAATATTCATCCACGTTAAGCCCACTAACATGGGCCTCAAGGCCAACCAACACCTCTTAAGAATAAGACCTTAAGGTACCTCTCTTATCTTCCTTGAGTGTTCTCAAGACCTACAAGATCCCCTCAAGATGACTTTTGTTCCTCTTAAAGCCTCCCTTGAGAACAAAAGTAGATCCAAATTATTTGTTATCAAATTAAGTAGTAATATCAATATTTAACAATTTATCAATATCAAATAAAAAAAGGTTTGTGTTAGGGTAAAGTTTCATTAGAAATTCATAAAAGAACAATGTTTCTTAAAAATTAAATATGATTTATCTGAGACCTAAAAAAATAAAACAATAAAAGACATTTCTATTTAATCCTTATATATCCAAATTCTACATAATATAATGACTAATTGAGAATTTAAAAAAGAATGTTTCAACAAATGCTTATATAAGTAGGACTCATGATCAATGATACTTTTCCTTGTTTAGAAATATCTAGAACATATAATTGTTGTCACCTAAGATAATTTTTGATACCGAAATGCAAAAGGCAATCCTTCTCTATTCTTATTTTTTTTGCTTTTGAGAGAAACTAATAATTCTACTTCTATTTAAATTGTCATTTGTATCTTTCGTTTAGATCAAAAAAATCTTTTTTCAATATATACTAATACTCAAATTCAAAAAGCAAACCTAAAGATAAAATGCATATTTTGTGTTCATTCATGGAATATATGATACTCAAAAGTTTTCCCTAAGAAAACTCTCTGAAAACTTCAACTTTTAAGGATTCATAAAAGATCCCTTCAATACAAATATAATAATTTAGTTTTAACTTTTACAACTAAAAAATATATAAGATTATAATATAATGAAAAAAGACTTAGCAACTATAGGAGTGCTAACTTCTCATGTGGCATTAGCCTAGAATTGGATATCATATTTGTGTTGTTATAGCTAATAGCTAAACAATACCATATTCCTACAACCACAATCACCATATGCCTAAAGTGAGATCACACGTGGTTGATCAACTATGTCCTACACTCCTTGAAACCCAAGCATCTTGGTGCTTTTATGCAATGTTTGCCCCTAATAGTACAAGTCAAGTACACTATAAAGCGCTACTTATCTGTTCATAGAAAAAAGTGATTCAATAGTTAAATACTTAACAATAATAGTACATAAACACTTTTGGATCTGATAAATAGTACACTAAATAGCAAAAGATTGACTCAGGTATATCATTGAAAAGCACAAAATAGACATAAATAGTAAAAGATGCAATCAAAAGATGATATAGTATGTAAGATACATAAAAATGTTAACACAAAGAAATACATTACAAATCAGTAGTAAAAGATGAACTCAAGCAGTGTACATAGGAAGCAAAAGATGAACTCAAAGATGTAACTCAATGACACGTCAAGTTCACATAACTGCAATATATCATTTGAATGAGGATATGGTGTGCAAGAGACATAACAATGTCAGCACGTAGAAATGCAGAGTAAGGAGACTCGAGTTTTGATCTGGGAGAGTCAAACTCTTCAATTTTCTTCCATTTCTTTACTAAAGAATCTTCCACTTCTTTCCACTCCAAACACAACTTATTCAAGCGTTGAACCTCAGATGTCAATGTATTAATGCTAGCTTTTAGTCCATCAACATCTCTTTCTTTAGCCCAAACATCTAGCTGAATAATACATAATACAGAGTGATCAAGACCATCGAATCAAGAAAATGGTTCATTGCGTTGCAATGCAAGATTGCATATATAAAACTCCTACAGTGCAACAATCCTCACGTTGCTAGCTTATGCATTTTACAAATTGAAGTTAAAAACACTATAAGCTATGCTATGATATTATTCGATGCAGTTTCAAAAACTTTCAATGAGAACCATGATCAAAATACTTAACTTCAGAACTCAAATAGTAATGAATATAATTGGATGAAAATGCTCAACAAAAATGCACTCTTTTTTGACCAAATATGTTTTCTTTCTATGATGATTAATAAAAAAGCAACATGCATAATGTAAGCACCAAATATACAAAAATATGGTGTTAGGAATATAAAATTTCGAAACTCTTATGGTAGGTACAACTCCATGAAGTTTGGCATGTTAAAAATTGACAACACTTAGCATCAGAACAAAAACATGAATAAAGAAAATTCACAAAATTCCATATCAATGATACATAGCGATGATCCACATTATAGTTTAAAAACTTTCTACAAAAAATCCTATTTTAAGAAATCGCACAGGTCACATCACCTGAAAATGCATTATGTTACCAAGGTTTTGTGACCGGACTGTAGAATATAGTGTTGTTGTTGCGACTTCACCATTTCCATGTAACCGCTTTACATGTTTCTCGCTAATGCTTTTTGTTTCAGCTGCCTTGTTTAGTGCATCTTCAGTAGCCACAAACAACTGGACATGAGCTTTCTGAAAGGAAAAGGGATACATGATGTACATCATTATGAGTTCTAAAATGAAACACAATAAAATTACAAAAAGATGATTCCTATGAGATGAAGCATTTCCATAAGTGTCTCCATTTGAAACAATTTTGTTAGTGTTATGTGGATATCTTCATAACCATTACTAAAAGTGTAGAAGGTTATCTGAAGTAGCCGACATGGATATGGCTTTTAAATAAACCAAACAAACTTGTCTATAAGCAGTACCATAAACGTTCACATCAATCTCAATAAAACATGGGAAAGGAAATACCTGGAAAAGCTCCATACACGGAGCATAAATGTCCAAGGAAAATGAGATGATGAAAATCTTCTAGACAACGAGCTCCTTAACTAAAAATTTACTACTCATTTTTCCAGTTTCTTTAACGCATGGCCAATTTTCAAAGCAGACAATTAAAGGCAAGGTCAAGTTCAAGCACATTGTTAAATCACAACTTCACACAAACATAGCTTGTAGTTTAAGATTTTGATAATGAAACTTTTGCTAAAAGGATAACAACATGCCCAACCATCATATTTGTTACAATTTTCCACATTGAAGATTTAAATCTTAGGCTAAAATAAAAAAATAAACATTTAAAAATAAATTGTCCATATGAGAAATTTGTTAATCAACTATATATTTCCATGTTAATGAAATAAGAATCCCCATTTTGTAGAGGTCTTAAGCCATCCCAAACTACCAACTGTCATTTTAATGCAAGTATATGAACCAAGTTGAGCCAATCCCAACCATTTGTTTTAAACTACATGTTGATCTATATAATTTCAATCCATTCCTCATGTAGATAACCCTTACAAGTGATTAGAAAAATTAAGAACAATTAAATAGTCAAAAAATAAACATAGCATTTACTATCCCCTGACAGAAATATGTTTACATTAGCTAGGTTACTTCAGTCAATAAAAAATATTAATTATTTGTTATCACTTGACAAGGTTTAATGACAACATTTTCTACTTATCGAAATGTATAAAAAAAACTTTTTCATTTATTAGAAATAAGCTTGCAAAAAAAGTCAATAAGTTCACTAACCTAAGTGATTAATAAAATAATATCAATACAAATATTAATAATAAGTTTGGATGATTATATTTAGTCAATTAGTGCATATTAAGTTGAGTTACATAAAATATGTAAATTGATAATTTAACTACATATATAAACACACACACACACACACACACATACATACATACATATATAATACATACATACATAATACATACATACATAATACATACAAAGACACTGCAAACCACCTGAACTCATTTAATCTTTTATAACAAAAAAGACAATATAGATTTAATCAAGATTATTTTACAAACTACAAACAAAGATCAAGTAAAAAAAGCTTAACAACCCTTAAAGATTACATTATACTACATAATTTGATGTTGAGGTACCCTTATATTTTATGTATTTTGTGATCATGTAATATTAACATTTAATCTTTTTCCTACATAATATTTTAATGAAAAGATATAAGAGATTAAAAAAAGGAACTTGGTTAAGAGCGCAAGACTTTAATTCCTGTGAAATTAGTGAAATACCACTACGACTAATACAACAATCTCTACTTGTCCAAGTTTCTTTTTCAAAAGAACCAAAGAAATTAAAAAAGAAAAATTCCAGAAGACAAATTCTAAGCTTACATTTGTATTCTTCTGGCACAATAAATATTATACATGTATGTACTAAATAGAGGAAACTATACTATTAGTTGCAAGAAACACAATCACAACTCAAGTAGTACTTCCCTAAAAAAATTCTTCTCCATGCAGCACTTGATTCGATTACTACTAGCTCATTATGCCAAGCTTCCCTCATTGCTTTGCAAGCTTTCCCTTTGGTAGAAAAGAAGGGCAAAAAAATATCCTTATGGTAGGATGGAGATATGCAATGTTTTCTCCTCAAAAGACTTCACGAGTCAACTCAAGGTGTAGTAATTTTAAAAGGAGGGAGAATGATGTGCAAGCCAAAGCATTGTCCAACATATGCTTAATTTTCTTTGTTTGGTAAGTTACTTGCTTTTTGGAGTAGCTTTGATGACTTTCTAAGCAATTTTAATGTCTTTTAATTTAATTTTGGACAGGATGTAAATGGAATTAGTGCTTTGCAAACATGCTTTATTAAGAAAAGGGACAATTAATTTTATCACTTGGTAATATTTCTAATTAGAAGGTACAACTCTTATCATTATAGTATTCAGTAAATGTGTCCCTTACCCTTGTTCATCATCCATTCCCAAAATTTAGGCATTTTTTCACTAGACTATATTTTGCTTACCAAACTATCTAAACTATTTTGCCGTGGATCATTATGAAAATCACTCAAGGGCAAAAGTCCCATCTTCTTCACAAGTACCACATTTGTTAGAATAGTTGATATTTATAATTTGGCCATCGAATATGTATTTTATAAATTATTGCAGTAATTTCAAAAAGGACTTACTTTGACCTATGGTCAAGTAATTTTTAATGGAGTCTTAAATTACTTGCTTAAATATTTATTATTCTTTCTTCATTAGGCTAAGATTTCCAATGTCTCTACAATAGCAACACAGAGATTCTTGTGGTAACAATAGCAAAGAATCACAAAAGAACTCCTATTTAAATATAACTGGTAAGATCCCTTGAAAATAGCAAGTGGTAGAACTCATAAGAATAAATAATAAAAAATCCCAAATCACTTCGTTAAGCACTCTATCGTAATAATCTTAAATTAAAATTTCATTGTACATATGAATATGCCATATGAAAAGGGATGACCTTATGAAGGAAAAAAAAATCAAAAGGTGCACATGAAACATTAATCACAAAAAATGGTGTGAGAAAATACCTAAATTTAAAAAAAGTGGCAAATAAGGAAAAAAAAATGAATGTGAGAATGACTATAAGGTCTCCTCTGATAGATAATCACAAATAAAATTTTAAGAAATATAACAAAATACAGGATATCAAACAATAAGTATAAGTAATCTCTTGTATGAGAAATAATAGGCAACTACAATAGCATACTCTATATTATTCTACATATAAGGAGAAGGCATACCTGTCCTTCAAGTAGTTGACTGTAAGTTCCTTGTAAAGATAGATCTGTACCACTCCTTGGACTATCATAAACCTGATATAGTAAAGGTGAACTTGTATCCGCAGTTGTAGTATCTGTTACTATATCATTCTCATATTTGTACCTAAATGGAATAGTTGAAAATCCATTTAATATGATAGACAAATAAATTGGGCATTTCCAAAGCATGAAGTCATTCACAAATGCTATAAAAGATTCTAAATCTAAATTTTAAATTAGTTGTTCATAATTGATTATTAAATAAAATATTTTTTGGTAAAAATGTAAAATTAATAATTCACAAAAAAATTAACCTTTTAACCAAAAAATGGATAAATAATAATTATCCTAAAATATTATTTATACTAGTAAAATAGTAAATTTAATTATTTTCTTAAAATTTATTGATATAACTTACTTCACCATGCACAACCAAAAATATCATAATCATTCGTTAACCATTTTTTTATATGCTATTTTTAATTTTTTATCTTAAGGAATGATTAACCATGCAATTCAAATGAATAAATTATCCAACTTTCTACAATAGCCAATAAAATTTATTATTTATCTCAAATCTAATTCTTAATAAAAAAATATAAGAAATAGAAGTTAATTAAAGTGAAATAAACATCATTATCAAAACTCATCATAGTACTAGTCTAACATCGATTTGGCCCTAACAGGACATTTGCTCTACACATTAATTCGACCTTGACATTAGTTTTTTACAATTCTGGCAAGAATACAATTCTGATCATAATCCTGAACTTTCTTTAATAATAAAAAAAAGATTATTATATTCAACCTATCTACCATCCTTTCTAGAGCCTTTTCTAACCTCTCATTTTCGCCTTAGTTCATGCTCTATTAATTTTGTTTTAATTTTATCTCATCTTAGCTTTAATATATATATTTATTTAAAATTGAAATAATATTTTGTAAATATATATCCTTATTTCTCTTGATAATTCATAATAATCCTATACAATGCCTAATGAAAATGTAACAAATATAGTTAGACTCTTCTCAAAGAGCTATTTTAATTTTAATATTTAATTTTATATTTTCAAATGTTTCATTTTCTTGGCTTTTTGAATTGCTTGCGAGACATTTTGATTTATATCTTATTTGATGAACCATGATGTTACACTCGATTTCATTTGATTTAGTTATATTATATTTTTTAATTTATCATATTTTAGATTATTAAATGTTGAAATATTAATTTATTTATATTTTTATAGTTATTTAAATTAGTATTTTTGAAGTAATTCAAAATAGCGAAAGATTGAGAGAGAACAAACTTGGTTACACTCGTCCCGATAAGTTTTGTCCAATTACATATTTATTTTTTAACTGTTCAAAATATTTTTATTTGTAATAGTTTTTTAACTGATTTCATTTGATTTTGTTGTATTATATTTTTAATTTATCTTATTTAAGATTTATTATATATTTATTAAATTTTAAAATATTAATTTATTTAAAGAATTAAAGATGTAAGGATTTTTGTAAACAAAAAATTTTAAAGTATTAAATTTTTTTTACTAACTTGAATTTCTCTGATTTTCGTTTCATTAAAACACTAATATGTATTTGGTTTATCTCTACTAGCTTCAGCAAAAAGAAAAAGGTTAGTGGAAGTCCGATCGGGGATTGAGGGTGGATGTAGGCATAGGTTTTGGTTGAAGCACCTAAAAAATCTTGTGTGTATTTCGTTTATTATTGAGGAATTTTATTTCAAAAAAAATTTTAGGGTCGAAAAGTTTTTTTACTAATTTTTGGAAATGAAAATTTTCTTAAATAAACAATTCAATCATCCCCTCCTATTCGTTACACCTCAAATGTTTTACAATAAGTTAGACATCTACTTTGTTTTATTGGACATGTTAATTTCCTATTGTAATATGATCATTATTTTGTTTCATATATTTGGCTTCACATAAAATTTATTTCGAAGGTTAGGCGAATTTTTTCATTTGTTTTGGATCTATAAGCATACCAAATATTTTGAAACATAATGTATTTATTTAATTTTTTATAAAAAGTACATCTCAATTTTAAAGTATTAAGAAAAAATAAAAAAATAGAGGATGTGACACCCGATCCCAAGAAAGGCAAGCTTGGTCACCACAACTATGCTCCAATCTTATGCAAATCAAGCAACATGATTACATTATTGTACATGTGTTGCAAAGAGACAAAGATGATTGATAATGAATCAATTGATAACATTAAGATTAATAATTAGATTCGATTATTAGACAAGTTAACTAAGCTATTTAATGAAGTAAGCTAAAGCATCCAGCATCCTTAAGAAGTTGGTTATTAAAGGTCTTATATTTGAAACTTACATGGATAACATACTTGATTGTCAAGACAACTTTATCTTGTTTAGATAAAGGATTACAACAATCTCTTCCATAATCTTTACTATAAAATAATAGTTTTTTTCTTAAACAAAATACTTATAATATTATCCAAATTATCCATTTAGGTACAAGCTCTTAAACTAATACCTAAGCCACCAAATACAAAGTATTAATAACACTAAATAATTTGATGAGCGAATATCCAATAAGTATCTTGAACACCCCACAAATTCCAATGGGACTATATATTCATATAACATGAGGATAATGTTTCAAGAAAACTCAATATTATTTTTAATTTAATTTTAGTTAATCTAAACTTATTTTAAATATCATGCCATAACTTAAAATAAAATCTATATATCATATTTCTAATAAAAACTAGTTCTTATGCTATCTATATGATTTAATAAATGTACTTTACCATAAAATAAACATATTAAATATCCACAAAAATTTTAAAACTATGAGCCAATGTAATGCAAATACTTCTTATCAGGATAACTATGTCATATATCAAAATACACAATATAAAATGGCTTATAAGATATCTTAATTTAAGAATAAATTATATATTAATTTCATATTATATTTAAATTACCATTATCAAACTTTTCTACCGAAATTTAAGGTGAAGATTCTTAATCCACTTTCCTTTTGTTTTAGTTTTTCTACAAAGTCATAGATGTATGCACACGAGTTACTATATAATCTTTAATAATGAAAATATCTAAAATTCGTTGAGATTATATTACCCAAAGTATTCTCTCTACCTTCTCTTCTACTACAAAAACATCAGCTATATGATTCCATCATCGTGTTGTGCAATTTGCATCTCACTAAATCATTATTATTAATTCTTCACTTATTGTATTATATGGCCTCTCCATCAAACAGTGTGATACCTTCAACTCCCTATATATGGTTATCAGAATCCCATCTTACTCTTTGACCTTTATCGAATCATGTTGTATAAGAAGCTCATGGTAAAGTATGATCGCTCCAACTATGATATGATGAGATTGTTGGACCACACAATAACCTTTCTTCTTGAACCAACATAACTCTAATTGTATCATATATTTTCTTAATTGTATGAAATGTTTTTTAACTCTTCAAAAAAATTATTGATAGTCATACTATATATTGAGTTTAATCGTATAGTAGACTCATCTCCAAATAAAATCATAAGGCCTAAATTCAATTATATTTTACTATTAGACAACTCTAAACCCCCATAATTAATTATCATAGAATTCTTAACTTGTGCAATAAAATAAAACCACTAATTCCTTATAAAAATGAATAAATTCAATAAAAATATAATTTAACCCTTTTTTTATTTTCACTCATTGTAGTAGCTTTCTAGTATGTTCTTCCCCTTCTTGATTCTTATAGAAATAATAGGTCTCCCTTGTCTTCCTTACTACTCTCCTTATGACCAACACAATTTTTTCTTCTCTTTGTTGTTGTTCACTTGAATTGACACTTTCTTCTTCCCTCTTCTCTTTATTTTCTCTTGTTCTCCATCCCTTCATTTTTCTTTTATTAACAACGCTCTAAACTACCTAAAACTTTTAGTAATAACTTATTTAACACTAATCATATTAAAGATAATTGGCTTAAATTAAAAGGTATCATTTGCCATTTCTTTTGCCAAATTTTGTGCTAAACCATTAACATGAAAACTTTCCTCAACCTCAAAATCCATGTAAGAGGTAGAAGTAGAATCCAAATAACATTTTGTGACTCTGAAGGCCATGGGTTCTTCCTTCTTTCTTTCGTGCTTTAACTTGCATGCAGATGCCTCTTCTGTAATTCTCCTAGTCATCTCTATTTCGACAGTGAGAAGTTTCCCAAGGAGTTCATCCAATGAAAGTTTGTTGACGTATTTAGCTGCTTTAATAGCCGTTGCTAAGAAATCATATTCCTTTGGAAGGATTCTCAAAATTTTCCTTACTAGGTCACCATTTAAGAATTCCCTTCCAAGATTTTTCAAGCCATTTGTTAAATTATTAAATCTTAAAAACATACTTTTAATACTCTCACTAGAATTCATTCTAAAAACCTCATAGTCATGGGTGAGGATGTTGATCTTCGTCTCTTTCACTTGTCAGGTGCCCTCATAAGTTACTTCGAGTTTTTTTCACACCTCAAATGTCGTATGTAAAATTTATAATTTCTGTAAATTCACTAGGAGAAATTCTACAATGAAGATAGTTTAAGGCCCTAGCCTTCAATAAAGCCAATGTTTTATGCTCAACATTAAGCTCACTAAAAGTCTTGACTTCATTAGTAAAAGAATTTCTAGGAAGTTCACAAGGCTTAGTCATAACTTCCCATAATTCTAAATTGATAGTTTGAATAAAAATTCTAAAATGGTTTTTCCAATATAAGTAAAATTCTCTTTTATACAAGGGAGGCCGAATTGAAGGAAAACCTTCACACAAGGTTGCACCCTTATTAACCAAAGAGGAAGCTATAAAACAAAAAATCATAAAACCACAAAGAATGTGAGAAATCCTTCACTTAGAACAAGTGGATCTCCCACGTGATTTTACTCACGTAATTTGGGATTCCTCTCTTTGATACCAATTAAAGTTCTTTGTGCTTAAGAAAATCCCACAAGAAGGGGGTGAATTGTGATAAATAAAATTTTCTTTTGATTTTCGGTTTCAATTAAAACTTAAATCTTTTAAGCAAGAATAAGAAAGAATAGTACACAAAAGATTTTTAAGGTGGTTCGACTCAAAATCGAGCCTACATCCACCCCCAATTGGTGTTGAGAAAAGAACACTAAAATAAAAAATTATAATCGAGGTATTTTGTACAGTTCACATCAAACCTACTTGGGATTTTACCTTTGGCTAATCCCGAACCCACTAGAGTTTTCTCGGGCTCAACTTAAACCACAGGCTTTTGCACAATTGTCGGGATGCCCTTCCCCAAAGAAAGCAATACAAAAAATCGACAAAACTTAAGACACTTTTAAGAGAAATATGAGGCACACACAATAACGAAAAGAGGGAGGAATAGAGATTAAAAAATAGGTGAAGCAAAAACCTCTAATTTCGGGTTCGTTCTTACAGCTTTCACTTTGTGACTTTGGAAGCACCATGTGCACTTAGAATGCCTCGGTATTATGATTTGAAAGATTTTAAATCTTAGAATTGGTAACCTCTAGGAGTTCTTCATCATTCAATATTTATAAATCTTAATTTGAGATTTAAATACCCTCCCAATAGTTCTAAAATGAACTAGCAATTTGGGTCATGGACACAAAGCAGTCACCGTTCGATTTGGAGCCCAAAATGGACGTTCTGATTGAATCTCGAATTTATCATTTGAGATCAATGCTAGCCGTTGCATCTAGGCGGCCTTGATCTGGGCTATTGGATGGCACAGTTGTTGTCCTGCATATATTAAAACAATTTGTCCAAAAATCAACAAAAAAAGAAACTCACTACAGTGGTTCCACAACCTCTTGCTGATCTAGCTTGGTTTCGAATCTCTTGCTTGGCGTTTTACTATTTTATCATGCAGCAATTTACCTTGATTAATTTAAGCCATCCGATCACACCTGCCCTTCTACATTCTTTGACAATCGAATGGAAGTTGAGTCCCACATCGAAAGAATTTTGTACATGTTCTCAACTTTTTAAAGGAAACATCCTTTCTATTTCTAAAAGTTATAAAAGAAACGATCAAAAGGATTAGAGTTCTAGTTATCAAACCAATAATGGAAAAAGTAAATCGAATTATCTTATGGAAAATGATGGAACAAAAAGTATATGAACCAGACGAAAACGAAAAAGATTTCAAAATAAATAATGAGGTTCTTCGCGAATCGTTCATTCTTACTCGACCGATGGTCGATGATTCACTAATGGAAAGAAGAACAAAAGATCTTTATGATAAGATAATCCAAATCACAAATGTCTTTGCCATAGCTCTCTATAACACTTTCGGTTCATTTATCTCTCGAGCAGTTTTGGGTTGTCTCCCCCCTTCCTACACCAAGATTACATCACTTGGTCCTAGTTCGCTTGATTTCACGCTTGCTCTGGTCCGCTTTCTCCGTGGGCTGGGTTTGCACTTGTTCCGTTCTGCAGCTGCAGGCTGATTTCTCACTTGTTTCCTTCAACAGCTCTTCCTACGGCCTTTGGGCTTCGCTCACCCCTTCCGAGTCTATCAAAAAATATTACTTTATTTTAATTTTTAAAACCTTAAAGCCTGGATGGACCAGTCGTCGGGTCAAGTCGACCAGCACAATGCTACAGTGAAAATTCTGGAGACTGAAGTGGTTTTACAGTGTATTTTGAGAATTTTTGTGCCAATATTTTGAGTATAAGTATACCAAAATAATTTTTTATTATGATAGTATTACAAGTGTCTAAATGACTATTAAAAGAAATTCATGAAAAATTATTCCTAAATAATTTTAAAAAAACAAATACTGATGTCTATACTTTTCATCAATGATGCTTGGTCCAAATATAAAAATTCAAAAATTGTTAAACCTATAAAATTTTTCAAATATTAATACTATTAGTGTGCCACATGATCTCAAAATTTGGAAAAATCAAATTCAAAAGATAAAGAGATAATCAAGTATAAAGATTTTGGTGCATGCCTTCAATTTCCTTGAAGGTTACCATCACTCTAAGAGTCCTGAAGACCACTATTTTAGAAATTTAAAGTTCATCACTTGACTTAATTTAATATTAATAATTTCACTTAAAGCAAGCCCATATGAGATATAAACATTTATTCTTGACTCATCAAACACAAGGGTGTAACAATCTCCCCCTTTTTATGATTGCAAGACATAAATGTTTTAAATACAAAAATGTGACAAAGAAAATAGAAATAAATTTTTGAGGAAATTAAGAATTAACATGCTCTCGCTATCTTGATGCTCCCCTTAACACCTAATTATTCTCCCCCTTTGACACCGTCAAAATGGAGTGAACCCTAAGCAATGTTTAAAATTCCTAATTGTTTCCTCAATATTTGAAATTTCTCTAATGGTAAGGGTTTTGTAAAATGTCAACCAATTCAAGCTTAATGGGAACATTCTCTAATTCTACTAATCTTTTGGCCACTTGGTCTCTAATAAAGTGATATCTAACATCTACGTGCTTAGTCCTAGATCGATGAACTTGATTCTTGGCTAATGCAAATATACTTGTGTTATCAATTCTAATTGGTATATGTGTGACTTCTAAACCATAGTCTTGAAGTTGTTGTCTTATTTTAAATCCTAAGAAAAATAAATTTAGCTCACCCATCATGCTCATTTCAAATTCTTTAGTCATAAGATTTCCAAATTCTCTATATTTTTTTTTGTACTACTAAAAATAATATCATCATCATAAATCTAAACAATTAGTAAATCATCTCCTAATGATCAAATCCTTTGGATGTGAGGTTACAAATTTCCATCCTCCATTTAACTTGTTTTTTTTTTCTTTTTCTACTTCAAGATTTTCAATTTTTCTTCATTCTTATTCAAATCTAAGTTGTTTACTATATTTATTTCATCTTCTAAATACTTCTCACTAACTAGTTTGATAAACTCATCAAACACAACCTATAGTGTTTCCTCTATCTTACGAGATTCTAGATTAAACATTCTATATGCTCTTTTAATAGATGAATACCCAAGATGTAGATTTTTATTTTCTTCTTGGTTTTGGCTGTATAAGGTGTAAACTCTAAATTAGAAATATACCACTAAATTAAATAATCAATTTAAGTTTTATAAATGTCCTAGACCTATCCTAGAATGTTTCCAAATATTTTGGAGACATTTTCTTCTAGTCTTCTAAGTTCTACTCTTAGGTACGCAAGAATGCTTTAGTTGAGCACTAAATGGGGCTTGCATGTTCTAATTCTTAACAATCCATCTAATATTTTGTTTTTTTGAATATATATTTCTTCTAAAAAAGCAATCTTTCATAGTATGTTAAGGTTTACAATAACAAGAAAACAATATTTGATGGCCTAGGCAAGCTTATGTATTTAGGTTTTTAAAAATTGAAGACATGTGAAGAATAATAAGCATGTGAAGCATAAGAAGTATGTGAAGTTTTTCTAACTCTAGCATTTTCAAAAAATCGTATTTTTCTTTCAAAAGTAAAATATCATGCTTTAAAGAGTTATTCTCAATGATAAGGGAAGCCTTTTCATCACATATATGTTGATTTTCTATTCTTTTCTTTTCAACTTCTTTTCTAACAAAATCAAGTAATTCAACTTTTTCTTTGTAAGCTTTTTTTCAATTTTTTATGAGCACTCATTGAAGAAGTTAATGCATTCATAATTTCAATATAATTACTTTCTAAAATATCTCTTGTCCAAGTGCTTGCCTCATTTTCTTCTTCTTCTTCACTTGAAGATATTGAAGATGCCTCTTTTTCCATAAAATAAATCATCCCCTCTTCTCCTCTACTTGAGCTTGAAACATCTAAATCTTTAGAAGCACTCTGTGTAGCTTGGAAAGCTTTCTTTTTCTTCAAGTTCTTCTTCTTCTTCTTTTCCTCTTTCATATGCTTGTCCTTGAGTTTTGGACATTTTGGTTTAATATGATCGGTTTGACCGCACTCAAAACAAGTTAGTGGCTTCCTCTCCTTGTTGCTCATCTTCTTCCATTTCTTATTAACAATAATTTTTGCCAAACATTTTGCTAACCATTAACATGAAAACATACCTCATCCTTCAAATTCATGGAAGAGGTAGAAGTGGAATCTGAATCAAATTTGGTGGCTTTGAAGGTCATGGGTTCTTCCTTCTTCCTTTCATTCTTTAACTTGATTGTAGAAGTCTCTTCAATAAGTCTCATAGCCATCTCTATTTTGGCAGTGAGAAGTTCCCCAACGAGTTCATCCAATGAAAGATTGTTGACATCTTTAGCCACTTTAATAGCCATTACAAGGGGATCATATTCCTTTGGAAGGATTCACAAAATTTTCCTTACTAGGCCACCATTTGAGAATGTCCTTCGACATTCCATGACTTATCAAGCCATTTGTTACGTCCTTAAATCTTAAAAACTTACTTTTAATACTCTCATCAGGCTTCATTCTAAAAAGCTCATAGTCATGGGTGAGGTTGTTGATCTTCGTCTCTTTCACTTGTGAGGCACCCTAATAAGTTACCTCGACCTTTTTCCACACCTCAAACGCCACATGCAAATTTATTATTTGTGTAAATTCACTAGGAGAAATTTCACAATGGAGATAGTTCAAGGCCCTAGCATTCAATTGAGCCAATGTTTTATGCTCAACATTGAGCTCAATAAAGGGCTTGACTTCATTAGTAAAATAATTTCTAGGAAGTTCACAAGGCTTAGTCATAACTTCCCATAATTCTAATCGATAGATTGAATAAAAATTCTAAAACGGTTTTTCCAGTATAAGTAAAATTCTCCATTAAATAAGGGAGGTAGAATTGAAGAAAAACCTTCACACAAGGTTGCACCCATATCAACCAAAGAGGAAGGCATAAAAAAATCACAAAACCCCAAAAAATGTGAGAAAGCCTTCACTTAGCGCAAGCGGATATCCCACGTGATGTTACTCACGTAATTTGGGATTCCTGTCTCTGATACAAATTGAAGTTCTTTGTGCTTAAGACAATATCACAAGAGGGGGAGGTGAATTGTGGTAAATAAAATTTTTTTTCGATATTTGGTTTCAATTAAAACTTAAATCTTTTAAGCAAGGATAAGAAAGAATAGTGCACAAAAGATTTTTAAGGTAGTTCGACTCAAAATCGAGCCTACATCCACCCAAAATCAGTGTTGTGAAAAGAACACTAAAATCACCAAATTGCAAGCGATGTTTTTTGTACGGTTCACCTCAAACCTACTTGGGATTTTACCTTTAGCTAAACCAGAACCCACTTGAGTTTTTTCGGGATAAACTCAAACCCCAGGTTTTTGCACAATTATCGGGATGCCCTTACCCCAAAGAAAGAAATACAAAAAATTGACAAAACATAAGATACTTTTAAGAGAAATATGAGGCACACACAATACCGAAAAGACGGAGGAATAGAGATTCAAAAAAAGTTGAATAAAAAACCTCCAATTTTGGGTTCCTTCTTGCAGCTTTCACTTTGTGACTTTTGAAGCACCATGTGCACTTAGAATTGCTCGATATTATGATTTGAAAGGTTTGAAATCTTAGCAACGGTAACCTCTAGGAGTTCTTCATCATTCCCTATTTATAAAGCTTAATTTGAGCTTTAAATACACTCCCAATAGTTCTGAAATGTACTAACAATTTGGGTCACGGACAAAAGGTAGTCATCGTTCGATTTGGAGCCCAAAATGGATGTTCTGATTGAATCTCTAATTTACCATTTGAGATCAATCCTAGCCGTTGGATCTAGGCGGCCTTGATTTGGGCCATTGGATGGTGTGGTTGTTGTCCTGCATATATTAAAACAATTTGTCTAGAAATCAACGAAAATAGAAACTTACTACAGTTGTTCTACATCCTCTTACAGATCTGGCTCGGTTTTGAATCTCTTGCTTGGCATTTTATTCATTTATCATGCAGCAATTTACCTTGATTAATTTAAGCCATCCGATCGCGCCTGCCCTTCTGCATTGTTTGACAATCGAATGGAAGTTTAGTCCCACATTGTCCAAAAGTCTTTGTCATTGCTCTCTATAACACTTTCGGTTCAATAGTTTCTTGAGCAATTTGGGGTTCGTTCCCCCCTACCTCGACCAAGATATCATCATTTGCTCCTGGTTGTCTTGATTTCGCACTTGCTCTGGTCAGCTTTCTCTGCGGGCTAAGATCGCACTTGTTCAGTTCAGCAACTACGGGTTGATTTCTCACTTGTTCTGTTCAACAGCTCTGCCTGTGGCCTTTGGGCTTTGCTCGCCCCTTTCAAGTCTATCAAACAATTTTTACATTATTTTATTTTTTAAATCCTTAAAGCCTAGATAGATCAGTCGTTGGGTCGGGTCGACCCGCCCAACGCTATAGTGGAAATTCCTGAGACTAAAGTTGTTTTATAGTGTTTTGTGAGAATTTTTGTGCCAAACTTTTTAATATGAGTATCCAAAATAGTTTTATATTATGATAGTATTATAAGTGTCTTAAATGACTATGAAGAGCAATTCATGAAAAATTATTCCTAAATAATTTTAAAAAATCAAATACCAATGTTTATACTTTTTTTCAATAATACTTGGCCTAAAAATAAAAATTTTAAAATTATTAAACTTATAACATTTTAAAATCTTAATACTACTAGTATGCCATATCATCTCAAAATTTGGACATAACAAATTCCTGAAAAATAAAGAGATATTCTAGTATAAAGATTTTGGTGCATGTCTTCAATTTCCTTGAAGCTTGCCATCACTCCAAGAGTCTTGAAGACCACTATTTTAGACATTTAAAGTTCATGACTTGACTTAATTGAATGTTAACAATTTCACTTAAAGCAAGCTCATATAAGATAAAAACATTTATGCTTGACTGATCAGACACAATGGTGTAACAAAAAACTCAAGATTATTTTTTATTCAATTTTAGTTAATCTAAACTTATTTTAAATATCATGTCATAACTTAAAATAAAATATATATGTTATATTTCTAATGTAAACTAGTTCTCATGCTATCTATATGATTTAATATATGTACTTTATCATAAAATAAACATATAAAAGATCCACAGAAATTTAAAAACTATTAGCCAATGTAATACAAATACTTCTTATCAACATAACTATGTCATATATCAATATACACAATATAAAATGGCACATAAGATATCTTAATTTAAGAATAAATTATCTATTAATTAAATATTATTTTCATATTACCATTATCAAACTTTTCTTCCTAAATTCACGGTGAAGATTCTTAATCCACTTTTCTTTTCTTTTAGTTTTTCTACAAATTCATAGATGAACGAACATGAGTTACTATATAATCTTTAAAAATGAAAATATCTAAAATTCTTTAAGATTATATAACCTAAAGCATTCTCTCTACTTTCTCTACTACAAAAACATCAACTATAAGATTCCTCCATTGTTTTTTATAATTTGCATCTCACTAAATCATTATTTAATTCTTCACTTATTGTATTATATGGCCTCTCCATCAAACAATATGATTCCTTCTATTCCCTATATATGGTTATCAGAAGCCCATCTGACTCTTTGACCTTTATCAAATAATATTGTATGAGAATCCCATGGTACAATATGATCACTACAACAATGATATAACGACATTGTTCAACCATACAATATGCCTTCATGCTGAACCAACTTAACTCTAATTGTATTATATATTCTCTTAATTGTATGATATGTTTATTAACTCCCTAAACAAATTATTGATAATCATATTGTATATTCAGTCTAATCATATAGTTGACTCACCTCCAAAAAAAATCATAAGGCTTAAATTCAACTATATTTTACTATAAGATAACTCTAAACCCCCGTAATTAATTATCATAGCATTCTTGTACAACAAAATAAAACCTCTAATTCCTTCATAAAAATGAATAAATTCAATGAAAAATATAATTTCAACTTTTTTTCCCTATTTTCACTCATTGTAGTAGCTTTCTAGTACGTTCTTCCCCTTCTTTATTCTTAGAGTACTAGTAAGTCTCGTTTTTGTCTTCCTTGCTGTTGTCCTTATGACCAACACAATTCTTTTCTTCTCTTTCTTGTTGTCCTCTTGAATTGAAACTTTCTTTTTCCCTCTTCTCTTTATTTTCTCTTTTTCCCCTTCTCTCCCTCTGTTTTTGTTTCATTAGCTACATCTCTAAACTACCTAAAACTTTTAGTAATAACTTATTTAACACTAATCTTGTTAAAGATAATTAGCTTAAATAAAAAATGTTATTTGCCATTTAAATATTCATAATATATATATGTATTATTGAAAAAATTGTAATTAATTATGTATGTCATAAAACATTATTAGCACATTGCAATTATATTCTTCAAAGAGAGTTCTTTCAAAATATGCTTTGATAAAATTTCATTTTCATTTAAAAATATGACACACTTCTCAAAATAAAATTAGTATTATTTTCTTTTAATTAATAAATGCATTATTTAAAAAAATAATTTTATGTTCTTTAAATTCTCATAATTACAATTATGCCAATCAAATCCCAAGATTTGTAATATATTATATACAGCAAAATTTTTAGTTATTACAATAACAAAATTTTATTTTTGTATGCATTATTTTATGAAAGCATATATATTATCATGCATATCATTAAATATAAATATTATTAAAATATAAAATGATATACTAATAAAATAATAATCTACCTCTTAGAAAAAATCATATTCTATGTAAGAGTAAGAAAATAACAAATAATATGCAAAAATATCTTAATTATGATACATTTTATATATTAATTTAATATTGTTCATATATCAAAATTACAAGTTTTACTAATTGAATTTAGGAAGAAAACAACTTTTTCAAATTATTTTTTTATTTTTTACAAATATAAACATGCATATTTATCACCAAATATTTTTTAAATATATATATATAGACACACACACACACCATATTTCTGATGATTATTTCACTCAAATTATCATCTTTATTTTTCCCCCTACTATTGTTTTAGCATGCCATATTTTATACTTAATGTATTATATATTTTGTAAAATTTTTAAATAGCGTACCATAAATTAAATTCATCGCATTACATGTTATATGTAAAACCATTCTGCCGCTAATCCTATATTATTGCTAATTCCTTAACTTTTATAACCTAACGTACGATATGTTGAGCATCTTGTATGGAATGCACAAATCGCGTATACTGTACTCTAATACAAATGAATAATATTAGCCTCTACAACCTTAATGGCAATATGTTATATAATTTCTAGATATCATTATAGAAGAATATTAAATAAGATGATATATTTGTAAATAACAAAATATTTAGGTATTTCATAAAAAGGTCATGTTGAAACTCATGGGGAATAAGATTTTAAAATTCTCAACAGTCATTGTATGGGTAGGATAAAAAATGACTTTAACTGCCCCCACTTTCCAAGCTTAATTCAATAGTGAGCCTTGAAGAGTTCAGGTCATCACGACCTTGTTGTCTCAGCTTATAAATAAGTCTAGTAGGCCCAATCCAATGAGTTTTTTCATATAAGAAAACTGAGAAGCAAAGTTGTTCCATACAGGAGAGTTGCAAAGATTGGAGTCATCGATGATGTATGTTTTTTAGAGTGACTGTAAGAAAGATTGAAAGGCATCATGGAAAGGATGTTAACTATCTAGCGATCTACCACACAAGCAAGCAATTTATTTAACTTTTGCGAGTCAATTATAAATCAGAGGTGTACCCTGAACAAATATCTATTTCGTCCTGTTTTGACATGAGAAAGTTGATCATGTTTTGGCTGTTGCTCCAAACATGCTTGGGTTCCCCATCAAATATATATTCACACTCACATGTTGGAAAATGGAGCAGGGAGATCGAAATGAATGGAGAACGTGAAATTATTTTTACCTTCTACAATCAGTTGATCTCACCAAAGACACAAAATTAATGGATATTTTGGGAAAATATAAGAAACTCTGGGGCAAGTGGGATTTACGTATTTTGATAGTGGTAAGCCTCGTGATACAAATTGTGGTCATCTTCCTTGGACGTTTGAAAAACACCACTATATCGAGAGCATAGATAAGAATGGCTATCTGGAGCAACTATCTTTTGGCCAACTAGGTTGATCGACTTCGTTCTTGGCCAGCTAAGCAGCAGCATTGATGACAATAGCAACAATGCCATCCTCACATTCTAGGCACCTTTCCTTCTGCTTCACCTTGGTGGCCCAGACACCATCATCACCTATTCCATGCAGGACAATGAGCTGTGGGCTCGACAACTCTTGCTCTCGCCTACGAGATCATCATTGCCATCTACATTATGTTCTGGTCTTTTCGAAGTAACCTCCTTCTCACTACCACCCTGGTCATACACTTTGTCGCCATCGCCAAGCATGTAGAGTGGTGTTACTTGCTCTACAAAGCCAGCATTGACTGTTTTCGTAGCTCCGTGGTCATTTCATGCAAGCAAAGTCAATTAAACCAGATTTCTTCCAACCGTAGTACAATGGTGCGCGTGTCTAGGACGAGAATGGAAAAGACGAATTGAATACTTTAAAAGGAGCTTTTGATATGTACTCAGTTTGAAAGCCTTTCTTCCCGGATGTTATTCCACTTGTGGACCTATACCACTGTCAAGGAAGTTTTGGGCCTGCCAAGCATGGAACTTAGCTATGCCAATGATGAGATGTACACAAAGGGCGTCGTTAATTTCTCACGTGCTGAGGTCATCCTCAGGGTGATCTGCTCCTCCGACATCCGTTTTGCTTTCTTGTTTTTCGTTTTCTCCCGAAAGCATGGCTTTGACACTATTGACATCACGATCACTTATGTCATGCTTGGAGCTTCCATATGTCTTGATACCATGGCTTCTCTCATGTTGCTGCTATCCGACTGGCCGGTGATCTTCCTTCTCGAATTTAAAAGACTAGGCAAGTGGGGTTTGCTTCTTGCCTAGCTCATTCTCAGAATAAGGAGAAGATTGTGGCGTGAAAGAAGATGGAGGCCTTCAGAGATGCTGCAACTCAACTTGATCACCACCTGCTTTAGGAATACAGTAGCACAGCCAAAGGAACATGTATCACCAGACAACCCAAAAAATAGGAGGATAAACAAATGGGCATGCAAAATAGAATCCAAGCTTAGAAGACCCATTAGAGCATTTCAGGAGGCAACAGTATTGTTTCCGAGCTGGACCAGTGGATTTTCATCCTAATCTTTGTAATCACAGAAGTCAGTAAAGGCAATCAACTTCTTCTAGAGCTTGTCACTACACTTGCTAAAAAACACTTACAAATTTCGTGGGGGCAGTTCAACGATAAAGTAGGGCTCGATGCACTCTGACAAGTCAATGCCCTAGTATGGGTTATCCCTGCATTCCTTAATTTCTTAGAAGGCTTGTCAGCTGATCAACAAGTTCTTGTGTGGCACATTGCAACACAATTATGCTACCACTAGGCCCCAGGAGCTGCACCCGTTGCATCATCCTCATGAAACTCAAGCATAGTCTATGGGGTTAAGAGCGCAGAAGAACACTTGGCACGGGATGCAGGCATGCAAGTGCCTGTCCGACTATATGTTGTATCTGATGTTGATGCGACCAAAGATAATGGCAACCATGGAAGGAGCGAGCCAGCTGATTTACTGGCTTGCTTGCTATGTTATGGTACAGTTCATCGAACGGCATGAAGTGGATTTGACGTCGACTGTGAACAGCGATGATGAGGTTGAGAGGAAGGTGTGCGGGCTGATGCTGGCCAAACCTATAGAATGGATCACATATCCATCTTTGTTTCAGATAGCGCAAGTGCTTGCCCACCTGATTCTTGTGCTTGGAGAGGGCAAAGGTTGCTGGTGATCACATTGTCGTGGGTGGAGCTTTTGATGCTAGGAGTTAAGAATACTCGAGCGAGCATGCACAATAGGGGAGGCGACATTCTAACTTTGGCTTTTGCTACTTGTGAAGCATGTGGGAATGGTGGATGCTTTGGATATTGGCAGATACATTGTGGGTGGTGTGTTGGACACAGCCAAAAAGCTACCGTCCTTCATTAAACTATATTTAAGAAATCGTCTGCTTTGATGATGACTAGTGAACAAGTGTGAAAAATGTATCCATAGATTCAACTTTGGTAAAATAAAAAATTCTTCTTGAACTAGTCTACAAAAATTTGTCCTCATAGCAATATTGAAGATAATGACACTACAAAATAAACAGTCTTTTAGAACATAGTTTTTGTTATCTACTCATTAAGAAAGATGAAAGAAAGAAAATATAATTTATTGAAAAAATAATATATGGATGTTTGTTCATAAAGAATAATATAATCACATAGAAATATTTAATGATAATGAATTAATAATATCAACGACAAAAAAATCTTATATTTCATGAAAAAACAAAAAAATATATTTTTTTACTCTTTATATTCAAGTTGTTGTATTCATTTAAAGTTATCAAAGCATAAACATAAAAAAATAGTAATAGTTGTTCAAAATTTATTTTATAATTTTTTTCTCATTCAATATAAGTAATCTCAAGAATTGTTCTATTCTTCTTTTCTACAATTTTATTTTATTTTGGCGCTTTTCTAATAAACAATTGATTATGAATTTCATGTTTTTGTACAAAAAATAAAATTCTTTAGATAAAAATTTTTCTTCTCTGTTAGTTCAAATAATTTTTATATTAAACAAATTTTATATTTTTTATAAGACCATAAAATTCCTTATATTTTTAAAATACCTTTAATTTATAAACTACAAAAGTTATCAAACTCATATGAATAAGGTCATAACTAAAAAATAAATAAAATCTTTTTTTTTGAAATAAAATATTCATTTATTACAAATATCAACATGAACTAACTAAAGAGACTACATAACTTTCTAAAACTTAAGAATGATGATTATTGGTGCATATCAAAAATATAACTTTCACAAATATAATCAACATTAAAAATTAAAAAAAAATATCATTCAATATTTTTTATTTTATAACTTAACTCTAACAAAATACAAATAATCATTCTAATAATATCACAACTAAGATTTATTCTTAACCTCCACTACAAATACATTACTTTTAATATGATATTAAAAACGCTCATTGACACCATTCATCCTCAAATATACAAAATAATGTTGTTATATTACCTATGTAATACTTGATGAACCACAAGCTAAAAATTCAAATACTAAACAAATATCATGAATAAATTTTTTTTATCATTTATCCGTCGTTATGATTTAAAAAAGTTCCTTGAAATCTATTCTATTAACTTAAGTCTTTATTCATATTCACATAAAAATTTCGAGACTTTGAAACTTAAAAAAGACCACATCATTGCAATACTAGAAGTTGAATATAATAGTTAAATGAAATTCAAAACATTGTTTCAAGGTGGCCTTTATTTACACATCCTTTACACCTCTTTAAAGGAAAAATTTTAATTAACTCAAAATCTTAATCAATAATTATTGGCCTCATACATCGCATATATATCTTTGACGATTTGGAAGCTAATCAAAATGATAAAAGGGAAGCTAAGTAAAGATATAGGCCAAAAAATGTGATCCCAGATTGCTGAAATCAATTGGAGTTCTGAAGCTTCACTTACATGCTTTCCTTCCCCTAAACTGCTTACCACCTTGCCTTTGCCGCTTTTTTTTCTCTTGACGAGAACGAGCTACTCTTGCTCTTTTGGTTGCTAGCATCATCGCCTTGGAGTGCTGCTTTTGCCTGTTGCTTAGCCCATCAGTCTGGTTAAACAATAATTGCAACTTATCTCAAGCCGACTCAGATAAAAATAAGCTTCGAAATAACAAAATCCCGTAACAAAACAAAACAAACATGATGCACTTGCAATTAAAAATGGCAAATGTAACTATGACATACCTTTTTTGTTTCACGAAAGTTTTAGCCTTGTACTTTTCTCTATCCCCTCTACCAGCTCGAATGAGAGCTACTCTCTCCTGCTTGCTGACACAGCTCAGCAATAGTGCTTCCATTAGCTAATTTATAGATTGAAAATAACTATGATGCTTTTGCTGGATGAATTAAAAGTCCATTTGAATCTAATTACTTGTGCTAGAAATTTCTTGCTATTGCCCAATTTTACTTCAAATAATGCATGGTCAAAGTATAAAACATGACTTAATCCGCCTAACAATGAAATTAAGTTATATTCTATGAAGAATTATGTGTCCAATAAAACCACGTCATCGGTATTTCATCTTCAAAATACTAAGTCGACTGACACCCTTATGACTAACTATCTGGCTTCACTTCTCTAGACAAGATCAACATTAATATCATCAGGACATTACAAGCCATGAAATATGCATGAATAATACACATTGAGAAGAGAAATTAGAAGGGCCATCAAACCAATAGAAAACAACCATGTTAGAGAATCACCTCAAGTTTAACAGGGTTCAAACGTTTTGCACTTTGCTGCTCAGAAGATGGAATTTCAAAAGTTGCTGCTTTATAGCCTTCATCCTTTCTTAATATACCATGTTGAGACAATGCCTTCTTTGCCTCTTTATTTGCCTAATAAACATTTGAATATGATTTCTCAAGTTAAACTTTTAGTCAAGAGATGAAGACCATGCATATAACTTATGCTCATTTATTTGATAACAACGGAGACTGCCTTCAATTTAAAAGCTTGGTAAAGAACATCTGGATGAACAAGGCAATCTTTACAGATGCCATGCTATTAATAAATACAAGATAATCGATAAGCTGCTAAGAAAATTGAATATAGCACATAAAAGGTGAAGCCTACCTTCAGTTCTTTGATATGTTGGAAGTCTTCATTAGAAACAATACCATCAGCTTCATCAGTTGAAACTTCAACAGCCTTGATTGCTACAAGTCTTTTAAGAGAACACGAACTTGCATCCACAGCATTTAGACATTCAAAAAAATTTCCTAGCTTCCTCTTCTTTCTATTTGACGGATCTTTCCCATCGTTAGCATCTTCATCTTGCTCATCAATACGTATGGCTTGCACTTCTATTTCTTCATTCAATTCTTCAGTGTCATAAACATTAGCCAATTCCCCATCATCTGAACCTTCTTCATCACCGTCATTCTTGCAGGCATCATCTTCCAAACCATCAATACCACTAAATTGTCAACTTTCAAGGAAAAATTCATTGTCATTCTCTCCATCATTTTCTATAGAATCCTCATCTTCTTCATATGCAACTCTAACACAGATATCATTATCAACTAGTGAGGAATCATTTTCAGCTTCAGAACCATAAGCAGCCATTTCATCCTCAGAAGTACTATATAAAGGCTTATCATAATCTTGTTCAAGTAACTCAACATTGGGCACGACCTTGATCTTTCTTGCCCAAAAACGAAGAGCATATCTATAGAAATGAAAAAAGAAAATTGAATTTTTTTCCAAAATGTAGCCAATTTGTCATTCTTTTTTCATTGCACCATTAAGGATGTCGTAAAAAAATAGCAAATTCAAAAGCATACTTCACTTAATAATGTGATCAAGGAGCACACAGCAATTGAAACAGGTTTCTCATGCGACTTTTTGTAAAAGACCATGTCTTGAAGATGGTCTTCATTCATCAACTAAGCCACAATGAAAAAAACAAAAAATTAAGAAAGATGATGATAACTATTCTTTTTTGTTGTAGTAAAAAAATAAAGGAATCCCAATATTCTTATGTTACTATGAAGACCAAGAATGAAAGAGCAACAGCTCAGTTTAGGTTGTCTGTAAATTCAAATAAATCTTGCTTCCTTGGTTTTGATCACCTAGAAGCATTTTTTTAGTGCTGATAGGAAATTCTATATCATAATTGCAAACTAAAAAATAGTTCATAAATTACCAATCATATGCAAATATGAAGCGAAATCATCGTGTAAAGAGACAAGGATTCATGATGTCACAGAAGTGCTTGAGTAAATATATAAGGTGCAAATTCCATAATGCATTAGTTCCAACTATTTATCTATCATGCATCTGAACCATATTACTATTCCTTACCATATTACTATTCCTTTCCTTTGAATGCTTGTTTAAGATATGCTGGCACTTAAATCACATATATTTCCATCTTTTCATAGGTATAATTCGTGAAAAATTGCAATATTTATTTTTATATTGTCATTTACACTAACTAGTCTTTTACATATGCTGCTACTTCTCAAAAAGTACATTTGGCATTATCCAAGCCATTTTAATTAAATATGTTTGCATACTTAGGCATAATTAAATGGCAATTACATCAAATGCAAGAGCAATAGTATCATAGCATAAATTATTTAATTATAAAATACATTTGCATTTGTGTATTTAATGTTGAATGTAAACTGTACAGATCCAACACTATGAAATTAATATATTTTGATGCATCTCAAAAAAATATCATGTGGCTAATAGCAAGATTTGAAACTTGGGAAAACCATTGAGAAAATCTGGAAATGAGATCTCTACCAGTACATCATTTGTGATTTTTTGAAGTCTTTTAAATTTTTTTATAAATTTTTAAAAAGAAAATTAAAACAATATTTTATATAGTCCTCTTTATTATTATAAAAAGAATATGCTTACCTCCCGAATGCTTTTTAGCTATGCTCTACGCTTGAGGTGGTCTGAGAAAAAAAGAAGAGCTTGGGAGAAAAGAAAAAGACAACAGCTTGTGCTTGGGCCTGGAGAGTTGCAATAAGGAAAGCATCACCTAAGAAAGTCACCATAGAAACTACTTCAATCTGGAAAAAGAGTTTCATAAAAGAGCTCATATGTTGAATTGCATAAAAAGGAATGTAAAAAGTATACTTTTGATAGAGATTTTCCTCCCTTGGAATGCTGTTAAATTTTCTATTGAGCTGCTCGAGCGATGGTTTTGAAGTAACCAAATACTGGGTTGAATTTGGTAGTGTTGTTACGAAAGTCTATGTCACATTATACAATAGGGTTAATCGCACAATATGACAAGCACAAATATACCATACAATATGAGAGAATCACCTTAACAATCGTTGGAACCTGAATTATTGGCAATGTTATAGTGACATATGATAAGATCAACCCTGTTGTCATTAGTAACTAAATTATGAGCCACGGTACCACATGGACACAATCATCATAAGTAGAAGATACTAGGCAATGTGGGCGATGGTTCCGTAAGGCAAAAGAAGGATTTAAAAACATTTTGTAACTGTGTTTGTGAATACTTATTGTATAAAAAATATATAGTTTAAAAAAATAAAAAAAAAAATTAAAATAATGTTTAAGAATTTCAAAAATCTTATGAATAAAATATAAATAATTACTAACAGCGTGTAATAAAAATTATAAAAAAAGAAATGATAAAAAATTAAAAAGGCAATAAAAGTGACATAAAAGAGTCATGATATGAACAAACTAAAACCACAATATAAGTTAGTTAAATTGTTAAATTATTTTTAAATATTTTTTTTGGATTGTGATGTACTGTGATATGAGCATAATACATAACATATATTTATCTATACATATGTTTTGATTTATATGAAAACATACTATAATTATATACACACACATATGGCAATTAAAAAAATAAAATAAAAATAAGAAATATATGATAAAAAAAGAAATTAAGAAAAGAGAGAATGATTGACTAAATAAATCTAGAATAGGAAAATGATGAAATAAGAATGTGATGATCTCTCTATGACCCCATCTCACGATTGTTCGATATGAGAGAATCACCTTTTGTATTGTTGGTACCTAAATTATGAGATACGAAAAAACAAAGAACCCTCCACCATGAATACAGGATTCTAAACAATGCTTGCAATGTTACAATGGTATATGGTACAATCACCCCTATTGTCTATAGTTGCTAAATTGTGAGCCATAACACGACAAGTACAGCACGAATTGACTACCAAATACTAGACAATGTGAGCGATGGCTTCATGATAAATAATCTGATATGGAATCCTGAGTGAGGATAATGATCATATGAATTAAAATCTTAAAAAACTAAGTTTAAAAAAATTAAAAAATAAAATAAAAAAATAATAATATGAGAACAAAACAAAAAGAATATATGATATTAAAATTATACAACAATTATGTGTATTATGAGCATATAAACAATGATTCAGCATTTTATATTTTTATTGATAGCATATATTACTCATAATTATTGCTCCATCTTTATTTAACCACACATCCATATTATTTTATCTTCTTGCAATAGTAGTTTACAAATTAAGTATATTATGCTTATTTACTAATATTATAAGCCAAGATACATGCATATACAAAGCTAAGTGTTCTTAAAATAAACTTAAGATTTTGAAATAAATAGCATATTATTTTTTAAACTTTGTGAAAGACATTAAATGTGAAGACAATTCTTATACTTAGTTGACAAAAAATACATTTATATACTTTTCAACTTATCTTTTATTTGATAGCTTGAGATCATGTTTGCTTCTTTCTATGCTATTATTTTATGTTAAGATATTATATTTGATATTTGATGCTTTTCATCATCCCAACTCAATTTTGGAATTGCGTCCTTTAGATTTGTCGCATGCTCTCTTTATTGTATGGTATTCTGATATTGTTGGTATATTTTGATATTAAGCCAAACGGGGACTGACAATTAGACCATCAAAAGTGCTAATATAATAAATGTGAACTTTAGTAGTGCATGGACACTTTTGGCTTAACAATAGCTCTTTTCCACCTGCACCGTATTGGATGTTAGAAGAAAGGCATACAGTGTTGTCGCTTTCAAGGGGAGCCACTTGCAAGCCAGCACCATCTGTAAAAAAACTAAATTAGACACAAAAATTCATCACAAACGAAATGAATAAATTCAATAAAAATATAATTTCAACCTTTTTTTGTTTTCACTCGTTGTAGTAGCTTTCTAGTTTGTTCTTCCGCTTCTTGATTCATATATTAATAGTAAGTCTCCTTTGTCTTCCTTACCACTCTCCTTATGACCAACACAATTTTTTCTTCACTTTGTTGGTGTTCTCTTGAATAGAGACTTTCTTCTTCCTTCTCTTTATTTTCTCTTGTTCTCCTTCTCTTCCTCCATTTTTCTTTCATTAACTACATCTCTAAACTACATAAAACTTTTAGTAATAACTTATTTAACACTAATCATTTTAAAGATAATTGGCTTAAATTAAAAAGTATTATTTGCCATTTCTTTTGCCAAATTTTGTGCTAAACCATTAACATGAAAACTTACCTCGTCCTCCAAATCCGTGGAAGAGGTAGAAGTGGAATCCGAATAACATTTGGTGGCTTTGAAGGCCAGGGTTTCTTCCTTCTTTCTTTCATGCTTTAACTTGCTTGTAGAGGTCTCTTCTGTAAGTCTTCTAGTAATCTCTATTTTGGCAGTGAGAGGTTCCTCAAGGAGTTCATCCAATGAAAGTTTGTTGACATATTTAGCCGCTTTAATAGCCGTTGCAAGGAGATCATATTCCTTTGGAAGAATTCTCAAAATTTTCCTCACTAGGTCATAATTTGAGAATGCTATTCAATGATTTATCAAGTCATTTGTTACATCATTAAATCTTAAAAAAATATTTTTAATATTCTCACCAGGATTCATTCTAAAAAGCTCATAGAAAGTGGTGAGGATGTTGATCTTCGTCTCTTTCACTTGTGAGGTGCTCTCATAAGTTACTTCGAGTTTTTTCCACACCTCAAATGCTATATGTAAAATTTATAATTTGTGTAAATTCACTAGGAGAAATTCCACAATGAAGATAGTTCAAGGCCCTAGCATTCAATAGAGCCAATCTTTTATGCTCAACATTAAGCTCATTAAGGGGCTTGACTTCATTAGTAAAAGAATTTCTAGGAAGTTCACAAGGCTTAGTCATAACTTCCTATAATTCGAAATTGATAGATTGAATAAAAATTATAAAACGGTTTTTCTAATATAACTAAAATTCTCTTTTATACAAGGGAGGCCGAATTAAAGAAAAACCTTCACACAAGGTTGCACCCATATCAACCAAAGAGGAAGCCATAAAACAAAAAATCATAAAACCACAAAGAATGTGAGAAATCCTTCACTTAGCACAGGTGGATCTCCCACGAGATGTTACTCATATAATATGGGATTCCTCTCTTTGATACCAATTGAAGTTCTTTGTGCTTAAAAAAATCCCAAAGAGGAGGGGGGTGAATTTTGATAAATAAAATTTTCCTTTGATTTTCGGTTTCAATTAAAACTTAAATCTTTTAAGCAAGAATAAGAAAGAATATTATACAAACGATTTTTAAGGTGGTTCGACTCAAAATCGAGCCTACATCCACCCCTAATTGGTGTTGGGAAAAGAACACTAAAATCACAAAATTACAAGGGACGTTTTTCGTATGGTTCACCTCAAACATACTAGGGATTTTACCTTTGGCTAATCCCGAACCCACTTGAGTTTTTTCGGGCTCAACTCAAACCCAAGGCTTTTGCACAATTGTCGGGATGCCCTTACCCCAAAAAAAGAAATACAAAAAATTGGCAAAACTTAAGACACTTTTAAGAGAAATATGAGACACACACAATACCAAAAAGAGGGAGGAATAGAGATTGAAAAATAGTTGAAGCAAAAACCTCAAATTTCAGGTTCATTCTTACAGCTTTCACTTTGTCACTTTGGAAGCACCGTATGCACTTAGAATTGCTCGATATTATTATTTGAAAGATTTGAAATCTTTGCAATGGTAACCTCTAGGAGTTCTTCATCATTTCTTATTTATAAAGCATAATTTGAGCTTTAAATACTCTCTCAATAGTTCTAATGAACTAGCAATTTTGGTCATGGACACAAAGTAATCATAATTCGATTTGGAGCCCGAAATGGACGTTTCTGATTGAATCTCAAATTTACCATTGGAGATCAATCCTAGCCGTTGGATCTAAGCGGCCTTGATTTGGGCCATTCGATGGCGCGTTGGTTGACCTGCATGTATTAAAATAATTTATCCAAAAATCAACTATGGTAGAAACTTACTACAGTGGTTTTGCATCCTCTTGTAGATCTGGCTTGGTTTCGAACCTCTTGCTTGGTGTTTTACTCTGTTATTATGCAACATTTACTTCGATTAATCTAAACCATCCGATCGCGCCTACCCTTCAACTTTTTTGACAATCTAATGGAAGTTTAGTCCCACATCGTCCAAAAGTCTTTACCATTGCTCTCTATAACACTTTCGGTTTAATAGTCTCTCGAGCCGTTTGGGGTTGGCTCCCCCCTTCCTCGTCCAAGATTTCATCATTTGCACCTGATTGTCTTTATTTCGCACTTGCTCTGGTCAGCTTTCTCTGTGGGCTACGTTCACACTTGTTCAGTTCAGCAACTGTGGGTTGATTTATCACTTGTTCTATTCAACAGCTCTGCCTGCATCCTTTGGGCTTTGCTCGCCCCTTTCGGGTCTATCAAAAAAATTTTACTTTATTTTATTTATTAAATCCTTAAAGCCTGAATAGATCAGCTATCAGGTTGGGTCCACCAGCCCCACGCTATAGTGAAAATTGCAGACTAAAGTGGTTTTGTAGTGTTTTGTGAGACTTTTTGTGCCAAAATTTTGAATATCAGTACAACAAAATAATTTTATATTATGATAGTATTACAAGTGTCTTAAATGACTGTTAAGAGAAATTCATAAAAAATTATTCCTAAATAATTTTAAAAAATCAAATACCAATGTCTATACTTTTCATCAATAATGCTTGGCCCAAACATCAAAATTTTAAAATTATTAAACTTATAACATTTTCAAATATTAATACTTCTAGTGTGCCACATCATCTCAAAATTTGGACATATCAAATTCACGAAAAATAAAGAGATATTCTACTATAAACATTTTGGTGCATGCCTTCAATTTTCTTGAAGCTTGCCATCACTCAAAGAGTCTTGAAGACCACTATTTTATACATTTAAAGTTCATGGCTTGACTTAATTGAATATTAATAATTTCACTTAAAGTAACCCCATATGAGATATAAACATTTATGCTTGACTCATCAGACACAATGGTGTAACAGAAAACTCAATATTATTTTTCATTTAATTTTAGTTCATCTGAACTTATTTTATATATCATGCCATAACTTTAAAAAATATATATGTTATATTTCTAATATAAACTAGTTCTCATGCTATCTATATGATTTTATATATGTACGTTATCATAAAATAAGCATATAATAGATCCACAGAAATTTAAAAACTATGAGCCAATGTAATACAAATACTTCTTATCAAAATAACTATGTCATATATCAATATACAAAATATGAAATGGCATATAAGATATCTTAATTTAAGAATAAATTATCTTTTAATTAAATATTATATTTATATTACCATTATCAAACTTTTCTACCTAAATTCAAGGTGAAGATTCTTAATCCACTTTTCTTTTCTTTTAGTTTTTCTACAAACTCATAGATGAACGAACATGAGTTACTATATAATCTTTAAAAATGAAAATATCTAAAATTGTTTAAGATTATATAACCTAAAGCATTCTCTTTGCTTTCTCTACTACAAAACATCAACTATATGATTCCCCCATCGTTTTTTATAGTTGGCATCTCACTGAATCATTGTTTAATTCTTCACTTATTGTATTATATGGCCTGTCCATCAAACAGCATTATTCCTTCAAGTCCCTATATGGTTATCAAAAGCCCATCTTACTCTTTGACCTTTATCTAATCATATTGTATGAGAATCGCATGGAACAATATGATCACTCCAACAATGATATGACGACATTGTTGAACCATACAATATGCCTTCTTGTTGAACCAACTGAACTCTAATTGTATTATATATTCTCTTAATTATATGATATTTTTATTAATTCCCTAAAAGAATTATTGATAATTATATTGTATATTGAGTATAATCATATAATAGAGTCACCTCCAAACAAAACCATAAGGCTTAAATTCAACTATATTTTACTATAAGACAACTCTAAACCCCCGTAACTAATTATCATAGCATTCTTGTGCAATAAAATAAAACCTTTAATTCCTTCATAAAAATGAATAAATGCAATAAAAAATATAATTTCAACTTTTTTTGCCCTTTTTCACTCATTGTAGTAGCTTTCTAGTACATTCTTCCCCTTCTTTATTCTTATAGTATTAGTAAGTCTGGTTTCTATCTTCCTTGCTACTCTCCTTATGACCAACACAATTCTTTTCTTCTCTTTCTTGTTGTCCTCTTGAATTGAAACTTTGTTCTTCCCTCTTCTCTTTATTTTCTCTTTTTCTCCTTCTCTCCCTTCATTTTTCTTTCATTAGCTACATCTCTAAACTACCTAAAACTTCTAGTAATAACTTATTTAACACTAATATTGTTAAAGATAATTGGCTTAAATTAAAAAGTATTATTTTCCATTTAAGCATTCATAATATATATACGTATTATTCAAAAATTATAGTTAATTATGTATGTCATAAAACATTATTAGCACATTGCAATTATATTCTACAAAGAGAGTTCTTTTTAATTATATGCTTTGATAAAATTTTATTTTCATTTAAAAATATGACACACTTCTCAAAATAAAATTATTATTATTTTCTTTTAATTTATAAATGCATTATTTTGAAAAAAAATAATTTTATGTTATTTAAATTCTCATAATTACAATTATGTCAATCAAATCTCAAGATTTGTATATATTATATAGAGAAAAATTTTAATTTATTACAATAACAAAATTCTATTTTGGTATGCATTATTTTATGAAAGCATATATATTATCATGCATATTATGAAATATAAGTATTATTGAAATATAAAATGATATACTAACAAAATAATAATCAACCTCTTAGAAAAAATCATATTCTATGTAAGAGTAAAAAAATAACAAATAATATGCAAAAATATCTTAATTATGAAACATTTTATATATTAATTTAATATTGTGCATATATCATAATTACAAGTTTTACTAATTGAATTTACGACGAAAACAACTTTTTCGAATTATTTTTTTAATTTTTTACAATATAAACATGCATATTTATCACCAAATAATTTTTTAAATATATATATATAAGCACACACACTATATTTCTAATGATTATTTCACTCAAATTATCATCTTTATTTTTCCCCCTACTATAGTTTTAGCATGCCATATTTTATACTTAATGTATTATATATTTTGTAAAATTTTTTAATAGCATACCATATATTGAATCCATTGCATTATATTTTTTATGTAAAACCACTCTACCACTAATACTATATTATTACTAATTCCTTAACTTTTATAACCTAACATACAATATGTTGACCATCTTGTATGGCATGCACAAATCGCGTATACTGTACTCTTATACGAATGAATAATATTAGCCTCTACAACCTTAGTGGCAATATGTTATGTAATTTCTAGATATCATTATAGAAGAATATTAAATAAGATGATATATTTGTAAATAATAGAATATTTAGGTATTTCATAAAAAGGTCATGTTGAAACTCATGGGGAATAAGATTTTCAAATTCTCAACAGTCATTGTATGGGTAGAATAAAAAATGATTTCAACTGCCCTCACTTCCCAAGCTTAATTCAATAGTGAGCCTTGAAGAGTTCAGGTCATCACGACCTTGTTGTCTCAGCTTATAAATAAGTCTAGTAGGCCCAATCCATTGAGGTTTTTTATATAAGAAAACTGAGAAGAAAAGTTGTGCCAAGAGGAGAGTTGCAAAGATTGGAGTCATCGTTGATGTATGTTTTTAGAATGACTAAGAAAGATGGAAAGGCACAAGGAAAGGTTGTTAACTATCTAGCGGTCTCCCACACAAGCAAGGAATTTATTTAACCTTTGCGTGTCAATTATAAATCGGAGGTGTCCCCTAAACAAATATGTGTTTCGTGCTGTTTTGACATGAGAAAGTTGATCATGTTTTGGCTGTTGCTCCAAACTTGCTTGGGTTCCCCGTCAAATATATATTCACACTCACATGCTGAAAAATGGAGCAGGGAGATCGAGATGAATGGAGAAAGTGAAATTATTTTTACTTTCTACAATCAGTTGACCTCACAGAAGACAAAAAATTAATGGATATTCCAGGAAAATATAAGAAACTCTGGAGCAAGTGGGATGTACATATTTTGATAATGGTAAGCCTCGCGATACAAATTGTGCTCATCTTCCTTGGACATTTGAAAAACACCTCAGTATAGAGAGCATGGATAAGAATGGCTGTTTGGAGCAACTATCTTTTGGCCAACTGGGTTGGCCGACTTCGTTCTTGGCCAGCTAAGCAATAGCATGGACGACAATAGCAACAATGCCAACCTCATATTCTTGGCGCCTTTCCTTCTGCTTCACCTTGGTTACCCAGACACCATCACTGCCTATTCCATGGAGGACAATGAGCTGTGGGCTCGACACCTTCTTGCCCTCACCTACGAGTTCATCATTGCCGTCTACTTTTTGTTCTGGTCTTTTCGAAGTCAACTCCTGCTCGCTCCCCCCCTGGTCATACTCTTTGTCGCCATCGCCAAGCATGCAGAGTGGTTTTACTTGCTCTACAAAGCCAGCATTGACGGTTTTCACTACTCTGTGGTCATTTCAAGCAAGCAAAGTCAATTAAACCAGATTTCTTCCAACCATAAGACAATGGTGCATGTGTGTTGGATGAAAATGGAAAAGGTGAATTGAATGCTTTAAAAAGAGCTTTTGATATGTACTCGGTTTGCAAGCCTTTCTTCCTGGACGTTTATTCCACTTGTGGATGTATACAAGGTAATCAGAGACATGTTGAAGTAGATGACTGTCAAGGAAGTTTTGGGCCTGACAAGCATGGAACTCAGCTATGCCAATGATGAGATGTACACGAAGGGCATCATTAATTGCTCACGTGCCGACGTCATCCTCAGGGTGATCTGCTCTTCAGGTATCCTTCTCGCTTTCTTGTTGTTCGTTTTCTCCCGAAAGCATGGCTTTGACACTATTGACATCACGATCACTTATGTCCTGCCTGGAGCTTCCATATGTGTTGATACAATGGCTTCTCTCATGTTCCTGCTATCCGACTGGCCAGTGATCTTCCTTTTTGAATTTAAGAAACTGGGCAAGTGGGGTTTGCTTCTTGCCCAGCTGATTCTCAGAATAAAGAGAAGATTGTGGCGTGAAAGAAGATGGAGGCCTTTAGAGATGCTGCAACTCAACTTGATCACCAACTGCTTCAGGAATGCAGCAGTACAGCCAAAGGAACATGTATCACCAGACAATCCAAAGAACAGGAGGATAAACAAATGGGCACACAAAATAGTATTCAAGCTTAGATGACCCATTAGAGCATTTCAGGAGGCAACAATATTGTTCCCGAGCTGGACCAGTGGAATTTCATCCTAAACTTTGTAATCACAGAAGTGAGTAAAGGCAATCAACTTCTTTTAGAGCTCATCACTGCACATGCTAAAACATGCTTACAAATTTCTTAGGGGCAGTTCAACGATAACGCAGGGCTCACTGCACTCCGACAAGTCGAGGCCCCAGTATGGGTTGTCGCTGCATTCCTTAATTTGTTAGAAGGCTTGTTCGCTGATCAACAAGTTCTTGTGTGGCACATTGCGACACAACTATGCTACCACAGGAAGCCCCAGCAGCTGCACCCGTTGCATCATCCTCATAAAACTCAACAACAGTCTATGGAGTTAAGAGTGCAGAAGAGCAGTTGGCATGGGATGCAGGCATGCAAGTGCCTGTCCGACTCTATGTTGTATCTGGTGTTGATGCAACCACAGATAATGGCAACCATGGAAGGAGCGAGCCCGCTAATTTACAGACTTGCTTGCTGTGATATGGTACAGTTCATGGAACGACATGAAGTGGATTTGACATCGACTGTGAACAGCGATAATGAGGTTGAGAGGAAGGCGTGCAGGCTAATGCTGACCAAACTTATAGAATGGATCACATATCCATCTCTATTTCAGATAGCACAAGCGTTTTCCCATCTGATTCATGTGCTTAGGGAGGACAAAGGTGGCTGGTGAACACATCGGCATGGGTGGAGCTTTTGATGCCAGGAGCGAAGAATACTCGAGCGAGCATGCACAGCAGGGGAGGCGACATTCTAACTTTTGTTTTGTTACTTGTGAAGCATTTGGGAATGGTGGATGCTTTGGATATTGGTAGATACATGATGGGTGGTGCACTGGACACAGCCAAAAAGCTACCGTCCGTCATTAAACTATATTTAAGAAATTGTATGCTTTGATGATGACTAGTGAACAAGTGTGAATAATGTATCCATAGATTCAACTTCGGTAAAATAAAAAATTCTTCTTGAACTGGTCTACAAAAATTTGTCCTCATAGCAATATTGAAGATAATGACACTCTAAAATAAACAGTCTTTCAAAACAAAGTTTTTGTACATTTATTCATTGAGAAAGATGAAAGAAAGAAAATATAATTTATTGAAAAAAATAATAAATGGATGTTTGTTCATAAAGAATAATATAATCACATAGAAATGTTTAATGATAATAAATTAATAATATCAGTGACAAAAAAATCTTATATTTCATGAAAGAACAAGAAAATATATATTTTTACTCTTTATATTCAAGTTGTTATATTCATTTAAAGTTATCAAAGCATAAACATAAACAAAAATAGTAATAGTTGTTCAAAATTATTTTATAATTTTTTTCTAATTCAATATAAGTAATCTCAACAATTGTTCTGTTCTTTTTTTTTTTTACAATTTTATTTTATTTTGGTACTTTTCTAATAAACAATTGCTTATGAATTTCATGTTTTTGGGCAAAACATCAAATTCTTTAGATAAAAAATTTTCTTCTCTATTAGTTCAAAAAATTTTATATTAAACAAATTTTATATTTTTTATAAGACCATAAAATTCCTTATATTTTTAAAATACCTTTAATTTATAAACTACAAAAGTTATCAAACTCATATGAATAAGGTCATAACTAAAAAATAAATAATATCTTTTTTTTTGAAATAAAATATTCATTTATTACAAATATCAACATGAACTAACTAAAGAGACTACATAACTTTCTAAAACTTAAGAATGATGATTATTGGTGCATATCAAAAATATAACTTTCACAAATATAATCAACATTAAAAATTAAAAAAAAAAATATCATTCAATATTTTTTATTTTATAACTTAACTCTAACAAAATACAAATAATCATTCTAATAATATCACAACTAAGATTTATTCTTAACCTCCACTACAAATACATTACTTTTAATATGATATTAAAAACGCCTCGTTGACGCCATTCATCCTCAAATATACAAAATAATGTTGTTATATTACCTATGTAATACTTGATGAACCACAAGCTAAAAATTCAAATACTAAACAAATATCATGAATAAATTTTTTTTATCATTTATCCTTCATTATGATTTAAAATAGTGCCTTGACATCTATTCTATTAACTTAAGTCTTTATTCATATTCACATAAAAATTTCCAAACTTTGAAACTTAAAAAAGACCATATCATTGCAATACTAGAAATTGAATATAAAAGTTAAATGAAATTCAAAACTTTGTTTCAAGGTGGCCTTGGTTTACACATCCTTTACACCTCTATAAAGGAAAAATGTTAATTAACTCAAAATCTTAATCAATAATTATTGGCCTCATATATCGCATATATATCTTTGACGATTTGGAAGCTAATCAGAATGATAAAAGGGAAGCTAAGTAAAGATATAGGCCAAAAAATGAGATCCTAGATTACTAAAATCGATTGGAGTTCCCCAGCTTCACTTCCATGCCTTCCTTCCCCTAAACTGCTTACCATCTTGCCTTTGCCGCTTTTTTTTTCTCTTGACGAGAACAAGCTGCTCTTGCTCTTTTGGTAGCCAGCCGCATCGCCTTGGAGTGCTACTTTTGCCTGTTGCTTAGCTCACCAGTCTAGTTAAACAATAACAGCAAATTATCTCAAGCTGACTCAAATAAAAATAAGCTTTGAAATAACAAAATCGCATAACAAAACAAAAAAACATGATGATATTACAATTAAAAATGACAAATGTAACTATGACATTCCCTTTTTTGTTTCACAACAGTTTTAGCCTTCTACTTTTCTCTATCCCCTCTGCCTGCTCGAACGAGAGCTACTCTCTCCTGCTTGCTGACACAGCTCAGTAATGTCCATCCTTTAGCTAATTTATAGATTGAATATAACTATGATGCTTTTGCTGGATGAAATAAAACTCCATTTGAATCTAATTACTTGTGTGAGAAATTACTCGCTATTGCGCAATTTTACTTCAAATAATGCATGGTCAAAGTATAAAACATGACTTAATCTGCATAACAATGAAATTGAATTATATTCTATGAAGAATTATGTGTCCAATAAAACCACATCATCGGTATTTCATCTTCGAAATACTAAGTCAACCGATACACCCTTAGAACTAACTATCTGGCTTAACCCTCCAGACAAGATCAACATTGACATCATCAAGCCATTAAAAGCCATGAAATATGCTTGAATAATACACGTTGAGAAGTGAAATCAGAACAGCCATCAAACCAATAGAAAGGAACCATGTTAGAGAATTACCTTAAGTTTAACAGGTTTCAAACATTTTGCACTTTACTGCTCAGAAGATGGAATTTTAGAAGTTGCTGCTTTATAGCCTTCATCCTTTCTTAATATACCATGTTGAGACAATGCCTTCTTTGCCTCTTTATTTGCTTAATAAACATTTGAATATGATTTCTCGAGTTAAACTTTTAGTCAAGACATGAAGACCATGCATATAGCTTATGCTCATTTTTTTGATAATAACAGAGACTACCTTCAATTTAAATGCTTGGTAAAGAACATCTGCGTGAACAAGGTAATCTTTGTAGAAGCCATGCTAACAATAAGTACAAGATAATCGATGTGCTGCTAAAAAAATTGAATATAAAAGATAAAAGATGAAGTCTACCTTCAGTTCTTTGATACGTTGGAAGTCTTCATTAGAAACAATACCATCAGCTTCATCAGTTGTAACTTCAGCAGCCTTGATTACTACAAGTCTTTTAAGAGAACAAGGACTTGTATAAACAGCATTCAGACATTCAAAAAAATTGCCTAGCTTCCTCTTCTTTCTATTTGACGGATCTTTCCCATCATTAGCATCTTCATCTTGCCCATCAATATGTATGGCTTGCACTTCTATTTCTTCATTCAATTCTTCAGTTTCACAAACATTAGCCAATTCCCCATCATCTGAACCTTCTTCATCACTGTCATTCCTATAGGCATCATCTTCCAAACCATCAATACCACTATATTGATAACTTTCAAGGAAAAATTCATTGTCACTCTCTCCAACTTTTTCTATAGATCCTCATCTTCTTCATATGCAACTCTAACACAGATATCATTGTCAACTAGTGAGGAATAATTTTCAGCTTCAAAACCATAAGCAGCCATTTCATCCTCAGAACTACTATATAAAGGCTTGTCATAATCTTGTTCAAGTAACTCAACACTGGGCACGCCATTGGCAATACTGACTTCTCTAAATTCTTTTTGTCTGGCTTTTGAAACAATGGGATGACCTCGATCTTTCTTGAGCAAAAATGAAGAGCATATCTATAGAAATGAAAAAATAAAATTGAATTTTTTTCCAAAATATAAAAAATTTGTCATTCTTTTTTCATTGTACCATTAAGGATGTCGTAAAAAATAGCAAAGTCAGAAACATACTTCACTTAATAATGTGAACAAGGAGTTCACAGCAATTGAAACAACTTTCTTATGCGACATTTTGTACAAGACCATGTCTTGAAGGAGGTCTTCATTCAGCAACCAAGCCATAATGAAAAAAACAAAAAAATTAAGAAAGATGATGGTAACTACTCCTTTCATGCTGTAGTAAAAAAAATAGAGGAATCCAAATATTCTTATGTCGCTATGAAGACCAAGAATGAAAGAGCAGCAGCTCTGTTTAGGTTTTCTGTAAATACAAATAAATCTTGCTTCCTAAGTTTTGATCACCTAGAATAATTTTTTTAGTGCGGATTAGAAATTCTATATCAAAATTGCAAACTGAAAAGTAGTTCATAAATTACCACTCATAGAAGTGCTTGAGTAAATATATAAGGTGCAAATCTCATAATGCATTAGTTCCAATTATCTATCTATCATGCATCTTAACCATATTACTATTCCTTTCCTTTGAATGCTTGTTTAAGATATGTTGGCACTTAAATAACATATATTTCCATCTTTTCATGGGGTAATTAATGAAAAATTGCAGTATTTATTACTACATCATCATGTGCACTAACTTGTCTTTTACATATGTTGCTACTTCTCAAAAAGTACATTTGGCTTTATCAAAGCCATTTTAATTAAATATGTTTGCATATTTAGGCAAATTGAAAGGCAATTGCATCAAATGCAAGAGCATTAGTATGATAGCATAAATTATTTATTTATAAAATATATTTGCATTTGTGTATTTTATGTTGAATGTAAACTATACAGATCCAATACTATGAAATCAATATATTTTGATGCATCTCAAAAAAATATCATGTGGCTAATAGCTAGATTTGAAACTTCGGCAAACCATTGAAAAAATATTTAAATGAGATATCTGCCAGTACATTATTTGTGATGTTTTGAAGTCTTTTAAATTTTTTTTATAAATTTTTAAAAAGAAAATTAAAAAAATATTTTAAATAATCCTATTTATTATTATAAAAAGAATATGCTTACCTCCCCAATGCTTTTTAGCTATGCTCTACGCATGAGGAGGTCTAAGAAAAAAAAGAAGAGCTTGGGAGAAAAGAAAAAGATAATAACTTGTGCTTGGGCCTGGAGGGCTGCCATAAGCAAAGCTTCACCTAAGAAAGTAACAGTAGAAACTGCTTCAATCTGGGAAAAGAGTTTCATAAAAGAGCTCATATGTTGAATTACATAAAAAGGACTGTTAAAAGTATACTTTTGACTGAGATTTTCTTCCGTTGGAATGCTGTTAAATTTTCTATTGAACTGCTCGAGCGATGGTTTTGAAGTAACCAAATACTAGGTTGAATTTGGTAGTGTTGTTAACAAAGTCTATATCACATACCATACAATAGGCTTAATCGCACAATATGACAAGCAAAAATATACCATACGATATGAGAGAATCACCTTTACAATCATTGGCACCTGAATTATGGGCTATGTTATAGTGATATATGATAAGATCAACCTTATTATCATTAGTAGCTAAATTATGAGCCATGGTACGACAAGGACACTATCATCATAAGTAGAAGATGCAAGGCAATGTGGGCGATGGTTCCATAAAGCAAAAGGACATAAAAACATTTTGTAACTATTTTTGTGAATACTTATTGTACAAAAATATATAGTTTGAAAAAATAATTAAAAAAGAAAACTTAAAAAAATGTTTAAGCATTTAAAAAATCTTATGAATAAAATCTAAATAATTACCAACATCATTTAATAAAAATTATAAAAAAAAGATAAAAAAATGAAAGGGCAATAAAAGTGACATAAAACAGTCATCATATGAACAAACTAAAACCACAATATAAGTCAGTTAAATTGTTAAATTATTTTAAAATATTATTTTTGATAGTGATGTACTGTGATATGAGCATACTACATAACATATATTTATCTATACATATGTTCTGATTTATATGACAACATACTATAATTATATACACACACATATGTCAATTAAAAAAATAAAATAAAAAAAAGAAATATATGATAGAAAAAGAAATTAAAAAAAGAGAGAATGATTGACTAAATAAATCTAGAACACAAAAATGATGAAATAAGAATGTGATGATTTCTCTATGACCCCATCTCGCGATTGATCGATATGAGAGAATCACCTTTTGTATTGTTGGTACCTAAATTATGAGATACGAAAAAAATAAAAACCCTCCACCATGAATATAGGATTCTAAAAAATGCTTGCAATGATACAATGGTATATGATACAATCACCCTTATTGTCTGTAGTAGTTAAATTGTGAGCCATAGCACGACAAGTACAGCACCATGTGACTACCAAATACTAGACAATGTGAGCGATGGCTCCATGATAAATAATTTGATATGGAATCCTGAGTGAGGATAGTGATCATATGAAAAAATTAAAATCTTAAAAGAATAAGTAAAAAATTTTGAAAAATAAAATAAAAAGAATACAAATATGAGAACAAGAAAAAAATAATATATGATATTAATATTATATGACAATTATGTGCATTATGAGCATATAAAGAGTGATTCAACATTTTATATTTTTATTGATAGCATATATTATTCTTAATTATTGCTCCATCTTTATTTAACCACACATCCATATTATTTCATCTTCTTGCAATAGTAGTTTACAAATTAAGTATATTATGCTTATTTACTTATATTATATGCCAAGATACATGCATATACAAAGCTAAGGGTTCTTAAAATAAAACTTAAGATTTTGAATTAAATAGCATATTATTTTTTAAACTTTGTGAAAGACATTAAATGTGAAGACAATTATTATACTTAGTTGACAAAAAATAAATTTATATACTTTTCAACTTATCTTTTATTTGATAGCTTGAGACCATGTTTGCTACTTTCTATACTATTATTTTATCTTAAGATATTATATTTGACATTTGATGCTTTTCATCACCCCAACTCAATTTTGGCATTGTGTCCTTTAGATTTGTCGCATGCTCTCTTTATTGTACGGTATTCTGATATTGTTGGTATATTTTGATATTAAGCCAAACGGGGAGTGACAATTAGACCATCAAAAGTGCTAATACAATAAATGTGAACTTTCAGAGTGCATGGACACTGTTGGCTTACCAATTGCTCTTTTCCACCTGCACCGAATTGGATGCTAGCAGAAAGGCATACAGTGTTGTCGATATCAAGGGGATCCACTTGCAAGCCAGCACCATCTGTGAAAAAACTAAGTTGGACACAAAAATTAATCACAAAGGAAACCAAGCAAGGACAAAAGCATCCATTAAAACAACACAAAAATACTCGACAATAGTCCAAAATAATTGACGAATTAAATTGATTCAAGGAATAACAAGTTCAATAGAAACCCAATCAGACGAATAGAACACATACCAATGGCATCCTCAAGCACATCTCACGTACCACATTTAACCCAACAACAATTGCCTAATAGAACACAAGTAGTAGATTGAAATAAATACAACAATCAGTAATGACAAAATATTCAATATCTAAATAGAGTACAAAACACCTCAGGATGAGAACGATCATGCACAAATTGATTCACTAGTTATCCGAATTGCAAATTGGCAGGAAATTAAATTTAGTCCATCCATAACTAAACATAGCTCCACCAAAAAATACAGTTAATGGAATCCAAAAGAAAACCTGTCACTCTTAGGAAAATTATCTACTATGAATAACTCACTACATTCATATCAAAACAGAAGTCACTTCAGGAAGGGAAATGAAATGTAATACGCTGTCATGTACTCAAGGAATTAGCAGTGGCAAGAAACTGAGAATAAAATTTTTCTTCAATTAGAACTCTTAAAAATTGGTGCAGTCGGAAAAATGGACACCCCAATCCAACATATTTGACGACATTCTAGACTAGCCCTAAGACGTCATCCACTTTACAATTCAATCTTTGAGCAGCCAAAAGAAGAATCAAAATGAATATGCAAATAAGTACGATTCTAATCTTAGAAAGCAATTAATTTGAAAATTGCCTTCTGTGACCATAGGCTTCAAACAAAATTTCAACAATTCTGAACAAACATTTTTAAAATTAAAAAGATCATAAAAGGAAGTACTAGCTGCTGCTCAACAGATCATGACCTTGAAATTAGACCATTTTGTTAAAAAAAATACGAAATCAACTACAGGAATATTTAACGTTTTTTTACCTGGAAGGCTGATATATTATGCTTTATGTGGAATTAACCTCGCTTGACAAAAAAATGGACCCATTCTAAAGCTTTTCATAGATTCGTTAGCATGTTTAAAAATTCCAAAAACTCCAACAATATTTAAAAATACTAGATAATATTGTACAATTACAAATTTTCAAACTAAGTAGTTTTTAACAGTATAGATGAACTATGAATCTAATTCAATGTTCCTCATTCAATCTTTCGTTATACATATAATAATGACCCCCAACACGCCCATGCAAACAATCTGGAGCCTCAAAAAGAAGTTTAGAAATAAGCAATAAATGATAAGGCAAGAATTAAAAAGGAGAAGTCTAACAGAACCAAAAAACTGCCCTCAAACAATAGGTATCACCATTCCACCGAGTAAGGGGAAGCAGACATCATTAACAATAGGGAGAAAACACCATTATAGAAGCAATCACGGCCAAGAAGTATAAATTTGATTATGTAATAGGTGCCTGCATATTAAAGACATAAAATAACTACATAGAGAGTGACAAAAAAGCTAACCACCTCAAATCGTTCCTTGCATACATGAAGATGAGAGAAGAGCATCTCATCAAAGCCCCGTGGAGTTAGACAAAGTATGAATTACGGCTTGCAAAAAGAATTTTCAAAAAAAAAGGACTTCAATTCAAGGTTTATTAACCAGTGCAACTTTAAGACGAATAAGAGGAGGGTAGGAGTGTGCTACTTCATTTTCTAATGATTGGCATTGCTGTCTTTTCATACAGCGAACAACACGTTGCAATTTTGCTTTTTTCTTTTTCTTGCTCTAAGTAGTGCCCTTGCGTTGTGCCCAAATATGTACAAAGATATCACTATTAGAAAAATATTTAGGAATTCCAATACCTAACCCAATTCTACAGTAATGATCATATGGAACATACGTTAATCAATGGAAGTGTTTTATAAGTCAAGTTTTTCCTTATAATACAATTACCATCACCAGCATTTTTGTAATCACATAGATTGTAGGTAAAAGAAAACCAAATCCTACAAAAACTTGAGAGACTATTGAGACCTCTCTGTTGAAATAGCACATTTTTTAAATTTAATAGCATAAACTTCAGTGGAAACAAAAATGTAAACTCATGCTCAAAGTTCAGCTGAACAGAGTGAGCAACATGAAAATCTACAGATGGAATTGATAAAAAGATCTAAAATTGATAAGATACATATCGAAGTTCTGATGACCAATTTCTTTGAAATATTTTTGGTAAGCTTATAACACCAAATCAAATTATAGAGGCCATCTGTGAATATTTTTTTACTTAAGGTATAACGATGGCATTTGAAAATTCTCGAATTTATGCATCTCAACTTCTCCACCTCCAAGTGGTAGGTTATCTTTACAATGAATGAGCATTTTCTCAAAAAATTACTCTTCTGAATACACAAGGGAAAAAATATCAGAATAATATAGCAAATTTGCAAGTAAGAAAATCGTTTCCATATAGCATTCCATTCAAACATGCAAAAAATAGATTGAAGCACTTATACTAACTCAAGCATGTTTTAACCAAAGCACAAACATTGAGTCAATGACTAGGCACAAAAAACTTATTGAATATCCTCAAGTCAAATTGAACAATATTAAAGAAATTTACCCAATTACCTAACTGCAAAGACCTGATTAGAATAACACTTTAGTTTTTAATTATTTAGAATTTTTGGAACATAAATAACGAGAATTTATTAGTCAAACGAAAGAATAACTTGCTGGAATGACCGTCCTTGTGGATGGAAATCGACATAAAACTTAAAAACTAAGTACTCGATTGAAATTTCTACAACAAGAACAAAAGGCATTTACTTTATTGAATCAAGACTTGTACAATAGTTTCAATATAAACTATTCGATCCAAAATCGAAGGCCTTATGCAAATATTTTGAAAGCCCCATCATCATCTCAAAGTTAAAGCGTAATATAAGTCAATCATTGTTTGCTGACCATTAACACAACAGCATATCATGGACCCTAACACCACCTAGATTATCATATGGAATAACTAGGGCATCACATCATGCTTATTGCATCTTCATCACTCCACACAAGAAAGCAAAAAAAAAAATTTAGACACATACTACATGCCTTATAAATAGCTTCCTTACTAAGAACGATTTGTGGATTTTGGATATATGCATCATCCTCATCACTCGTTGCTTCACTATCATCATCATCATCATCAACACGCTAATAACCAAGAAGGAAACACAGAACCGATACCATGACCATGTGTTCGGCAAAAAGAAACAATAAAAAAGGCATAATAAAATAACTAATAGGACTTAACCAATTGTAGATATAAGGAAAATATCAATCTTCAAGAAGGCTGTATTGTTTTGAATTTGATTGGCGACACTAAGATTGCTCTACACATTATTACGGGATTAAAATTTTTAAAATATTTTAATAAAAAGAAATTTAATAATATTTTTAATTAAAAGATTGGGATATTATTACTAAATTTAGAAAACAATAATATTTTTTGTCTATATTATTATTAAATTATAATTTATCAATAAGCACACCTTTATTAATAATATTTATTACAATTTTAAGATGCATAAATGTGAATCACAAATTTTCGTTATCAAACTATAATATAATTATATGATAAATAATCGAAATGTAAAGTTTGAGATCCTTTATTGATAATACCAACAGCTTGAGGTTGGATAAAGAAGACTTAATTGCCATCGCCTACAATGCTATCGTCTAAGGAAATAATGCACATGATTCATCCATCTCGTACCCATTTCTGCTAGTAATGTTGGCTCCTAAGGAGGTTAGTGTAAAGTTTAACTATCCTTTTGACAATGTCTTGTGTCGCCACCTGCAACACAACCTCCAAGGAAATAAAAGAAAAAAGATAATATTTGGTCATTCTTTGTTGATGCCCAAACTCAAATAAGAAGTGACACTTAGGGTTTAATTGAAGGAAATAAATTTGCATACTTGAAGAAAAAAACGTTTTTCTAAAGAGAAATAGAATTTTAGTTTATTCCCCTAGTTTTTCTCATCCTCTTTTGTGATCCTCGACTTAGGAGACCCCAAGTTATTACATAATTTTTTTATAATCGCACTCAATAAAAATCTTTACTATGTTTTTGTTCATTCACTTGAATCTAAATTTGACATTAACCACTTTTGACATCACTTGTAAGAAACTAGATAAGTAAGGTAAAATGAAGTCTAAGAATCTATGATATTGTTTTTTGAAAGAGAATCTCTCGACACTTTTGGTTAAGAAGCAAGCAAAGTTCGTTACATTTCCACCTCATTAGTTTGTAATCTTTCTCCTTCATACACCAACAATCATTTTCATTTATTTCAATAACAAATAAAATATTTTCCAAATTTATTTCTTCTTATACTTTAAAGTGGAATATTAATAACTCTAGCAAGGGAGACAACACCAAATCCCTCTCTTCTAATCGAGAGCCCCTTGAGGCTCTTAGTATCACTCTTTAAAATAATCACTTTGCTTCCATTTTCACAAATCTTATACCTTGTAATCCTTCACAACATCATCTTATTGACACCACAACAATGATTTATGAATCAAAGCCTACAACCTCTCCCCTAGTTATATTTTTTATTGCCCTTAACTTAATCTTAATTGTAACAACCATCAAATCTCAAACTATATCAAATAGAAAAATTTTATATTTAAGTCAAAAATATTGTGGTAAAGTATTATTAAACTTAATCAAATTAATTTCTTAAAATATATTATTTTTATATAAAAATATTAAAATATATTATTTTTATATAAAGTTATTAAAATAACAATAAAGTGCTCATAATATATCATAATTTGAAACTTAGTAAAAAATATATTATTTGTGTATATCAAATAAATAGAACCCTTTCGATCTAAAAAATTTCATATAAATTATTAAAGATACAGGTATAAATGTAATTATCAATTGGACATGTAAGATTGTTTTGGAGTTTTAAAAATTATGATTTATGCCAAATCAAATTAGTAGTTGATAAATTTATAAATATTAAAGTGTAAAATGCATCATGTTAAATTTATAATTTTAGAAATTTTGGATTAAATTAAAAGTAATTAGTGAATAATATATTTATAAATATATAAATATTAGATTTTGGTAGGGTATATATGTAATTTTTAGATAACATTATAGAAAAATAATAAATAAGATGATATATTTGTAAATAATATAATATTTAGGTGTTTTATAAAGATGTCATATTGAAACCCGTGGGAATAAGATTTTTTAAATTCTCAACAATCATGGTATGGGTAGGATAAAAAATTATTTTAAGCGCCCTCACTTCCCAAGCTTAATTCAATAGTGAGCTTTGTGGATTTAAGGTCGTCACGACCTTGTTGTCTTGGCTTATAAGTATTTCTAGTAGGCCCAATAGAGGCTAAGTTCAAGTGAACTTATGTGCTCCAATGAGATTTTCCATATAAGAAAACTGAGAAGTAGAGTTGTGCCATTAGAGGAGAGTTTCAAAGGTTGAATCATCGATGATGTAAGTTCTATATTTTCTATTATGTTACTATGTTGAATTCATTGAAGAAAGACGAGTTGTGGTATCACAATATACGATAAGCTTATGATAGAGCTATGAGTAGGTTGTCAAAAATAATTGTATTTCCCGTTTTGCTAAATAACACTAATACTAAGAGCATAATTATTGATGCATAGATGAATCTATCATACAAAATAATATAACATCATATTGTATGATCCTATTTCAGTTGAAAGAGAATTGATCAGTCTAAATAGGTAGATTAGTACAATGTTGATGATCGTAAGGTGCAATTTCAAGTTATATAATTTTAATAGAGTTGAATCGTATAATATGATGCATTTATCAAATTAGTATGAAGAGCAGATGATGTTAGTAGAGAGAATAAAGCCATTTAGCAAAATATACCTAATCATGTGATATAATCATTGAAGAAGTCTACATATCATATAGTGCGATTATATGGATCATAGTATAACATAATAATTATATTAAAATATAAGGAGTCGAATTAGAAAATATAATACAATATTATTATCATAGAGTATGATAGTTTTATTAGATTTGTAGATTCGAATAAACTAATATATTAGGTAATGATGAATAAAGAGAATCGTGTAATACAATAATGATATCATATATGTAGGATATAATATAGATTACTTAATTCTAAATAATTGTATGATACAATTTAAACAATTGTTAATGCACGATATAAGCAACAACTTAACGATAAAAAGAGAATTTACATGATTTTAATTACATATAATTAGGACGTATGTTGACCCTTACACAACAATAATATTTTTAAAAATTAAAAATAAATTAAAATTCAAAAGGGAAGATAACTGTCATATTTAGATAGAAAAATTGGATAACATGTTATTAACATGATAGTATTATTTTAGTAATATTGTTTTCACATATTTTATTATAAATTTTTTAAAAAAATAAATTTTAAAATATAAATAAATTTATAACTTGTGATCTAACATAAGATTATTTTATTTTGTTTCTTTAAAATTATATTTATTATGATGGAAAATACTTATATATTATAATTTAGTATGATATTAATGACTTTTATATTACTTGGTACATGACTTTATTAATTACATGATTTACATTATTTGTTCACGTATTTGTTACATGGCATCATAAAAAAAGTAAACAAAAGCAATAAAAAATAAAAACACTTGAAATATAAATAATGCATATTAGTTTTGATAATAATAAACAGGCTGACAAAAATATATATATATTTCAATAGTTTCGATTAACATATCATATGATATTATATAGCTGAAAAATAAAAATAAAAAATGGCTTCTTAAAAATATTATCCTCAATATTATGCCTAGGAGATGTTATGGTATCGATCTTCCAATTAGAAATTTTTTAGTGTGTGTTATGATATTGATGACACTAAACCCAATAGATGTTATTATAAAGTATTGATCTTCAGATTAAATATATGCCTAGTGTATGTGTTATGACGTCATTATTTATAATGGATAATACTAAGCCAACCAAATTTTATCATAAGATATAGCTACCATATTTACCATAGGGTACTAAACCTAAGGAGTTATCATAGAGTACCAATATTTGGATTAGATATCTACTTAATATTATTTAGATAGATTAAATAGTTGATGATTAGAGTCTATATATTGATATAATTATTGGATCTAATGAGAATAATGATTCAAAGAATACTGAACTTGATGATTATATGAAATATTAAAAATTAGAAACAATAAAGAAACTAGTATTAATATTTTATGTAGTTTACTTGTAGTATGCATGACATTTAGTATGATTTCAAACTTGCACAAGTGCTTTATTATCATGGTTATCATATGGATTTTATTTTATTCAAATTATTTGTTTATTTTAGAATTCCTTTATGTTTAGTTGTCTTATTGGATTTATGTTTTGAAATAATTAAGTATCATTTGAGCTTACATCATAGATCATGCATCCATTAAATTGAGATTTGGTGATTTGACTCCAAGAGAGAAGACCACACTCTTAGGATTTCAAAGTGAGAAATACTTAGTATAGATTGGGTAATTGAAAGTAAATTAAAACATCAATTTGAACTTTATATATATTTTTATACAAGTTATATCTAGATTATATTAGGATGATAATTTATTTCTATGATTTTATTTATGTTTGTACTAAGGATTTTGTGATATCGTCATGTCTCTACATAGAATTTACTTTCCTCACTCAATATTTTATATGCATAAAACACTTGATTATTTATTTAATTAAGTGATTAGGTTGGTACCTGACATTAAGACAATACCAACTCTACTTTATTGAGGATTCCTCTATCACTTTGATGAGAAATCCAACCTATTGCAGGCATACGAGTATAATCTACACATTTTTTATGAGACTTCTCCTAATAAGAAGTATATCTTATCAACTCTAATTACCTAACTTTTATTTTTATTTTGTTAACTCAAACCCTTGTATTTTTCTAAAGGAGTTCAAGATTATTAATTCTTTACAAGTCATTTCAAGACGTATAAATGCAAGTTTTTTCACTTTTTAAAAAGATGTAACATCCAAATGATTATAGAAGTAGCCTATAATATCAAATTTCTCTCTTAAGCAATACAAGAGCATATTTTCTATCTCCTTTGCTAATTGCATTAAACCTAAGTAGTTCTTTGAATCACTTATTAATCTAAGGTAACATTAATTTGAGTCCCTTCAAGCCTTTCTCTAATTCTTCAATGATGCTTGTAAGGAAGCGATTCAAGAAAATTGTTGCATTACCCAAGTGAGAAATCTTAAACATGGATTTTCCATTGTGCTCACTAGAAATCTTTAGAAGAATTTTTTGGCTCATTAATGAAAAAGAATTCTCCTTCGCACTTTTTGGGAAGACAAAAGGAAAAGCATATTTGCCTTAAAAGTGTCTCATCCAATAGCAAAAAAGACCAAGACTTGATAAGAACTTTCCTCAAAAATCTTATCCAAGTGACCACCACCCTCAAAGCTACTAAGCTCAACACGTTGACACCTCTAAATGCACCACCTAAAGAATTATTGGCACAATAAAGAGAAAGGGCAAATGCCGAAAGTTGAGGTAACTCATAATGCACAACCGAGGCAAAATAATGTTATGTAAATTCCATGTTGAAAAGGAAATTGTTGTTAACTTGCTTGCTATAATTTGTTTTATTATATATTTACTTAATATTAGAAGAATAGTTCATTATTATTTGTGATTATTTATGTTGATCATTTGCTATAATTTGAAACAAGGGGATCGGGATGAAACAAATGTGGTTGTACTCATCTCCATGAGCTTTATCTATTTAAATATATTTTTTTTATAATTATAAATATTATTTTCTAAGGGTTTGGCATGCTCTTAGAGACATTTTGATTCATACCTAATTTGATGATTTAGGATGTCACACTCGTTTATCTTAGTGCCTTGGAATGCAACTTTCATATATAATTTATCTTATTTCTATTAATTTTTAATTGGTTTAGATATATTACTATGTAAATCTTTATTGCTTTGCATGTGATTTTTGAATCGCTTTAATCTAGTTATATTACATTGATTGAATTTATCTCACTTATGCTTCAATAAATATTTACTTAATTTTTAAATAATAATCTTTTTGTATACATTTATGTATTAATAAGTAAAACGCTATTTCAATATTAAAACATATCTAAATGATATCATGTTATGCTAATACTCATATCATTATGTCATTGCATATTGTTAGATAGAGTTTAGTAAAGCAACTCTCTTATATCATAATTAATTAGTTGACGCATCTAATGGTTTTGAGATATTGCTTTCTTGGACACTCCTTTTCCTTTATCTTCTCTTCCCATTTTTTATACAATTCATATTATATTTTGTCATCATTGCCACTTTTTATCAAAAAGCACTTACAAAAACTATTTCAAATAATCTTTAAACAAGACTATATGCTTTAACATTTTTAGCTTCATATTATATGGTATGATCTCTATATCAAATCATATGATCCATGCAATATATAGGAAAAATTATCGATTATATGGGAAATCTCTATTAGACCTTCTTCTAAACCCATCATATTTATCTGATTGGCTCATCATATTTGTACGATGTTAACGATCGCTTGTCAAAGAAAAGATTAAATAAGGCAATTGTTGTTGTCTTTCCTAAATCAATTGTATTTGTCTGGTTAATTTAGTGCACTAGAACAATGATCAACTAACTGAGCCATTTACACAAAGCTAACGCCCCATCACTGGCTATGTTCTATGGATTGTATCAAATGATTTGGTTAATTTCTTGGTTGAATCATAACAACTAAAAACTAACAATCTCAACCATAAATCCACCAAAATAACAAAAGATCCACTTCCAAAACACCCCAAATAGGAAATATATGATTTATGAAGATGAACTCAATTATGAACTTACTTTAAGATGTGATTCTAGTCAAGTGAGGTCAAAAAACATTTTTCTTCGTTTTGCTTCTTTTTTCTTTTTCTCTATGCTTTCTTTGAATTCCTACAAGATCTCAAGCCGAATCTCCTCCAACACTCTCCCTAAGCTCTTTCTCTTCATGCTTCATTTATGCACTACTGAACTTTGCCAAAATGCTCGAGACAATAGAGAGCATTCTATTCTTCAATAAGAGGATTATTTTATTATTTAATCTAAATTTCTTATATTTATAATTTTTTTTAATTTTAAATATTTATAAAAATTTTAAATATTTTTTGAAAAATATAAACCATTTACATACATATTTCCCAAATTAAAACCTTCATGAAAATATACTTAGATTTTGTATTCTATCGTTACTATCTTGGCATGCTTTTTAAAAGCTTATTCTTCAATAAATTCTCAAGTTTCAAATGCACAAATTAAATAATTTAAATTTATTTAGAAGGAATTTTTAAGTTAATAAGAAAGACTATTACATATGCACTTTGTTATCAAAAAGAGAGATTTTATAAGCTTTGGCCATAACTCCTAATTAGTTGTAAAGAAGAAAAGAAAATGGCCACTTCATGAAAATTCTTGAACAAAGGTGTTTCAATGGCGTTAGGAATATGAAGGAGTTAGAGAATTTCACATAGAACATGGAGTAATACTTAATCTACTCATGTGCTGGATGCATAGAAAGTGATCATTTTTACAATGTATCTCATCGGAGATGCAAAATTATGATGAAAAATGTAGAGTTTTGATGATGCAAATGATGGAAGGATGAAAATTTATATATAAGAAAAATTCAAAAGAGAAATAAAAGATATATTTCTCCCTTACAACTTTTTTTGGATGGCTTGTGATGCCTTCAAAAGGTTAATGCATAGTGGATTCTTGAAAGATTATGTAAAGAAATTTAGTTCTTTGATTCTAGATATTAAAAATATATCTAAGAAAGATAAGCTTTTCAACTTCTTGTATCAGATACAACTATGGATACAATTGGAACTTTTTTGGTAAAATGTGGAAGGCTTATCAAGCATAATCATTATTGTCGATGCTCTTGTAGACTAAGAGTCTCCGAAGTTTTAGATGCCCTTCAAAATCTAGAGCAAATGACAAGGAAAAGAAAGGAGAGTAGAAGTGGGATGCCAAGAAGTTTGGTAGGCACTAGAAAAATGAAGGAAATGAAAGCAAAAGCTATCTTCTTTCCAAGGTACAAAAAACTCTAATAATCAACAAGGTTGTTCCTTGCGTAATGAACCTCATCATGCTCAAGATTGCCCTAAGCGAGAAAAGCTTAATGCTCTTATGGTTTAGAGAACCAATGAGGAATTTGATCGAGAAGTTGTTGTACTTGTCAATCTTTTGTAAAAGCTTGATCCTTTAATGGTCTATTTAACCAACTATTATACACAATGAGTAATGATGTGATAGTTACACACTCTATGTTGATGCACATCTTGATGAAAGCAAATGGACAAGAAATTATGGCCATGGTTGACATGGGTACGACACATACATTTGTGGATAATATGCTTGTTTAGAAATATGGATTGCAAGTGAGAAAGTTTTCTAATTTTCTAAAAATAATGAATGCAAAGGTTCAAGTAGTGGTAGAAATGGCCGATGGTGTTCCTTTAACTTTGGAAAGTTAGACATGAAAGATCAACTTGTTGGTGAATCCTTTGGATAGTTTTGATTTGATTCTTGGGGTTAACTTTCATAGGAAGTTTAAGATAGCCCCAATGCCACACCTTGATGATATCCTGGTGATGTAAGAAGACACTCCTTTTCATTCATTACTGTTATCCTTATGGGAAGAAGATAATTGAATCGAAAAAAAAGCTAGAATCTATTTTTACAATGAGATTGGAAAAGGATTGAAATTAAGTGAGGACAAACACTTTGCTACATTGATTGAGATTAAGAAGGATTAAATCATTACGTACTTGATGTAGTTATAGAAGTTATCAAAGAATTTGAATATGTCATGCTTCTGATGTTGCTTAAAAAGCTGCCTCCAAAAAGGGAGATTGATCATAAAATCAAGTTGCTACCTAGTGTTGTTCCTCTTGCCTATCTCATATATTATGTGTCACCATTGGAGTTGACAGAATTGCTCAAATAATTGAATAAGTTGTTGGATTCTAGCTTAGTTCAATCATCTAAAGCTCTATTTGGTGCCCTAGTGTTATTTCAAAAAAGAATGATGGTTTCTTGTGAATGTGCATTGACTATCATGTAAAGAAAGTGATATAGAAAAACAAGTGCCAAGCTTCTTTAGTGCAAGATTTGTTGGATCAATTATATAAGGTAATAGGATTCACGACGCTAGAACAACGATCAAGATATCGGCAAGTCAAAGTTGTGGCTAAAGATGAAGCCAGGATTACTTATGTGGCTTAATTAGTATCTTTTGAGCTTTTAGTCAAGCCTTTTGGCTTCACAAATGTACATGCTATATTCTAAAATTTAATGAACAATATTATTTATGAGTATCTTGACGAGTTTTTTGTGGTATATCTTGACGGTGTTATTATCTACAATAATACTCTTGAAGAACATTTTGTGCAATTGTAAAAAATGCTGTCTAAATTAAGAGAATTTCAACTTTATGCAAATATGGAGAAGAGCAAATTTGCTTAGGAAGATATCATGTTTCACTATAATTCCATAATAAGTTCATTTGACATGAAACAGTAGTTGTTGGACTAAAATGGATAAGCTCTCACAAAATAAATAATTATTTTTTATATTTTGAAATATTTATCTCCTTAAAATATTGGAATTTTTTTCTTTCACAGATAGTTTACCTTATTTCTTCAAATTTTTCTCATCAAATTAAGTTTTATAAATAATTGACATTAAATCACCTCTCCTATAACTTTGACAAGGTTTCAATTTGGCATGATTATATTGTCTCAATTTATCTTATTACATCTTTAATATATATATACACATAGTTAATATTATTGCCATAACTTATTATTTTGTTTCTTATAATTCACTATAATTCCAAACGAGATCCAATCATGAAGAAAAAACTTTTTTGACTCATCATGATGTACTTTATTCTATTACGTTGTTATTTTAATAATTTTAAATATTTTTTTAGGTTTTGACCTAATTTATTAGACATTTTACTCACACCTAATTTCAAGTTCGAGTATTTTATTTTTTTGTCTCTTTAGTAACCTAGAATATAACTATCTTGAAATATTTATTTCATTTTTTCAAATTTTTCCTTCAATTTGATAATATTATATTGCATCAATTTATTTAATTTCTTTTTTAATATATATTTATTAATATTAAATATAATTTATTAGTATTAATGCTTATTTATTATGTTAATTTAAAGTAATTCCAAATGATGTCTGATCTAAATGCTTCACCTAATCGATCTATTTAGAAAATAATTTTTATATTTTAAAATATTTTATTTTTTGTTGTTTTGAAAAACATTATAAGTCATTTTAATTACTACGTGGTTCCATGATCAAGAATATTACGATTGATGTCTTTATTATTTTGGAGAGTAACTTTCTTGTACCATTTATCTCATTTTCTTCAAATATTTTTCATCAATTTTGTTTGGTTATTATGTAACTCTAAATCTCTTCTCATGTGATTCTTATATAATTTTAATTTTGTTATGTTCATTGATTCTATTTAACATTTTTATCTTTATTATATATTTTCTTAATATTAGAAGAATACTTCATTATTATTTGTGATTATTTATGTTGGTAATTTACTATAATTTGAAACAAGGGGATCGAGATGAGACAAATGTGGTTGTACTCATCTCCATGAGCTTTAACTATTTAAATATTGTTTTTGTAATTTTAAATATTATTTTCTAAGTGTTTGGCATGCTCTCAGAAACCTTTTGATTCATACCTAATTTGAGGATTTAGGATATTATACTCATTTATCTTAGTGCCCTGGAATACAACTTTCACATATAATTTATCTCATTTCTTTTAATTTTTTAATTGATTTGGATATATATGTAAATCTTTATTGCTTTGCATGTGATTTTTGCATCGCTTTAATCTAGTTATATTACATCGACTTAATTTACCTTACCTATGCTTTAATAAATATTTACTTAATTTTTAAATAATAATCTTTTTGTATACATTTATATATTAATAATAGTAAAGGACTATTTTGATATTAAAAGATATGCAAATGATAACATGTCATGCTAATGCTCATATCATGATGTCATTACATAATGATAGATTGGAGTTCAATAAAGCAACTCTCTTATATCATAATTAATTAGTTAACGTATCTAATGGTTTCGAGACATCGCTTCCATGGACACTCCTTTTCCTTTATCTTCTCTTCTCATTTTTTATACAATTTGTATTATATTTTGTCATCACTGCCACTTTTTATAAAAAGCACTTACAAAAACTATTTCAAATAATATTTAAACAAGATTGGATACTTTAACATTTTTATCTTTATATCATATGGTATGATCTCTATATCACATCATATGATCCATGGCATACATTGGCCAAATTATCGATTATATAGGAAATCTCTATTAGACCTTCTTCTAAACCCATCATATTCATCTGATTAGCTCATCATATTTGTATGATGTTAATGATCACTTGTCAAAGAAAAGATTAAATGAGGCAATTGTTGTTATGTATTTCCTAAATCAATTGTATTTGTCTGGTTAATTTAGTGCACTAGAACAATCATCAACTAATTGAGCCATTTACACAAAGCCAAAGCCCCATCACTGGTCGTGTTTTATAGATTGTACCAAATGATTTGGTTGATTGTTTGGTTGAATCATAACAACTAAAAAAATAACAAACTCAATCATAAATCCACCAAAATCACACAAGATCCACCGCCAAAACACCCCAATTAACAAATATATGATTTATGATGATGAACTCAAATAGGAACTTTCCATGAGATGTGATTCTAGTAAAGTGAGGTCAAAAATTTTTTTTTCATCATTTTGGTTTTTTCTTTTTCTCTATGTTTTTTATGAATTCCTACAAGATCTCAAGCCAAATCTCCATTAACACTCTCTCTAAGCTCTTTCTCTTCATGCTTCATTTCTGCGCTACTGAACTTTGCCAAAATGCTCAAGACAACAGAGTGCGTCCTATTATATAATAAGAGGATTATTTTATTATTTAATCAAAATTTCTTATATTTTATATTTTTTAAATTTTAAATATTTATACAAATTTTAAAAAATTTTCTCAAATTGAAACCTTCATGATAATATACTCAGATTTTGTATTCTATCATTGCTATCTTGGCATGCTTTTTAAAAAGCTTATTCATCAATAAATTCTCAAGTTTCAAATATGACATACACAAACTAAATAATTTAAACATATTTAGAAGGAATTTTTAAGTTAATAAAAATGATTGTTACATATGCACTTTGTTATCAAAAAGAGAGATTGTATAAGCTTTGGTCATAACTTCTAATTAGTTTTAGAGAAGAAAAGAAAATGAATTAAAGGTTCACTATGGGAAAAATCTAATTAAAAGAAACAAGGTAAGTTTTCCCCATGATTTACAATTGATTTTGAAGAGATCTAGTTAAGATCTAAGCTGAAAGTATAAGTATTTTCATCCAAGCTATAAATGTTTCCTTTTTTCTTGCTATGGAGTCATGTATGAAAGATTTTAAAGAGAACTAAGCCTTATGTGCATTAAATCGTAACTATAGAAGGGAATTTCACGATTTAAACAAAATAAATTAACCAAGTCTTCGTTATATATTCAGTGGGACCATCAAATAAACCAACAAAAGATTTGATGATCTAATGAAAAATATCAAACAATCTAACAATTTTTCAACATTTGTGTTGTGAGTCTATCGAATGCTCGATAAACAATCCAATAATCTTTCAATGAGCATTTAATGATCTTACATGTGGATTGAATATTATGACTTGGACACATGAGGAATTAACACAAGTCAAATAGAGAAGTTGGAACAATCTATCATCCATTAGACATACATTGACCAACTAAATGAATTAAATCAAATGATCTAATAGGTTGTAGATGATCCAATCGAACAAATAGACTTTAATATGACGGATCTATTAGGACTCAAATTATGGAATTAATTGTAATAATACAATATTTTAATAGTATGAGTATTATTTAATAAATTTTTATTATATTAATCTCATTATCTACAATATAAATTAATTAAGTGCATTTATTGGATTGTGAAACAGAGATTAAAGAGAAAGGAGATACATTATTTTCATTAAAAGTAAAAAAATATACTAAAAAATAATTTTATAAAGTTATGACTTTTAGTGATTTATTACTACTTTATAAAAAATTATAAATTTTTAGAAGATGAGATACGAGTCCTACGGAGGAAGAAGAAGAATATTAAATAAGGAATATCAAACTTTTAAGAATTTATTATTCTAATATCATAAAATTTGGAATTAAATTAATCACAAACAAAAGATTAAAATTAGAAAATATTACTTTAAATATTTTTGGGAGAAAATTATAAAATAGGTACAATATTTTAAAAAAGTTATTTAATATTAAACAATTTTAAAAAAATAAGAAAAATTATGTGTAGTATAGTTTTATGAGTTTTACAATTTGTTAAAAAAAATTTGGACATCATTTGTATCAAAAGATTTAAGAAAACTAAATTTTGTTTAAAATTTTGATTAAAATATAGTATTTTCCAATTTCTAAAAATGCAATTTATTCTAAAATAAATTAGTGATCAAATACTCGTGAAATGGCCACTAGTGGCTATGAATATGTTAAGAAACTTTAAAGGTATGTTGTGTATAGTATAATCTTCATTTTGTTGATGTTTAGTTTATTTAAGTGGAGTAAATGGACAATTTTGTTGATTTAGAAAATCATACACATAAAATGATTTTGATGGCAAATTGTCCAAATTAAAACTTCAAAATATGAGATTTTATTGTGAAAGTAAGTTTTAAACATTGCAATAAAGAATTAAAAAGTAAGTTTTCTATTATGTGAGAATTTAAGCAAACTATGTCGACAAACTTTTGTGAAATCCCAAAAATTGGGGCTTTTCCAAATTGGGTAAATTGGCATGTGGAGCCAACGTAGGAAGGAAGGTGACAAAATTAAATTTCAAGTTAGGTGACTATGAATTTTTTGTACATATGCTTAGTGGTTGATGAAATTATAAATTAGTAGCCTTTAACATCTATAAATCAATATTTTGGCAACTTTAAAATTTTGATATATTTGTTAAGTTATATACCATATATTGCTCTAGTATTTAATTTCTTGCATATTTTTTTATATGATGTGACATGTTTGGCATGCAAAAATATTTATTTAAGCATTGTCATATAAGATAGGAAAATTTCATAATAATTTCAATAACTTTTTTAATAAAAAATTTCAAAAGTATAAAGATAATTATAAGAATAAGTTCAATAACATCATTAGAAAAATGGATGGGATCTCTATGTTGATAATCTATGCATTTTTCATATCAAATGGACTCCAAATGATTTTAGACAAAATTTAATATAAGTTACTTATTCAACTCTTCATTTCTTTTTCTATTTTTATTTTTTAATCTTTTTTGATATTTTAAATAATATAGCTTTCTAAAACACTTATTAAAAAAAATCATATTGTTAAATTGGTAACAATATTTCAAGTATAATCCAAAATATTTTTAAAAAGTTGAACTGATATTAAAAGTTATGATATAACATCAACTTAACTTTATATGAAAGGAATCTCCTTAAGAGATCAAAATCTTTGTGATGTATTATTGACATCTCAAAGTATAATATATAGCACTTAATTTCTTTTTAAATTGAAGAAATAAATTTAAAAATAATTATCTGATTTGAGGTATTATAGAATTTTGATATGTGTTGATTAACATCAGCAATTATAACCTCTTGGATTTCTTCATCTTTTCTTATTTATAGAGCTCAAATTTGAGCTCTAAATGCACTCCCAACTACTCTAAAATGAGCTAACAGACACATAGCAGTCACTGTTCGATTTGGATCCTGAATGGACGTTTCTAAATGAATTTTGATTTTACCATTCGAGAACAATCCTGGCCATTGGATTTTAGCGACCATGTTCTGGGCCATTGGATCAACCGTTGGTTTCTCCTACATGTTTTAGGATATGTTATCCAAAAACTATTTGTATTGAAATGTTTGCTGTAATGGTTTCTAATGGTCTCGTAAATATGCTCAAGTTCAATTTCCTTGCTTGTCATTGTGCTGTTTAATTGCATCATTTTACATAATTAAACTAAGCTGTCGAATTGCGCTTGCCCTTCCACGTTCTTTGAAGATCAGATGGGTGTTTAGGCCCATATCACAGAAAATACGTTGCCATTGCACTCTATAAGGATTCCGGCTCACTTATCTCCGCAGCTGTTTCGAGTTGGCTACCCCCTGCCTCAACCAAGGTTTAATTACTTGGTCCGGGTTAACTTGAAGTCTCATTGTTCCGTTCAATTCCCTTTCGGGAAGATTATACTCTGTTCTATTCAGCTTTCCCTGCAGCCTTAGTCCTTCACCTTTGGGCTTTGCTCGCCCCTTCAGGTCAATCGAGCAATTTTTATTTTATTTTTTTTAATCCCTAAAGCTTGGACGGGGCAGCTTTCGGGTCGTGTCGACCCACCCAATGCTACCGTGAAAAATCTTGAAACTAAAGTTTTTTTAGAGTGTTTTGTGAGAATTTTTGTGCCAAAATTTTGAATATAAGTGTACCAAAATAATTTTTATATTATGATAGTGTTACAAGTGTCCAAAATGACTATAAAAAGAAATTCATGAAAAATAAATTTTAAATTATTTTAAAAAATCAAATTCCAATATATATACTTTTCATCAATAATGCTTGGCCAAAAAATTAAAATTCAATAATTATTAAACTTATAACATTTTCAAATATTAATACTATTAGTGTGCCACATCATCTCAAAATTTTGATATATCAAATTCAAGAAAAATAAAGAGAAATTCAAGTATAAAAATTTTAGTGCATATCTTTAATTTCCTTGAAGTTTGCCATTACTCCAAGAGCCTTGAAAACAACTATTTTAGACATTTAAAGTTCATTACTTGACTTAATTGAATTTTAATAATTTCACAGAAAGTAAGCCCATAGGAGATATAAACATTTATGCTTAACTTATCTAACAAAAGGGTATAACAGAATATAGTATAATTTTCATTTTGTTGAAGTTTATTTTTTTAGGTGGAGTCAATGAACAATTTTGTCGAATTAGAAAATCATAGACATAAAATGATTTTGATCGCAAATTGTCCAAATTAAAACTTCAAAATATGATATTTTATTGTGAAAGTAAGTTTTAAACATTGCAATAAAGAATTAAAAAGTATTATTTTCTATTATGTGAGCATTTAAGTAAACTAAGATTAGTTAATATTAGCTATTATCTAATCATATATGTTATAGAAATCTATTAGATATGAGTCATTAGTAAGTATTCTTTTCTATTATTATTTTTATTCCTAAGTTCTAAAACTTTAAATAAATAAAATAAAAACATATATTACTCTATAGGATTTAAGTAAAATTTATTGTTATTGTGTGCTCACATATATTTGCCAAAAGATGTAGCATTAGTCAATTGTTTTTTGATTACACTCATGCAAAACATAGATGTCCCTGTAGACTAAGAAATTTATTTTCTTTGTGCTTAAAGTAAACCCACTAGGGGGTGAAATTTAGTAAATAAATTTTTGAGATTTTCTTTCAATTTTCGATTTAATTTAAAACTTAAATCTTTTAAGCAAGAACGAGAAGGAGAAGTAAAATAGAACACAAAATATTTTTAAGGTGTTTTGACTCAAAATCGAGGCTTCATCCTCACCCAACCGGTGTTGGAAAAAGCCACTAAAATTCACCAAATAACAAGCGAGGTTTTTCCTACGTCTCACCTCAAACCTACTTGGAATTTTACTTACGGCTAATCCGAACCTACTTGAGTTTTTTACGAGTTCAACTCAAACCCGGGGCATTTTCATAATTGTTGTGATGCGCTTACCCCAAAGAGTCAAATACAAAAATTGGCAACAAATTATAAACTTAAAACAATTTAAAGAAGCATGAGGCACACTCAAAAAAATAAAAATTTCAAAGAAAAATCAAAATGAGGGAGGAATAGAAATTGAAAATAGTTGAAGCAAAAACCTCTAACTTCGGGTTCCTTCTTACAACTTTAACATTGTGAATTTGGAAGAAACATATGCACTTAAAATTGCTCAAAATTGTGATTTCAAAGCTTTGAGAACTTGGCAATTGTAACCACAAGGAGTTCTTCATCCTTCCCTATTTATAAAGTACAATTTAAGCTCTAAATATACTCCAAACAGCTCTAAAATGAACTAGCCGTTTGGGTAACGAACACAAAGCAATCACCATTCGATTTGGAACCTGAAATGGACATTTCCGATTGCATCTTGATTTTACCGTTCGAGATAAATCCTAGCAATTAATTGAATTAAAATGTTTACCACATTGCTTACGCTTGTTGGCGCACGTAGATCTGCTCATGTTTGACGCTCCTGTACTTCCTGTATTTTACCATGAATTATCTCAGCCGTCGGATCGCGCTTGCCCGTTAGACATCATAAACAATCGGATTGGGACTTTAGTCCCACATTGACCAACTAATTTCACCATTACGCTCTATAAGGAATTCGGTTCGTATGGCTCTCGAGCCGTTTGGGGTTGGCTCTCCTCTTCCTCGCTCAAGACTCTTGGTCCTGGTTGACTTGATCTCGCACTGTTCCTTTCAGCTTTCCCCGTGGATCAATTTCACCTTGTTCCGTTCTGTGTTCCCGACAACCTTCGCCTTCAGGCTATGCTAGCCTATTATGGGTCAATCTAACAATTTTTATTTTATTATATTTTTAAAAATTTTTTAATGACTATAAAAGGTCACCTAAAATAACTATCATAATTTTATGTTCAAAAGAACCACAAACATCTTTTTGAAGCACTAATTATGAGTAGGAATAAGGATTGCCATTTGATTTGGTAGGACAAAATAGAAGCCACTCAATCAGAATATTGAATAAAGAGTCCATATCAAATTTAAGTGAAATTAGATCTAGATCATTAGATCTCACATGCTAGATGGATGGTTTTGATGGTCGAAAGCACTATTCATAAAGGTGGAGATAATCTCATTCAATCAATCAAGATTTATGGATGGATGGCAAGTTGAAATGTACTATTCACAAATGCAAAGAAGCTCATAATCATTTGATTAAGATTAACATACGGATAATAAGATGAAAATTACTATTTAAAATGGAAAAATATCTCATTCATTTGATATAGCTTGTTAGCTAAATGGTTTGATGGAATTTGCCACTCATAAAGGTGAATGTGATCTTAATTGTTTGATCACAAAAATGTGTAATTAGGTGGCTGTAGTTTGCTCTAGTACAGAAGAAACTGGTCTAATGTTTAGTCCAACATTACAAGCATATATATGATGTTTACCATATATAATACTTCTTTCACACATATAGGTTAGCCTAATGGGTTTCGTTCTCCCCTCATGCCCTTAGGAAGTAATGACCCAAGTCACCTATGTATTTATTTACAAGTTTGACATGATCTGATCCTATTACTAAGACTTCATGACTCTTCTTCACATGTTATGCCTAAGCCAGTTCAAGAGTTTTTTTCTTAACCTAATTTAATCCACTTAGACTCAAGCTTCACAAGATTTTGTTTATTTTATCTCCTAAAGCTCCCCAAGGACTATTACCAAGAAGCAATTTGAGCCACTTGGCCCTTAGCATTTTGGCTTAGTCATGTGAGGTTGTTAGGTAAAATTTATATTTTTTAAGTCATGTTTTAATTATTAATATTTTTTACTTTTAAAATATTTTCTTAGCTATTAAAGTAAACAAAATATTTTTTAAGTACTAAAAAAAGTGCACCAAAAAATAATGATCATGTAAGAGAATGAATGGTATTATGTAACCTAATTATGACATATGCAAACATGTGATAAGATAAATAATCAAACCAGTAGATGTTTTAGAGATAAACTCCTAAAGATTAGCTACTCTACAAATAATTTGATCAATAGCTCCCTGATAAGCCATTTCAGTTATAGTTATCACATGGTCACCATCACAACTTTACATTACTTCACTTATGGATTTCTACATGAGGCATTATATCAAAACTCTTCAATAAATTAAAGCTAAAAGATCTTAATACAATGATCTAAATGATACTTAAAATAGCAATAGAGAAACAAATGCAATTTTTTTGTTCAAATAAAATAGATGGTGACATAACCAATAGTAAACAACAATGCAAGTGCATGTGCATTCTATATTTGGGCATGTGTGTACATGTGCACATTAGTATGTATCTGTGCGCATGTCTCTATGTCCGTGTGCTTATATGTGTGTGTGCGCGTGTGTCCTTGTGTAGATGTGTTTATCCATGTCTTTGAGTGGTGTGTGTGGGGGGAATGTGAGCATGTATATGTTCATGTGTGTAAATGTGTGTATGTGTGCATGCATGTGGGCACATGCATACATTTGTGTACATGTTTATGTGTGTGTTTGTTTGTGTGTGTAAGTTTGTGTATCTTTGAGTGTGTGTGTGTGTGTGTATGTACACGTGCATGCATAGGTGTGCATATATATGTTCGTGTGTTTGTGCGTGCATATGCATGTATGCGTGTGTATATTTGTGTGTGCATGTTTTGGTGCATGTGTGTGTGTGTGTGCGTGCATATGCATATGTGTGTGTGTTCATGCATGTCTGTGTCTACATGCTTTTGTACGTGTATGTTTGTGTCTAGATGTGTGTGTGTGTGTGTGTATGTGATTATGATAAGTGTACATGTGTGTGTGAATGTATATCTATGTGTGCATGTGAGTGTGTGAGCTTATGTGCATACATGTGCATGTGTGAGTTCCAGTGCATGTACGTGCATGTGCATGTGTTTGGGCATGTGTATGGCTATATTTGTTGCTGTGTGTGCATCTATTCATGTGCGTATGTTTTTGTGTATACATGTGCATGTGTCTATATAGTTGTGCATGTGAGTGTATGTGTGTGTGTACACATTTGTGCTATTGTTAGTACATTTGTATGTGTGTGCATGCATGTAAGTGTGTGTGTTGTGTGCATTAGAGTGTGTGCATACATGCAAGAATTCATGTGTGTGAGGGTACTCATATCTACATGTTTGTGCATGTCTATTCCTTGGAGTGTATGTGGGTTTCCATTTATGTGTGTGAGCATGTGCACATGTATGCATGTGTTTGTGTATGTGTGTGTGTGTGAATGTGTACTTGTGTGTGTGCTCAAGTGCATCTATCTATAGGTGTGTGTGTGTGTGTGTGTGTGGGTGTGTGTGATTATACATGTATGTCTACTTATGTTCAAGTGTTCTTTTTCATATGTTATTGTGCATGTGTGTATGTGGGTGTGTACATGTGTTGATGCATTTGTGCATTTGTGCTAATGTGTGTGCATGTGTATATGTGTACATGTGCATGAGTGTGTGAGCATGTGTGTGCAGGTGGATGTGTATGTGTGTGCATGTGTATGCAAGTGCATGTATACGTGCATGTATATGTGTTTATGTATATATGTGTGTTCATAATTGTGTGTATGTATGTGTGCCTATGTGTGTTTGTGCATACATATGTTTTGTGCATGAGCAAGCATGTGAGTATAAGTTTGTGTGTGCACGTGTGTGTATTTGTGCATACATGTACAAGTGTGTGTTCTTGTGCACATTTTAGTTTATGTGTGTGTGTGTGCTATTGTGTGCATGTGCATATGTGCATATGCATGTGAGTGCGTGGGTGTGTGTGTTGGTTTACATGCATGTGCTTATGTTTGTGCATGTGTGTGTATGTGCATGTGTGTATGTGTGTGCTTATGTGAGTGGGTGCATGCAAGTGTGCATGTGTGTGTATTCATGTATGTGTGTTGGTGCATGTGTAGGTATGCATGGATGTGTGTGTTTTTTCATGTGTATGCATGTGAGTTTTGTGTGTGTCTATTCATGTGTTATACTTGTAGGTGTACATATGTGTAAATGTGGGTGTCTATGTATGTGAGTTCATGTGCCTATGCTTGTGCTCACCAAGAAGTATGTGCATGATTTTGTGTGTTTGTATGTGTAGATATGTGCTTGTTTGTGTGTATAAGAGAGAGCATATGCATGCATGTTCTTGTGTGATTGTGTATGCATGTGTGTTTGCTAGTTTGTGTGGGTGCATATGTATGCATGAGGGTATGTGTATTCATGTGAGTATATGTAGCTATGTGCATGCAAGTGTGTAGGTGTGTGTGTGTATCTATGTGCTTGTCATGCATATGCACATGTGTATGTTTGTGCATATTAGCATGTGTATGCTTTTTTTGCATGTGTGTGCATGTATATGTGTATATATTTGTCTGTGTGCATACATTTGTGTTGATGTGTGCATAGTTGTGTATGGATGAGTACATGGGTGCGAGTGTGTCTAGGTGTATCTTTCTTGTGTGAATATGTATGCATATTTTTATGTGTGTGTACATTTTCATATACACCAAACATGTGTCTATGTGGGTGTGTGTGTGTGTGCTTATGTTTGTTTGCATGTGCATGCATGCCTCTATTTGTGTCTATTTTTGTTCAGGCATATGTGTGTTTGCATGAGTGTGGACAAATGCACGTGTGTGTGTGTGTTCATGTGTGTGTGCATATGTATGCATATGTGTGCATGTGTATGTGCATACTTATGTGAGCGTGCATATTTATGTGCTTGTGCACATGTGCATGTGTATATACATGTGTGTATGCTTGTGTATGTGTGTGTATTCATGCGTGTTTTTGTGAATGTGTGTGCATGCGTGTGGGTGTAAGCTACTATTAATGTGTGTATTTATGTTTGCATGTGAGTGTGTGTGCTTATGCATGTGTATGTGTAGATGAGTACATGTTTGTCTGTGTGTTTTAGGTGTGTGTGTGTGTGTGTATGTGAGTAAATATGTGTGTAAGTATGCATACACATGTGTGTGTGTGTATGCATGCGTGTGTTTCATTGTGTGTGTGTGTGTTGGTGTTGTGTGAGTGTGCTTTTTTGTGTGCACATGTTCATGGATGTGTGCATGTGTGTGTGCAATCATATGCACTTGTGGATGCAAGCATCTATGCTGCTATTGGTATGTGTAGCTATGTGTGTACTTGTGTATGTTATGTGTGCGTGTTTGAGTTTGTGAGCATGTGTGTATGTGTCCGTTTGTGTGAGTGCTTGAATTTTTTAGTGTGTGTGCATGTATGCATAAGTGTCTGTGCATGTGTGAGTGTTAATACACAAAAGTGTGCATTTTGTTTGTGTGCTACGCAAGCACGAATGTGTGTATGCAACTGCATGTGTGTATGTGAATGTGCATGTGTGTCCATGTGAGCACTTTTTTGTGTCTGTATGCATTATTTTGTGCGTATTTTTGTATCCATAGGCATATGCGTGCATGTGTATATAAGTGCATGCATGTGATTGTGTGTGTACTTGTGCATGTATTAGTGTGTGTTCGTGTGCATGTGTGTGTGTTGATGTGTGTGTGCATTTGTTCTTGTGGTTGTGCACATGCATGTACTTACATCTATGTGGGTGTGTATCTATGTGCTTGTTGATGTCTAAGTGCATGGGTATGTGTGTGTGTGTATGTGTGCATGTGTGTGGGTTTAGGTGTGTGCTTGTGCACATGTGTTGTGCAAGTGTGTAGGCATGTGAATATTGGTATGTGTGCACATACATGCATGTTTGTATGTTTGTGTGGCTAGTTGTGTGTGCATATGTGTGTGTGTGTGCAATCATGCATTTGCATGGGAATGTGTGTGGGTGTGGGTGTGTCTATGTTTGTGTATGTATGTATGCATGTGCATATGTATGTGAAAGTTTGTGTACATGTCCTCGGGTTTTATGCATGCATGCAAGCACATGTGTGTGTGTGCTTGTGCACATGTGGGTGTGTGCATGTGTGTTTGTACTATACGTGTTACTACATGCATGCATGTGTGTGTCTATTTACATGTGCATGCATGGCATTTTCATGCATGTTTATATGTGCTTGCATGTTTTAACATGTTTGTGTGTGTGTGCATGTTTGTTTGCATGTGTCTTTGTGTGCATATGTGTACGTGGGTGTGCATGTGCATGTTTGTGCATTTGCCCATGTGTACATGTGTGTATTTGTTAGTGTGTGCATGTGAGTGTATATGTGTGTGTGTCTACACATTTGTTTGAATGTTTGTAGGCATGTGTGTGCATGTGTTCTTGTGTTTCAATATGTTTTAATATGTATGTCTGTGCATGTGGGTGCATGTGAGCATGTGTGCATGTGCATATGTTTGCATGTGGATGCACCTATGTGTAAGTGTTTGTCCTTGTGTGTGTGTGTGTCAATGTATTTTATGTATATGTGCAGGTGTGTATACATGTGTGTGTGTGCATGTGTGTATCTGTGTGTACTTGAGTGTGTGGTTGTGTGCGTGGGGGTACTTGAGCGTGTGAGTATTTTTGTATGTGTGTGTGTGTCTTTGCATCTTTGCATGTGTTTGTGTGCGTGTGTGCTCATGTTCGAGCATGAGTGCATGTTTGGATGTTGGTATTCCTGTGGGTTTGTATATGCATGTGTCTATCTTTCATTATGTTTGCATGTGCTTATATGTGCTTGTGTGCGAATATGCATGCATATGTGTATGTGCATGTGCGTGTATGAGTGTGTGTGTGTGTGCTATGCATTTGTGCTTAGTTCGAATGTATGTATGTGTGTGTGCATTCTAATATGCATGTGTGCATTTGCATGTGTGTTTATGTGTGTGTGCATATGCTGTTGCATAGGTTCACATGTTTTTGTGTGTTGTATACACATGTGGGTGCATGTGTGTGTCTGTGTGCAAGCATGCCTATGTGGGTGCATGTCATGTGTGTAGGCATATGCATGTGTGTCTCAGCTTCAACGCATGTGTTAGCATATGTTTCCTTGTGCATGTACAAGTGTGTTCCTCTATGTGTGTGCGTATGTGTTGGTGCATGTGATGTGTGTGTGTGTATATGTTTATGTGGTTGTGCAAGTGCAATGGTGTGTGGGTATGTGTCTACACTCTTATGCAAGTGTGCAAGCATGTGTATATTTGTATGTGGGGGCATGTGTGTGGGTTAGTGTGTGTGCATGCATGCATTTGTGAGTGTGTGTTTTTGTGTGTGTGAGCTTGTGTGGGTGTGGGTGTAGGTGTGTGTGTACATGCATATATTTGTGTCTGTTCATGTGCCAATACACACATGTAAATATATACATTTGTGTGTGTGTTCATGTGTTTGATTATTTGTGTGTGTGTGCATATGTGTTTGTGTGAGTGAGTGCATCTACCTGTGTGTGTACACAGAGGCACATGTGTGTGGGGGTGCATCTATGCCAATGTATATGTGCATGTGTATGTATATGATTATGCATGTGTGTGTGTGCATGAGTGTTTGCATATGTGCATGTTTGTGTATATGCCTGTGTTTGTTAGTCTATATGCCTATATGTGCATGTATGAGTGCTTGTGTGTGTGCATGTACATCTGTGTGTGTAGATGTGCGTACATGTTTGTGTGGTAGTGTGCCCACATGTGAATATTTCTACATGTGTGTGTTTGCATACTGGTGTGCTTATGTGCATGCATGTGTGTGCGTATGCATTATCGTGTGCATGTTTGTGCATGTGTGCCCATACATGCATGTTCGTGTATGTGCTTGTGTTTATGTGCATGTGTGAGTTTGTGTGCACGTGAGTACATGTGTGTTCATGCATTCGGGTATGTGTGTGGGTGCACGTGTGTGTGCTTGTATGAATGTGTGTACATGTATATGTGTTTCTGTGCTTGTACATATGTTTGTGTGCATGCACATGCAAGTGAAAATGTGTGTTTTCTTGTGTGCTCATGTGTGTGCATGTGTGCATGTCTATATATAGGTATATGGTTATGTGTGCATGCATGTGTGCATACCTACATATGTTTAGGCATGTATGGATGTTTATATCCATGTTTTTCTTGTGTGTATGTGTATTTGTGAGTATGTGCATGTGTGTGTGTGTGCATGTATACATGTGTGTGTGTGGTTGGGAGTGCATGTCTATGTGCATGTGTACATGTTTGTGTGTGTGTTTTTGTGTGCATGCATATGTATGTGTTATGCGTGCATGATCATGTCTATGTACAGGTGTGTGTGCATGTATGACTATGAGTATGTCATTTTTATGTTCATGTTTGTGTCTGCATTCATGTGTGCATGCACATGGATGTGTGTGTGTACAAGTGCATCATTGTGTGTGCCTGTGTGCTTAAATGCATGTGTATGAGTGTGTATGTATGCTTGTGTGCATGTGTACACATATGTTTATGGGTTTGTGTGTGTGCAAGGATCTACACAAGTGTATGTTCATGTGTGTGTGTGTGATTGTGCGCTTGTGCAAGTGCATGTGTCTGCATGCGTGCATATGCATGTGTGTGTGTGCGACGCACATGTGTGGGCATATGTTGTGTGCTTTTTTGTGGGTGGTCGGATGTATGTGTGTGCACATATTTGTGTGTGTGTGCATATATGTCTGTGCAAGTATGTGTATAAAAGTGTTTGTGTGTGTTCATATGAGCATATATATGTGTGCCTAGGTATGTATGTGTATATGTCATGTGCAAATTGTGCGTGTGTGTTTGTGTGTGGGTGTGTGTTTTTTGTGTGTGTTTAAATGCAAGTGTACTTGTGTGTATGCATATGTGTGTGCATTTATATGTGCATAGTTGTGTGTGTATGTTTACATGTGTGTGTGTGTGTGTTCATTTTTGTGTGTTTATGTGTCCATGTATGTACACATGTGTGTCTCTATGTTTGTGTGCATGTGTGCATGTGTCTCTGTGTGTGCTCTTATGTGTGTGTGCATGTGTTTATGTGTGTATGAATACATATATGTGTTTGTGTGCTTGTCCATGTTCATGTTTCTATGTGGGTGCATGTACATGTATGTGTATGTGTATGAATGAGGATACACATGTATATTTGCATGTATGTGTGTATTAGAATGCGAGTATATGTGTGCATGTGTGTGTATGTATGCATGTGCACATATGTTGTTGTTGTTGTTGTGTGTGTGTCTTCATGGGCATGACTGTTTGTTCTTGTGCGCTTGTGTGCATGTGTGTCTATGAGTATGCTTGTGTGTATGTGTGTGCAGATGTGCACATTTGGACATGTCAGCATGTGTATGTACTTGTGTGTGTGTGTGCTTGTTTGAGTGTATGTGCATGCGAGTGTGTTTGTGTGTGCATCAATGTGTGTGTGTTCTTGTGCATTTACGTACATGTGTGCATTTTTATGCATGTGTACATGTTTGTGTGCTCATGTGAGTGTGTGTGCTTGCCTACATCGAAGTGTGTATGCATCTTCATGTATGTGTATATAAATATGTTTGCATGTTTGTGTTCTTGTGCACATGTGAGTGCATGTGTTTGTGTGTGTGTGTATGTGCATGTGTGTGGCTATTTGCATAGTGCATTTGTGTGTGCATGTGCATGTTTGTGTGTTTGTGTGTGTGTGTGTGTTGCTGCACATGTGTATGTGTGTTCTTGCATTCATGTGTGCATGTGTGCTTGCACTCACATGTGTTTGCATGCATGTGTTTGCATGCTTATGCATGCATGTGTGTGTTTGTGTGCACAGACCAATGTGCACATGTGCTTATGTGTATGTGTGATCATGTCTGTGAGAGTGCATGTCTTTTTGTGTGTGTACATTTGAGTGTGTGTATATGTGTGTTTGGTCATGTGTCTATGTGTATGTTTTTAAGTGTTTATGCATAAGTGTGTTAGCATGCATGTGAGTGTGTGTATGTGTGCACATGTACGTGTGTGCATGCTTGTACTTATGTATGTTTGTATGCATTTGTTTGTTTGTTTTTGTGTGCATATACTTGTATATGTGTATATGTACATGTGTTCATGTGTGTGTATGTATGCATTTGTTTGTATGTGTATGCGTGTGGTTGTTTATATGGGTGCATTGGTGTATGGGAGTATGTGTTTGTGTGTGTGTGTGTGCATATATGTGTGATTGGGCCCATGCATGTCAGCTTGAATGCATACATTTGTGTGAGTGTTTGCTTGTGTGTACATATGTGTGAGTGTGTCTCTATGTGTGTGGGTTTGTGTGCATGTGTGTGTGTTATCCATGCATATGTGAATGTGTGTGGGTGTGGTGTGTGTGTCTATCTACCTATATGTGTGTGCACTTGCACATGTGTGTATGCTTGTTTTGCACTTGTATCTATGCATGTGAGCTTGTGTATGTGTGCATGTGTGCATGTTTCTATGTGTTTGAGTCTATGTGTGCTTGTATGCATGCATGCATGTGTGTCTGGGTACATGTGTGTGCATGTGTGTGAACTTGTGTATGTGTGGCTATCTGTGTATAATTGTGTACATCTATGTATGTGTGCCTATGTCATGTGCATGTACATGTGTATATATATGTGTGTGCATGTGCTTGTGTGGGTTTTTGTAAGTGTGCATGTGCATGGCTTTGTGTGTGCTTATGTGGGGGTTTGTGTGTTCAAATGTGTGTGTGATTGTGTGAGTATTCATGCATATGTAAGTGTGTGTATGTGCATATGTGTGTGCACAGACACACATGTATTTGTGTGTAAGTGCAAGTGTGTTTGGTCAAGTGTGTGTAGGTGTGTGGTTACATTTGTGAGCATGCCTACATGCATATATGCATCTATATGCATGTATGAGGATGCGCATGTGTGTGTATGCTTTTTTTGTGCATGTGTGTACATGTTTTGAGTCTATGTGTGCTTGTATGTGTGCATGTGTGTGTGTATATATATGTGGGTGCATGTGTGCATGTATGTGTGTGTGTTTGTGTATGTGTGTGCATATATGTGTCCATGTGTGAGTGCATGTGTGTAAATGTGCATGCATGTGCACATGTGTATGTGTACATTATGTGTATGGGTGTGTGCGTGTATGTGTTTGTGTGTCTATGCAAGTGTGTGCATGTGTCTATGTACATGTTTGTGTGCTTGAGAGCATGATTATACATACATGTGTGTGTTTGTATAAACATGTCTATATATGTGTGAATATGTGCATCTATAAGTATGTGTGCATGTGCTTGAATATGTGTGTGTGTGTGTGTGCATGTGAATGTGGGTTTGCATGTGTTTGTATATGTGTGCATGCATACACAAGTGTGTGAATATGTGTGTTTATTTCTTTTGAGTGTATTTAGGTTTGGATCTATGCATGTGTGTGTGTCTATGCATGTGTTTTTTTTTTGTGCATGTTAAGCATGTGTGTTTGCTTATGTGTTTGTGTGCTTGTGTTCATGTATAGTTGTGGGTGTGTGTGTGCGCATGTGTGCTTCGTGCATGTGCCTTAGTGGGCATGTGCATGTGTGCCTTTGTGTATGCATATATGAATACATGTATGTATGCATGCATGCTGATGTAAGTGTGTGTGTGTATTTGTTTGCATGTTTATGTGCATGTGTGTGCATATGTACATGTGTGTGTCCATGTGCATGCGTGTGTGTGCATTCATACATTTTTATGTGTGTGTGAGTGCATCTACATGTGTGTGTTTGTGTGCTTGTGTGAGTGCATGTGTGGGTGCAGGTGGGTATCTGTGGGCATGCTTGACATGTGTGGGCCTATGTGTGTGTGTGCATATGTGCAAATGTGTGTGTGTGTGTACATACATGTGTGTATGCATGTGCATGTTTTTGCATACATGTGGGTGTTTGTTTGCATGTTGGTGTGTGTGTCTCCATGTGTGTGTATGTGTGAGTACATGTGTTTGCATGTACATGTACATGTGTGTTTGTGCATATTTGTGTATCTATATGCATATGTGTGCATGGACATGTGTGTGTGCATACATTTATTGTGTGTATGCACATCTGTGTTCATGCATGTGTGTGTGCATAAGCATGTGTGCTTGTCTGTGCGTATGCAAGTGCGTAAGTACATGTGTATAGGAGTTTATGTGCATGTGGGTGTGTGTGTATGGGTGTGTGTCTATGTGTGTGCAAGTGTTGTGTGTGTGACTATTGTGCATGTGTGTGCACATGCATATATGTGTGTGTGTGTGCGTGTGTGTTCACATGTGCATGTGTGTATATGTGTGTGCATTCTTATTTGTTTGGTGTGTGTGCATATGTGTCTGCATGCTTGGGTTTAGTTGTGTGCACATGTGTGTATGTGTGTGTTCTTGTGTGCATGTAGACATTTGTGAATACATGTGTGTAGTGTGGTTGTGGGTGTTTATGTGTGTCTCTATGTGTGTACGTGCATGTGAGTTCATACATGTGTCTTTATGTGTGTGTGTGTGCGTGAGCACTTGCAGGCGTCATGTGTGCATGCATGTATGTGGGTGTGTGTGTGTATGTGAGTCTACATCCTTATGTGTATCTATTTGATTGTGTGTGTGTGACTTTGTATTTATGCATGTGTATTCATGCATTTGTGTATCTATTTATGCGTGTATGCAAGCGTGTGTATGTGTTCTTATCTTAGCTTGCATGTGTGATTGTGTGTCCATGTGTGCATACATGCTTGCATGTGTGTATGTGTGCGTCAACATGTGCTTATGCATATGCGTGCTTATACATGTGAATTTTTTTGTGTGTGCATGTGAGTACGTGTGTATGTGGATGTGTGTGGCTGTGTGTATGTGTCTATAAGCATGTCTATGCATGTGTGTGACCGTGTCTTTGCATATGCATTTGTGTGCATGCATGTGTGTGTGCTTATATGAGTGTATGTGTATGTGCACATGTATGCGTGTGTATGTGTGTGAGTGCAATTGTGTGTGTACATTTTTGTTTGTGTGTGTATATGTGTCAGTGCATTTGTGTGTGCACATTGGATTTTGTATGTGGGTGCCACTTTGTGTGTGCATGCGTGTGTTTTTGTGTATGCATGTGTTTGTATAAGTGCATGTGTGGATGGAACTTGTGAGAGCATTAGTGTGTTTCTATCTTTGTGCATGTGTGCAAGTATGTGCACCTATGTGCATTCATGAATGTGTCCTTGAATATGTGAGTATGCATGCATGTGTTTGGGTGCTTGTAAATGTGTGTGTGTGTGTGCGTGTTTGTGTGCATGCATGCATTTGTGGGTGTGGGTATGTGTGTGTGTTTGCCTATGTGTGCATGCACATGTGTGAGTATGTGCATGTCTATGCATGTGTCTATGGTTACATTTTTTGTGTGTGTGCGGGTGTGTTCTTGTCTATATGTGTGCATGTGTGAATGTGTAGGTGTGTGAGAATGTGTTGGTGATTATGTGTGTACGTGTATGTGTATGTGTGTGTGTGTGCATGCATTTTTGTGTGTACATGAATGTGTGTGTGGGTGTGTCCATGTCAAAGTGCTTCTATGTGTATATTTATTCATGTGTGCATGTGTCTATTTGTGCATGTTTATATCTATGTGCATGCTTGTGAATGTGCATTTGTGCAAGTGCATGCTTGTGTGTGTGCATGTATGAGTGTGTGTGTGCATGTGAGTGCACACATGTATGTACACGTGCATATGTGTGCATGTGAATTCGTTTGTGGTTGTGTGTACAAATTTGTGTGTGTGGATCGATATATGCATTTGTTTGTGCTTGCATGTGTGTGTATGTGTGCATATGCATGCATTTGTCCATGTGTTTGAGCATGTGTTCATTTGTCTATGTGTGTATGTGCATATACATCTGCGTGGGTGTGTATGTGCACGTGTGTGTAAGAACATGTGTGGGCTTGTACATGCTTGGTTATGATTATGTGTGTTCATGTGCATGTGTATGCATGGGTGAATATGTGTGTGCAAGCATGTTTGTATGTCTGTATGTGCCTATGGGCATGTGTGCATTCTTATTTTTATGTGTGCATGCAGGAATGTGCGTGTGTATATTTGTATGTATGTGCATGTGTGGGTGTGTATCTGTGTGTGTGATTATGTTAGCTTGCATGCATGTTTGTATTTGCATGTGTGGGTCTATGTGTGTATGTGTGTGGTCATGTGTGTGTCCAAGTGTGAGCTAGTGTATCTATGCATGTATGTGTGTGAGCATGTTTATATGTATACATGTGGGTATGTATGTGCATGCCAACATGTGTCTGTGTGTGTCTTAACATGTGTAGATAGGTGTGTTGCATGTGTCCATGTGTGCTTGTTCACATGTATGCTTTTATGAGTGTTTGTGTGCATAAATTTGTGTGAATGTGCATGTGTGCTTGTGCATAAATGCAAGTGTGTGTGTATGTGTGCATGTGTGTTTGTGTGTTCGTGTCTGTGTGTGTCTATGTGCATGGCATATGCATGTGTGTGAGTGCATGTCAGTCTGTAACTATGTCTATGCATAGATTTGTGCATGCAACTGTGCATGAACATTTGTGTGTGTGTTCGTGTGTGTGCATATGTGTGTGTGTGTGTGCACAATTGTGCATATGTGTTTATGTACATGTGCATGTGTACATGTTCGTTGGAGTATACATGTGTGTATGTGAGGGTGTGTGCATGCATGCATATGTGTCTGTCTATCTATGTGTCTATGTGTGCAGGTGTGTGTGTGCATGTTTGGTTGTGTGTGTTTGTACATGTATAGGCATAAGTGCATTTGGATGTCTATGCATGTGTGCATGTGTGTACATGCATGTGCATATGTGCATTTGTGTGTGTGTGTGTGTGTATGCATATGTGTGTATAGATGTGTGAATGCATGTGTGTGTACGCATATGTGTGTATATATGCATGTGTGTGAGTCTATGTGTCTGTGTTTGTGTTTGTGTTTGTGTTTGTGTTTGTGTTTGTGCTTGTGTGGGTGTGTGTTTGTGTATGTCCATGCATGTATGTCTGCAAGTCTATATTTATGTACATTAGTGTGTGTTTGTGCATGTTTTAGCATATGTATGCAAGTGTGTGTTTGAGGATTTGTGGTTATGATCATGTCTGCATGTGCAGCATAGGTTTGTGGTCTTATGTGCGAGTATGTTTGTGTATATATTTGTGTTTGTGTGCATATGTGTGCATTCGTGTGCTTGTATGTGTGTGTAGGAGTGTCTGTATGTGCATGTTCTTGTGCATGTGTATATGTGTATACATATGTGTGTATGCATGCATGTGTGTGCGTATTAGTGTGTTTATGTGTATGGGCATATTTGTGTGTCTATGCATGTGCATGCTTGTGCGTGAGTATGGGTACATCTATGTTTGCATGTGCATATTTGTGCAAGTGCTTGTGTTTGTGCTTGCTTGTGCATGTGCATGTGATTATCAATTTGTTTGGGTGCTTGTGTGTGCATTGGAGCGTGTGTGTGCATGTGCATGCTTATATGCATATATGCATTTGTGTCTTTAAATGTGCGTGTTTGCTTGTGTGTGTCTACTTGTGCATATGCATGTGTGTGTATGTGGTTGTTTGTGTGTGCTTGTGTGTTGGTGTGTGTGTGTGTGCATGATTGCATGTGTATATGTAGTTGTATTCTTCTTCTTCTGCTTCTTATTTCTCTTCTTCGTCTTCATCCCCTTCTTCATTTCCTTCTTCTTCATCTTCTTCTCCTTTTTCTTCTTCTTCTTATCCTTTTTCGACTCCCCCTCCTTCTTCTACTTCATCTTTTTCATCATCATCTTCTTCTTCTTCTTCTTCTTCTTCCTTTTCTTCTTCTTCCTCCTCTTCTTCTTATCTTGTTTCACTATTCTTCTTTTTCTTCTTCTTCATCTTCTTCTCCTTCAACATCTTCTACTTCTACTTTTTCTTCTTCTTCTTCTTCTATTACTACTACTAATACTACTTCTTATTCTTCACCTTCTCCTTCCATCGTGTTTGAGTGTATGTGTGCAAATGCTTGTGTGTGTTCAATTTTTTGTGTGTGTGCATATGTGTATGTGGTTTTGGGTGTCTCTACTTGTGGGTCAGTGTGTGTTTTCCTATATGTGTGTGAGCTTGTGTGTGAGTGCTCATGCATTTACATGATTTTGTGTGCATGTGCATGTGTGTGTGTGTGTGTACTTGTACATGTTTGCATAAATGTTTTTGATTATGTTAGTGTATATATATGTGTGTGCATGTGCATGTATGTGTACATGTGTGACTGTGTGGGAGTATATGTTTTTGATTATGTGCATGTGTGGGTGTGGACATGTGTGTGTTTGAGGGTGTGTGTGAATGCATGTGTGTGCAGGTGTTTGTGTGTGTGTGTAGAAGTGTGTGTATGTAAATATTTTTATGCATGTGTATGTGCATGTGTTTGAGTATTTGTGCATGTTTTCATGTTTGCATGTCTACATGCACATGCACATGTGTGCATTCTTGTGTACAAGTATGTATTTGTGTGTGTGTTTATCTATATGTGTGGGTGTGTGTGTGCATGTGCATGTGCATATATCTGTGCATACTTATGTGTGTGTATATGTGTAGGAGCGTATTTGTCTGAGTTTATATGCATGTTTCTGTGAGCGTGTGTGTGTACATGTGCATGTCCATGTGTTTGTGTGCATGTGAGTGCATGGGTGTGCATGTGTGTATGTGTGTGCTTTTCTTGCATGTGTGCATTTGCATGTGTTTGAGTGTATGTGTGCGAGCGTACATGTCCGTGTGTGTGCATGTGTGTGTGTGTGAACTTTTGAATGTTTGTGTGCATGTTTTTGTTTATCTTTTTGTGTGTTTGTGTATTTATATGAGTATATATGCATGTATGTGTGCATGTATACATGTGTATGTGTGTGTGTGCATGTGTGTGTGCTTATGTTTGTGTAAGTTTGTCCATGCGTGCTTATGTGGATGCATTCAAGTGTGACTATGCAAGTGTGTATTTGTGAGGGTGTGTGTGTTTGCATGTGGTTGTGCATGTGTAATAGGGTGTGTGTGTGTGTATGCATGTGTAAGCATGTGAGTATGCAGTTATGTATCTATCTATGTGTGTGGTTGGGTGTGCATCTGAGTATGTGTGTAAGCACACATGGGCATATATTTGCACCTGTGTGTGTGTGTGCAAAGTATGCATGTGAGTGTAAGTGTGTGTGTGTGTGTGTGTGTGAGTGCATGTGTGTGCAAGTTCATAGACATGTACACTTGTGTGTGTTTGTATGTGTGTCTATGTGCTTTTGTGTGTGTGTGTGCATGCACATGCACATGTGCATGCATGTTTCTATTCTGTGTGTGCGTGTGTGTGTGCACATTCATGTCTGTGTATATGTGAGTGCATGGGAGTGTGTGTTTGTATGTATGGCAAGATACATGCATGTGTGCACGTGTGTTTATGTTGTCAACATGCATGTCATGTATGCATGCTTGCATGTGTGTGCTTGTGTGTGGGTTTATGTGTGTATTCATGCATGCATGTGTGTGAGGGGGTTGGGGTTGTGTTTATTGGTGTGTATGCATGTGTGTGTGTGTGGGTGAGTCTAATAGTGCATTTAGGTGTTTGTGTGCATGCATTTGTGTGTGTTTGTGTGTGTGCATGTGTGTGTTTTCTAATACAGATGCATGTATGGCAATGTGTGTTCATGTGTGTTTGTCTGTGTGTAGGTGTGCATACACACGTGTGTGTGTGTGTGTGTGTTTGTGGGCATATGCATGTGTGCTACTACATGTGTGTACGTGCATGTATGCTTGTGTGTAGGCTTGCATGAGTGCATGTGTGTATATCCATGCTCATGCATCTATGTGCATGTACACATGTCCACATCTATATGCATCTGCATGCTTGAGTGTGTGTGTGTGTGCGCTTATGCATGTGTAGGAGTGTGTGTGTGCACATCTTTTAGAGTGTGTGTGCGTCTATGGGTATGCATGTCTATGTACCAATGCATGTGAATGTGTTTGTGTGTCCTCATGTGTGTGCATTTTTGTACATGTACATGTGCATGTTTGGAGGTTTGTGTATGTATGTGCGTGGGCATGCATGTCTGTTAGTGTGATTGCATGTGCTTAAGTGTGTGCTTGTGTGTGTGTACTTACATCTATGGTTGTTCTTGTGTGCATGTGTGTGTTAGTGCATGCATGTGTGCATGCTGTGTCAATGTGAAAGCTTGCGTTTGCTAGTATGAGTATGTGTATGTTCATTATTGCATGCATGTGTGCACTGTCATGTGCATGTATGTGTGTGTATGTTAGCATGCATCTTCATGTGTGTGTGTGTGTGTATATCTATGTGTTTACTTGTGTGAGCATGTGCATGTGTGCATGTGCATATAGGCATGCTTGTGTTCTTATGTTTGCATGCTCACACTAGTACATGTGTGTGAGAGTGTTCATAAGTGTGTATATGTGTTTGTAGTTTTTCTTTTGTATGCATGAGTGTGCATATAGGTGCTTGTGAATGTGTATGGGTGTGCATGTATTTTGGTGTGCATGTCTATTAGTTTGCATGTGTATCTGTGTGAGTTTTATGTGTGTGTATGTGTGTGTGCATGTATGCATGCATATGAATGTGTGTGGTTGGTTCATTTAGGCATGTGCTTGTGTTTGTGTGTGTGCCTATGTATGCTCATGTGTATGCATGAGTGTGTGTGTGTGTGTGTGTGCATGGGGTCATGTGCATTTGTGCCTACATGACTGCATGACAATGTGAGGGTTTGTGCGTGATGTGCATGTGCTTATGTTTATGCATGAATGCATTTGTCCATTTGCGTGAGTTTGTGTATGGGTATGTCTGTGTTCTGTAATAGTATGCCTAGATGTGTGTGCTTGTCTATGCATGCATGCACCTATTTATGCATGTGTGTGCATGTATGCTTTTATGAGTGTGCATGCATTTGTAATGTATTGTTATTCTTGTGTATTCTTGTGTGTCTATATTTATGCATATGTGTGCACATATTTGATTGTATGTGTGTTTTTCTGCTTGTGCAAGTGTATGTTTGTGCATCTACATGCATGTGCATGTGAATGCACATTCATGTTTGTTTGTTTGCATATGTGTGTATGTGCATGTGTGTGTGAGGGGGTGTTTATGCATACGTTTATTTGTGCATGTGTGTGTGTGTATGTTTGTGCGCATGTGTGTATACGTGCACATGTGTGTGTGTTCATTGGTGTGGGTATAGGTGGCTCTTTGTGTGTGTGTGTGTACATGTTTTTCTATGTGTCTACGTGCATGTAGGCACTTATGTGTGCGTGCGAAGGTGCATAAGTGTGTTTGTTTGTGTGTGTGTATGTGTACATATGTGTGATTGTGTGTGCATGTATCCATGTGTGTGCTTATGTGTGCACATGCATGTGTGCATGTGTGCTTGCATTCGTGCATAAAAGTGTTGGTGCATGTGTGCATATGCATGTGTTGTATGTATTTGTGATATTTGTGTGGACTTATGTGCATGTATATGAGTATGCACGCATGTGTTTTCGTGTGAGCACATGTGTGTGCATGTTGGTGTGTTGTGCACCCATGCAGGTGTAGGTGTGTACATGTGTGCAAGCATATGTGTGCCTCGCCTGTCTTTATATGTGTATCTATGTTTGTGGGCATGCATGCTTGTGTGTGTGCATGTGCTTGTGCATCTCTATTCTTTTGAGTGTGTGTGTGTATTTTTGATTGTAAGTGCATATGTGTGTGTGTGTGTGTGTCATTATGTATGTGTATGTGTAAGTGCATATTTATATGTGTCTTTGAGTATGTGTATAGATTTTCTTATAAACACATGTGCATTTGGGTGCTTGTGTGCATGTGTGTTTATAAGAGTGTATGTGTGTATGCATTTGTGTGTTCATGTGTGTGTGTGCATGTCCACGTTCCAAATTTGTGTGTTTGTGGTTCCCTAAGTGTTCATGTGCATGGGTGTGTGTTGGCATTTAAGTATGAGTACATGTGTGAGCATGAGTGCATGTCTATGTGCACATGTGTGTGTGTGCACTTGAGGCACATGTTTGTGTGTGTGGGTGCATGTGTGTATCTATTCTAGTGTTTATTCCTATGATCAGGTGAATCCGTGTTGGCAACTTTGGCGCATGTGTGTTGTGCATGCTTGTGTACATATGTGTTTGTGCATGTGTGTGTGAGTCTTTATGGGTGTGTGCATGTGTGTATGTGTTTGAACACGTGTATGCATGTGTATCTTTTCATGTGTGTGTGTGTGTCTGTGTAAATGTTTATGCATATGTGTGTGTGTTTATGTATGCACTTGTTTTTCTTTGCACACATATGTATGCGCATAAGTGGGTGCATGTGCATGTGGGTGCATTTGCATGTGTATGCATTCATACACATACCTATAAGTGCATGTGTGCACTTGCATGCATACATACATACACACACATATAAGTAAACATATAGATACACACATATGCACATGCACACAAATATACATACAAGTGCATGTGTGCACTTGCCTGCTTACTTACACACACACTTGCACATGCACGCATCCATGCACACACGTACAAACACATTCACACACACTCATGCACACACACAAAAAGCACAAACATACATAGACTTGCATACACCTCTTCACACACATATGTACACACACACACAAAAACACACAAATGTATGTAATCGTGCATGCATACACACAATCACACACATGGACCTGCACATCCATGTAAGCACAAACTCATATACATGCACACACACATAATCATGCAAGCACATGCACACAAACACATGCATACTCACACACTGACACCTATACGCACACACATATGTACATGCACACAAATTAAAACATGCACACCTATGCATATATACACATACAAAAACAAACACATGCACATGCATATGTAACACATATACATGCACACACACTCACGTGCACATATATGCATTCACACACACACACTTACACACTTACAAACATGCACATAAGCACACACGCACACAAACACACAAACACAGGCCTACAAATGCACCCACATATACACACAACTAACACGCACATGCAAGCACAACCATGCACACACACATGCATGCAGCACCCAAGCACACACACATGCATGCACAAGATCACACACACGCCCACACACATGCATACACCAGATCACACACACACCCACACACATGCACACATGATTATAGAACACACACACACACACATGCATACACACCTATACATGCACACCACACACACATGCACACACACACAGATGTACATGCATACACACACACACACACACACACACTAACACACACTAACAAACACACCCATACATGCACAAGCACGAATGCACTCACAGATGCTCATTTGCATGCATGCTCGAATGCATGCACACACATACACAACTACTCACACATAAAGAACACACAAGGATGCAAAGACAAATCCAACAACACATATCCACACAAACAAACACCCATAAATGCATACATACACCATGCATACATACACACAAATACATGTATATGAACATAGACAAATATATGCACATGAACATATAACAAACATATGCACACACTTACTCTTACACACACACACACATTCACATGCACTTGAACATGTACACATACACACACACACACATGCACAAACACACTCACACACACACATGCATGCACAAACACACAAACATAAATGCAAACACATATAAAATATGCAAGCACAAACTTGCACACATATGCATTCGTGCACACACACACACACATGCAAATGCACACACATATTCAAATGCACACACACAAGTTCATATGCATACACACACGATGCTTGCACATGCACGCATAAATATCCATGCACACACCCACACCCACACACTTACACATAGACACACATAAATACACTCACATGCATGCATATACTCACATGCATGCATGTGCACACACAAACACAAACATGCATGCACATACAAAGATGCTCCCATACACACACTCACACACGAATAGCCACGTTGACACATGCACCTACACATTGACATGCAACTCACATGCACAAACAAATTCATGCACAAACATATACACAGACACTCACACATGAACCCACATGCACTACCACAAACTCACTAGCACACATACTAGCACACACAATCTCACACTCTTACACACACACATGCAAGCACACATACACATGCACAAGCAAGCACATGCACACACACAAACATAAACACACATATGCACATGCACACACACACATGGACTCACCAATATGTAGACTTAGATCCATGAACACACACATGGACAAGTGTGCACAAATACAAACACACATGCATAAATGCATGCATACACATAAGTACACCCACAAACTCACACACACACACGTTCGTTTACATAGACAGACGTGGATGCATACACAAACACAAACATGCATTCAAACACATGCAATTATAAAGGTACACACACACATGCACACATATAAGCTCATATACATGCGCACACGTTCTCACACACACACAAATGATTCACATGTACACAAACACACACACTTACACATACACATGTGTACACAGATATACACATACATAAATAGATGCACAGCCAAACACACAAAGAATCACACTCACCCATTCACACATTCACACATATGCATAAGCATACACACAAATGCATAAATGCACATGTGCACATGAATACATACATGCATAAACACACAAACAAGTATGCATAAACACACATTGACATAGTTACCAACACACAAAGATGTACAAATGCATATACACATTTATAGACACATAGAAACACATACACATGCACACATGCACACAAACATATGCTTGGATGCATACATGTACAAATATGACCTTATATATGTGTGTGTGTGCAAAAAATGCACACATGCAAGCACTTATGTGAGCACACTCGAACAACTTGTGCACACATGTGCACACAAACACATGCACATAAACATATACACACACACGTTGACACACATATACACACATGCACCCGCACGCATGTGCACACACGTGTACAAACACATGCACATAGACACACAAGAGCACAACAGTGCACATATGCCCACACATGTACACACATTTGAACACACCCACACACACATGCACACACACATACATGAATCCACAAAGGCACACAAACACACACCCATGCACACACTTATAGATGCATGCACACACACAAATAAGAGCATATACACACACAACAACAACAACAACAACACATACAAATACACACACACATACACATGCACACTTACACACACATCCACATATACACATGGATGCACACACACATAAACATGTAAACATACATTCAAGCACATGTGCATGCACACATGCACATATTCTACACATGCACATGCATTCACATGCACATATGCTCACAAAAATGCACACACATGCACTAACACTCATACATGCACACCCACATGCATACACACCCCAATTCATACATACATACAAGTACAAAAACATGAACACATGCACACACACATGCTTACGTGTGCACATATACATTTACATAAAAATATGCACACAAGTAGATGCATAAAAATATGCACACACACAATCACACACACACCGTACACACAAGCACATACACATGCATACACACATGCAAAAACACACACACTAAACCACACACATGTACACACTCACACAAAGACACATACACACACACCAACATGCACCCACACACTTGAATACACATGCATGTAAACACCCACACATGTGTGTACATGCAAACACACATATATACACATGCATGTATGCATAAATTGATTAACACACACATACCCACACATACACCTACCCACCTTTATATACAAAACCATACAGACATGTATGCACTCATCTAAATACAAAACAAACAAATAGAAACACACATACACACACATGTATAGATTCACTCAAAAGAAGACACACACAAATACACACATGCATGCATACAACAACACTCACACACCCATACACGCATGCATCCACACATATGCAAACACATGTACCCATAAAGACATGCACAATACACAGATTTACACACACACACATACACATAAACAACTATCACATGCATAAGCCCACAAACATAGGCACACATGCTTGCATGCACATAATCAGGTACACACACGTAGGCACACACACACAAACATGCATTTACACACACACATGCACACGTGCACACAAACACGTACACACACTCATGTGCATAGGCATAAATGCACAGACATGCACGTTGCCATGCACATGTTCACACTTAGAAGCACACACATTACCATGCTCTTGCATGTACATGCAAACATAACTACACATGTACACACATGCTCACATGAGCATAAAAACATAGGCACAAAAATATGCACACACACATGCACATACACTAACACACATGCACACACATTATGCATGCATGCACATGCTCATATGCACAAACACACAAGTACACATGCATTCTTGCACATGTACACAAATACATGCACACACATGCATGCATGTAAACACAAATGCACATGCACATAGACATTCCTACATGCATGCACACACACAAACTCATAGGCACACACACATATATGCACATGCACATGCACCAATGCACACACATGCACATGCAAAGACATAAAGATGCACGTATTGATGCACATACATAGAAGCACATATGCAAATGCACGCACACAAATGCATATACACACACTTACACGCATCAGCATAGGAGCACACACACACACATAAGCAGACACTGCACACACACAAGCATGCACACATGCATACACACACGCACATGCATGCACACCCACATACACACATGATCACTCATGCGCACTAATGCACACACACACAAGCACACAAACACGAACACATATATGCACATGCACACACACAAGCATGCACATACACATAGAAATATCACATGCATGCACACACATGTGCCCATATATAGGTCCACACTCATGCATGAACACAGACATGTTCACATGCTTTTACACATGCACAAAAAAATACACAACACATATAAATACATGTGCATATACACGTACACAAGCACAAATACAAAGATGCATGTATTCACACACATACACACACACGTGCATGAAAGTGCACCTGAACATGTGCACACACAAATACACTCACACACACACATATATACACATGCATATTCACAAGCATGTATGCACACACATACATGTAGAGGTATATGCTCCCACACATGCACATGCACATAGCACATGCACATACACAATCACACAAACATGTGCACACACCCCCACACACAAGCACACCCCAACACACATGCATTAACACATACACACACATGTTGACTCACACGCACACATGCGTATGCACACAAATACATGCACACACACAACACATAAACACCTACACACATAGGCACACATTAACACTTACACACACAAGCACATATGTACACACACTCACATGCACATGAACTCATGCACACACACACAAACACAAACAAACATGCACATACACACAAGCTAGAACAAAATAAAGAATCTACACATACACCCACACACACACCCATGCACACATTTATGCACACATATACATATGCACAAACACACTAGCTCGCATTAGCACAAGTAAGAACACACACATGCACAAAAACATGCACACATGCACACACACACATGGACACAGATTCACACTCACATGCACACATACACATGCACATTGACATAAATAGAAATAGACACACACACTCACATGTACCCACATGCACAAGCATGCACACACATGCTCATGAACTCTTGCGTGCATGCACACACACACAAACACACATGTATGCATGTTCACAAACACATGTGCACACTTGCATCCGAATAGACACACACGCCCACATAAGAATGCACTTGCACACACGCACGAACACATGCACAGTCCATACATACACTCTCACACACATGCGCATGTATAAACACATAAACCCACACTCATGAATACAAACATATGCACAAACATGAACACACACACAAACACATGTAAACACATGCATACGTATATAACCACACCTACACATGCACACACATACACACACACATGAACATATGCACAGACACAAATACAAAAACACACACAAGCAAACAATCATATGCACACACACACACACACTTGCATAATTGCTCACACATGCATGCACATACACACACACCCATTTGCACCCACACATATGCATACACATGCATGCATAGCTTACACAAACACAAGTGCAAACATGTAAACACTTGTGCATAGACAAATAAATATACACACACAAACACATATACAGATATAAGCAAGCACACATGCGTACACACACCAACCACACACACATATGCCCATGCACAGACACATGCATACAAATGCATGTATACACACACAACTACGCACGTCCATGGGCACGCATGCAAAGATAGACATATGTGCACATGCAGTCAAACATACACACACCCATGCATCATTGTACATTTGTACATATACGTACACACAAAAGAGTAAAAGTACACATACACATGCATATGCACTCTCATGCATACAAACACAAGTGCACACACAAACATACACGAGCATACACAAGTACATGTAGTTACATGCATGTACACCCATGCATATACATACACCTACATACACAACACACAAATGAATACACAAGACCACACACACAATTGCATGCAACACACTCGATCTAACATGGCACATGCACACATGCATACAACATTTGTATAAGCACACATGTACATACACACACATACATGCACACACCCACATGCTCATGCATACACACACACACATGCACTTGCATGCACATACGCACATGCTTACCCACAACTACACACATGCACAAACACACCATCAAACAAACACACACAATTGCACTCACACATGCACACATGCACACATGCATACAAACATATACACATGTACAAGCTTATGTAGACACAAGTGAACATACACATATGCATAATTATCTTTGCACAAACACAGAACACCTACACACAAGACTAAAGGTGCACACATGTATAAACATACAAACAAAGATATACCCATAGAAAACCATTAACATAACAACACACAGACACCCACAAACATAGACACAAACACACTCATACATGCACGCACACACACACATATTCACACTTGTGAACACACAAACACACACATGCAAATACATGCAAACACATACAAAAACAATGAAACACACACACATACTCACCTACACATGTGCACATGCAAACATACCCACACGCATGTAGAAACATAAATATACAAATACATGCACACACAGACACATGCACAAACATAGACAGACTAACACACATGCATACAGACATATACATGTATAGACACAGATATACACACGTGCACAAACACCCACACTCATGCACAAGCATGCATGCATGTACAAACGCACATGCATGCTTGCACATGTATGCACACGCACAAACATCCATCCACATGCATACACACTCCTACAGAAGCACACACACACACACCCATACACACCTGCATGCACACACACATGAACACACTCACATATGCACACACACGCATCCAAGGGCACATGCACAAACACATACACGCACATGTGTATATACACATACAAGTTTGTAGACACACACTCAGACAAACACATACAAGATTACCTAAATACACAAGTACACAGACGTACGTACAACCACACAAACACACATGCACACAAACACATGCACATGTCTAAACACACACACACAAACACATGCATACACACACATGCTCACTTGCCCACTCACACACACATGCATACACAGATACACTGACTTGAACACACATAGACATAGACACACGCACACAAAAGCATACACAGACTCATGCATACGCACATACCCACACACACATATATACACTCCCACACACACACTTATGCACATAAACATGTACACATGCACACACACACAAACACACACATAGACAATAGCATGCATAAGTACACGTATGGACACAAATGCACAAGCACACACAAACATACACACAAACATGCACATGCACACACAAACACATAAACACATATACACACACTCACACACATCTATGTACATGCATGACAACACACATACAAATATGCCCACACACGCACACATGCATACACATGCATGTGTGCATGCATGAACTCCTAGATCCATGCACACAATGGTGCACAAGTAGGCACACAACTAACACACACATGCACACATACAAATACACACATGCATGAATGCGCACACACACATCCATATGTTCGCACACATGTCCACATATCATGCACATTTACACGTGTGCACACACGCATACACACACATGTATGAACACACATACAAGTACTCGCACATGCACATGCACACACATACCCATTCACAGACCCACCCACACACACACAAGCAAGTGCATGCATGCATATGCACCAATGCACACAAACATGAACCTATGCACACAAGTTTGATTGCATGCACACATGCACTCACTCATGCACATGTAAGAACACACGAACACACAAGGACACATACATGTACAACCTGACAAACTCACACATAGAGATTTATGAACACATGCAAATAAATAGACATACATGTACCCATGCACACAAACACATGATCACTTACATGGACACTCACACACACACATGAACATGCATATGCATACATAATGAAACACACATAGACATAAACACATGTATGCATACATGCAGACAAATGAATGCACATACGCACACATATATGCACACACATTCACATGCATAATCACACATCTATATGCACACACACATACACCCACATGCTCACACACACAAAAATGCATACACACACTCTTATGCAAGGGCAAATACTTACATGCATATAGACAAACTTTCATGCACACATGCACACACACACATACATGCACGAATGCATGTGCAAACTTATACAAATCAACATACACAAACTTACAAACCTACACACACATGAAGTCACTAATGCACACACACGTACACACATGCACTTGCACAACCACACATACACACACACACATATGCACCAACACAAATGAACACAAGAACACACTCTTACGCTTACATAGATATGCATGCAAACACACTCTCTCATATACCCACAGGAACACACACTCATATGCACACACACATATGCATGCATGTGAACACACACAAGCATACACACATGAACAAATGCATACTCACATAGGAACACATAAACACACTCACCCACACAGACCCAAACACACTCACACATGCATGCACAACACAGACATAAGCACATGCATTGTATACACACACACACACACACATGAACACACAGGCAACCACTCACATGTGCACACCTACATACAAACATCGAAGCTCATGCATAATTGTATACACTCACACCCTGACACACTCACACACACATGTACATTTGCACATAAGCACACACAAAAGCACACATGGATGCACCCACACACACAATAATACATACATACACATGCACACAAACACACAACTGCACATATCATTCCACACACACACATAAGCATAAACCCACAAATGCATAAACACAAACAAATGCACACACACAAGCTCATACATATAGGCACACACATATACACACGTATCTGCATAGCCACACAGAGATACATGCACACAAACATATGCATGCACACACAGTCACCAACACATAGATACACACATAGTTATGTAGACAAATATGTACATGTACATGCACACAACCACAAGTACAAGAACATAGACCCAAATAAATACACACATGCATGCACACACACTTGCTCGCACACATACATGCACATGCATGCATGCGTAAAGGCTCATAAGCACACACACAAACATAAACATGTGCACACATATGCACTCACAAAAACATGCATAAGCACATGCACCCAAAAAAGTACAAGCACACACATGAATGTACAAACACATGTATACGAAGGCATGCATATAAGCACACATGCTCGCACTTCTACACACAAGCAGACCCATAAGTGTACTCACACACACACCCATACACATACACCCATACATGCTCAACCATATGCATGCACATGCACACATATGTATATCCATAAATACTCACACAAGCACACATACATACATACATACACATACTCACACATTGCACACACACAAACACACATGTGCACACACTTACATGCACAGACACATGAAATCTCACACGAACACCCACACACATGCACACGAACACATGCACGTGCATTTGCAAATATGCAGACACACACACGCACACATGCAAACACACATGCACAAACATACAGGCATACATGCACACAACCACAACAACACACATGTATACATGCATACACATGCACACACAACACACACTCAAAGAAAAACACACCTATATGTGCACTCACACGTGCACACAAACACACACATGCACACACACACAAATGTGAACACATGCACAGAAACATACACATATGAAAGCACACACACTCACATACCCACCTACCCTAACAAGTGCACATGTATACACATGCTGGCACACACACAGAGCATGCACAAATGCATGCTGGTGCACACACACAGCATGCACAAATGCATGCACCTACACACACACAAGAACACATGTGTGCTCATGTACACAAATACACACATAAAACTACACACATACTCCTATCCACACACCTACATACAAAGACACACACAGGCGTATACACACACATGCTCAAACACACACACACATGTAAGTACAAATACACCCACCTACACACACACACACACATACTCATGCACACTCAAATATACATGTACACACACACACATAAATGCATGAACATAAAGATACACACACATGCATGAGCTTGCACATGCACATTCATGTACATGCACACACACACTCACACATGCACAAGCACACACATATGTGCACATGCAAACATTCACATGCAGACATACAAACATGCATACACACATGCATACCCATGCACACACTGACACATATATGCACAAATATGCACATGCATAGGCATGCACACATACACGCAGACAAACACCCTTGCACATGTACATGAACACACTCACACATAGAGGTATATACACACACATGCACACCCACATGCAAGCATGCACATGCAAACACATGTGCCAATATGCAAAAGCACACACACATGTATGCACCCACATATGATTACTCATGTAATCATGAATGAACACATATGTACATGTTTAGATATACACACAAACAAACAAACACACGCACAGACATGCTCACACATACACACATACATACACATGTGCACACACACATGCACACACACATGCACATATAGATGCATGGATGCACACACATTTGTACACAAACACAAGCAAACACAAGTGCACACAGTTGCACACACACATGCACACATGTACATATGCATGAACATACAAATGACCACACTTATGCAAACACTAATACACAATCACACATATGCATATAGATGCATGCAAGTACACATGAACATACACAAAAACCCACACAAACACATGTGCCTTCATGCACACACACATACATACTTATGTCTACATGCACCAACACACATATGTGTGCATGTGTACATGCACAAATACCAGCATACATGCACACCACACACACACACACATAAACACATACACACACACGCACAAACACATACACACACCTACACACATGCATGCAGACAAAAATATACACATATATGCAAAGCAAACACAGTAACACACACGCACTTACACATGCACACATATATAAACACACAAATAAGTATATATGCACACATGCACACACACACAAAGATACACACCTACATGCATGTGCACACACACATGCATGCACACATGCAATCATACACAAATACACACACACACACACACAACAGACACAAACAAGCGCACACATGTGCTTGCTCACACACACATACATGCACACATGCACACGTAAGCACACACACACATCCATAGACACACACATGCACACACACACACACAACTACAAACTAATGCATGCACCCATGCATATGAACGAATGCACCAATGAGCACACATAAGCACACACACACACACAGAGATGTACAAACACCATTCACACACATCGACACACAACCACATGTACACAGACACATAAAAAAATGTAGACACATTGACACACACATGCACATGGATACATACAAACACACACACTCTTAAAAACATGTGCACAAAAAAATACACATAGACAGACGCAAACTCATGTACACCCATATGCACACACATGCATGTATCCATAAAACCACACACACACACACACTTATAGGCATACACATAGTATGTGCACACAAAAACACATGCACACACTTAAACACCTACATATGGAAGCACACGTTTACACATATACATAAACACACACACACATGCACAAGTAGACGAACATAAGCACAAAACCACATAAACAAGTGAACACTCATGCACGTACCACATATATGCACACACAATTACATACACCCACACTAACACACACACACAAATAGACATGCAAATGTATGCAAACATATGCGAATGCAACACAAAAATGCACATACCTGAACAAAGACACAAACACATCGTCACACACACAGGCACACATGCACATGCATGCTTGAACACTCGCATGGCAAATAAACATTTATGCGCACATGCACTCATAAACAAACTTGCATGCAAAGACACACACGAATGTAGAAGCACACATAGGTACACACACATGCATGCACATGCACACTCACAAACACATGCATGTACAAGCATAGGTACACACTCATGCATGCACAAAGGCTCATAGACATTTGCGAACACAAGCACATACACATGTAGAAAGACACCCATGTGCATTCACACAAAAGCACACACACACGTGCATGCATGCAAGTGTGCATGCACACAAATACACATGTAAGAACATGCACACACAAAAATAGCCCCCTTTGCCACACACATGCATGCACATGCACACAAATATATGCACACAAATGGACAGACGTACGCGCACATGCTCACCACACATGCATGCATGCTCACAAGCAAACATGTACCCACAGACTCATGCAAAAACACTCACACAAGCATGTACACACGCAAATGCACATGTAATCACACACACACATACATACACACACACATGTGCACACACATGCACATATGTACATAGCAAGCATACACATACACACATATACAAACTCACATGAGTGCACACACACATAAACATGAACACACACATCCACACATAAGCAAACACGCACGCACACACATGCATAAGCACAGCCAAACCCTTATGCAAACACCATGCAAGTGCACGTACACAAGCACACACACGTGAATGTACACGTACATGCACACATACATACACACTCACACACGTACACACATGCAGACAAACCCCACAACCATACATGCACACACATACATGAATATCTATGCGCAAACACACACACAAAAACACACAGACACACACACATGCACACACAAACATAGATGCATGCCCACACTCACATACATATTCACACATAAGCACATGCACAGACATGCACCCCAATGCACACACAAAAACACATGCATACACACATGCACATGCACATAGACATGAACACACATAGACACACATAGGCACAAACATGTACACACACTCACACATGCACACAAGCACATGCATATACACACACAGGCATATGTGCACAAACATGCATAGGCCTACACACATGCAAATAAATGCACAAAGACATACAAAAACACATGCACACACGAACACACACACGACTACACACACCCACCCACATGAAGACACACACACATGTGCATGCATGCACACGCACTCATATGCATGCACACAAACCCACACATATACACCAACAAACATACCCCAACACATACATACACACACCTATGCAAGCATGCACATGCACACACAAGTAAACCAACTTGCACATATGCACACACACATGTGTACGTCCATGCACACATCACTTGCATGCTAATATACACACACAAGTACACATACACATATGCCTACAGACAACAACACTTATACATGTGTACACATGCACACCTACCCACACATATATGCAAGCATCAATATACAAACACAAACACAAACATACTAAAATACACAAGCTTACACATATGCATATGTGCACACAAATGTAAGCACACACTCACACTCAAACCCATATCAACACATGCACATATTCATGCATCACACATAACACACATAGAGACATCACTTACTCAGGCACACAAACATACATAAATGCACACACAATGACATGCTCACATGTGCAAACATGCATACAAACACACATGCAATGGCAAACACACGTGCCCACACACACGTGCTCACACATGCACACACTCACCCATATACAAACATGTGCATATGTACACACATACAATAACACACACACACACATAAGCACACACACACACACCCACACACTCAAACACACACACACGCACTCACCTACACATTCATGTGCATGCATGCACACACAGATGCACACAAAGAGACAGACACAAACATAGACACACCAACACACCACCCACCCACACATATGCACCCACCCATTCATGCAGACACGAGCTTGGAGGCACAAACCCACATGCACATACACATGCACACAAACACGGCATGTATGCTAGTATGCATGCATGTACATGTACACGTATGCATATGCATAGAGACACATATATAAGTACATATACACATGCAAAATAATTATTATGAATTGTCTAATGAATTTTACATCACATTGATTTAAGTTTCTTATTTTAGCTTTGTCATACATTTTCCTAAAACTAAAAAATTAATTTATTATTATTTATAATTATTTACATTTATAATTTGTAATAATTTCAAACAATTTAGATCTTAATGAAACAAACATTATGACTTGTTTATCTTAACTAGCTCTTTAGAATTAAATATTTATTTCTTAAGTTTTTAAATATTTTATTTTATATATTTTTTCATGGTTTATAAGTTTTGTTTATGCAAATGTGCTTGATGATCGATGATCGATGATGTCCCCCTCGATCTTCTTTCTAAAATAGAATGCAATTTTTCGTTATGATTTATTTCATTTCTTGAAATGATTTTGTTATGATTTGGTTATGCTACTATGTAACTCTAGATCTCATCTTATGTAACCTTCATATCTACTTAATTTGATTATATTACATGGCTTTAATTTATCATATTTCATTAATAATATTTATTTACTTAACATTAAAATAATAATTTGCTATTATTTTTGTCTATTTACTTTGGTAATTCATAATAATTCTAAATGATGTCTAATTTAGATAAAACAAATGTTGTTGGGCTCGTTTCGAAGACCCTAAAAACTTAATATTAATCTTTGAAAATTTTCAACATTTATTTTATATGGTTTTAAGACTCTTTGTGCAACTTTTTGATTTATACTAAATTTAATTATTGAAGATGTTACACTTGACCTTCAAAGTAACGTGTAATATAACTTACCTGCATAATTTATCTCATTACTTTGAAATTTTCACTTTAATGTTGTTATATTACAATGTAACTCTAAATCTCATATTGTGTATCTTTTCAATTACTTTTTACTTATTTATATTACATTACTATAATTTAACTCATATCAACTTCAATATATAATTTTTTAGTATTAAAATAATATTTTATTTTTATTTGTGCTAATTTACTTTGACAATTAATAATAATTATAAACATGGTCTGGTCGAGATAAAATAAATATCATTGGACTAATCTTGATTAGCTCTATCTAATTAAATGTTCACTTTTATATTTATAAAATTCTTATTTTCTATGGTAATGACACACTTTATGAGGGATTTAGATTTGTAACTAATTTAAGAATCGATGATGTTATATTTCATCTCTTTAGCATCTTGTAATACAACTTTCTCTTGTAATTTATCTTATTCCTTGATACATTTTTTATTTACTTTGTGATATTATTATGTAACTCCAAATCTTCACTTATGTTACCTTTATATTGCTTTCATTTGGCTATAATATATTACTTTAATTTAACTTATTTTATCTTTAATATATATATTTATTTTTCATAAAAAAATAATTTAATATTAATTATCCATATTTACTTTGATAATTTATAATGATTCTAAGCAAGTTCTAGCTAAGATGAAACAAATGTCACTTTAATCATCTAGATGAGCACATTTTATGAGGAATTTTGATTCAAACTAAATCTGATAATCTATAATGTTGCACTTGATCTCTTTAGTATAATAGAATGCAACTTCCTCTTATAATTTACTTTACTTTTTGAAACTTTTAAATTCAACTTTATTAAATTACTTTGTAGCTCTAAATCTCTTATGCAACATATTTATAACTATGATTTGGTTACATTACATTACTTTAATTTATTTTATTTTAGTTTTAATATATAATTAAGTCATTAAAAAATAGTAATTATTTTTTAAGCTTATTTAATTTTCTAGTTCATATTAATTCCAAATAAGGTTCTATTGAGATGAAGCAAGTATCATTGGATATTTCTATATGAACTCTATCTAATTAAATATTCATTTTTATAATTTTAAAAAAAATTTATATTCTAAATTTTGGTATGATTTATGAATAATTTTAACTCATACCTATTTTTTTGTTTGGGATATTATACTCGATCTTCTTAGTATCTTGGTATGAAATTTTCTATATAATTTATCTCATTTCTCAAAATATTTTACTTTGATTTAGATATATTCTTATATAACTCTACATCTCTTCTCATGTCACCTTTATATCACCTTAATTCGGTTATGTTAGAATGCTTCAATTTAACTTATTTTATTTATAATATATATTTAAATAATAGTAAAATAATAATTTATTAAAATTTTTTCTTATTTATTTTGGTAATTTGTAATAATTACAAATAAGGTCTGATTGACACAAAACAGATATCATCGAATTCATCATCATGAGTACTATGTAATTAAATATTAATTTTTATATTTTATTTTATAGATGTTTTACATACTTTACAAAATATTTGGAATCAAACTTACCTTAAAACTTGTGTAATTACACTTGATCCCCATAGTATGTTTGAACGCCACATAATTTATTTTATTTCTTCAAATTGATTTCTTTGATTTTGGCTATATTACTATGTTACTATAAATCTTCTCTTGTGCAAGCTAAAGCTAATTTTGAATTATTTATACTATATTAATTTAATTTATTTGATTTCAACTTCAATATAGTTTTACATAGCATTAAAATTATAATTTGTTATTCTTTCTTCTCATTTTCTTTAGTAATTTGTAGTAATTCCAAATAAAGTGTGATCAAGATAGAAAAACATCATTGACTTGTCAAAACAATCTCTATCAAATTAAATTTTTGTTTTTATACTTTTGAATATTATATTTTATAAAGTTTTGGACACTTCATAAAGCATTCCAATTTGTTCTTAATTTAATGATATGGATGCTACAGTTAATCCCTTTATTATATCATACTACATCTTCTCCATACAATTTGTTTCAATTTTTAAATTTTTTTGTATGCTTTTTTTATATTTGTATGTTGCAATAAATCTCTTCTTGTGTGACCTTGAGATCACTTTGATTTTTGACTAAAGTTGGCTCACATAATGGTGGCAAAAGAGGAGATTTAGAGTTACATAGTGATATAACCAAATCAAAGTGAAAATTTTAAAAAAATGATATAAATTATTAGGAAATTTTCATTCCATTATATTAAGGAGATTGAGTGTAATAGCTTAGATCAACAAATGAGGTACAAATTAAAATGACTCATAATACATACAAAATCTTAGAAAATAAAATACTTAAAAATTAAAAAAATAAATATTTAATTAGATAGAACTCGTTGAGATGAATCCAATTACCTTTGTTTAATTTTGAACTGATCTCATTCTCAATTATTGTGAATTACCCAAATAAATAAGCATAAATAAAAACATTATTATTTTAATATTATCTATATATATAACCAAAAATTAGATAAATTAAAATCATATAATATAAACAAATCAAAGCAATGTAAAGATAACATGAGGGGTGAAATATAATTTCAATGTAATATAGCCAAATAAAAGTGCATAAGTTAAAAAAAAGGAGATAAATTATAAGAGAATATCACATTCCAAGTTACTAAAAAGAATGAGCATAACATCATCAATCGTCAAATGAAATACAAACTAAAACCCGTTGTAAAGTATGGAAAAATCAAAGAAATTTAAAAAAATAAAAAAAAAATTAAAAAAAAAAGAATATTTAATTTATAGAGCTCATTGAGTGTAGTCTAAAAGTGTTTATTTTGTCTCCATCAGACGATGTTTGGAATTACTATAAATAACTAAAGTACATAAGGATAAAAATTAATAAATTACTATTTTAATGTTAAGTACATATAATTTTTTTTACTAAAATAATATAAATTATAGAAAATTAATATAAAAAATATAAGTAATGTAAAGGCCATACTAGAGAAGAATTCAAGTTTCATAATAAAAAATGAAATAAAAAATATTTAAAAAGTGAGATAAATTATAATAAAAAGTTGTATTCAGTATACTAAAGAGATCAAGTATAAGATACTCATTCCTTAAATCAGTTTTGAATTACAAATATCTCAAAATGTGTACCAAAGTATTAGAAAATAAAATATTTAAAAGTATAGAATTGAAAATTTAATTTCATATAGTTGTCTAGACTAGTCTATGGCATTTACTTCATCTTTATTAGAGCTCATTTAAAATTAATATAAATTACCAAATTAAATAAGCTTAAATAAAAATTAATTATTGTTTTAATATTAAGTAAATAATATTAAAGCTAAAATGAGACTAAGAGTTACATATTAATGAGACCAAATCGACGGAAACAATTTGTAGAAATAAGATATAATTTTTGGGAATGTTTAATTCTAACATATTAAGAAACTTAAGCACAACATCTAGAATTTTCAAATTATGTTTGAATGAAGTGCCTCTTAAAGAATATCAAAATCATGGATAATAAAAAATATTTTAAAATATAAAACTGAATATTTATTTATATAGAACTTATTAAGAGAAGTCTAATAATGTTTTTTATCTCGATATAACCTCTTTTGGAATTACTTTGAATAAGTTAAGTAAATAAACAAAATTTATATTAAATTATTTGTTATAAATTAAATTATATACATTAAAGTATGAATGATATAATTAGAAGCAATTTAGTGTATTTTTTTTGTGCGTGTGCGTCCGTGTGCATGTGTGTGTGTTCATGCATGGTTGGGTGTGTGTTTCTATATGAGTGTATGTGTGTATGCCTGTGTAAGTGTGTGTGTAGTTTTGTGTATATTTGTGTGTGTATTTGTCTACATGTGTCTCTACATGTGTGTCTACATGCATATGCATGTGTGCACATGTGTTTTTGCATATGCACATTTATGTGTGTATGTGTGTGTGTGCATGTGTTTGTGTATACTTGCACGTGAGTGTGTCATTATATGTGCAAACATTTATGTGTGTGTGAGCATGTGCGAGTATGGGCACACATGTGCATATATTTCTGTGTTTATACATTTATGTGTTTGTATGTGTAGGCACTTGTGGGGCGTTTATGTGAGGATGTGTGTGCATGCACATGTGTGTATATGTATGCATGTGTGTGTGTGTACATGTGACTACATTTGCTTGGGTGGGGGTGTGTGTGCATATGTGTGTGCATGTGCTTGTGTATCTTCATATGTGTGTGCAAGCATTTAAGTGTGAGTTCATATGTGTGAAAGTATGTGCAAGCATATGAATGTGTGTCTGTGTGCATGCATGTCAAAGTGTAGGACTGGCATGTGTGCATGTGTGTGGATAAGGATGCATGTGCATGTTTGTACTTGTGTGTGCTTGCATGTGTTGTTGTGGGTGTGCATGTGCATGCATGTGTTAGTGTGCATGCATCTTTTTGTGTGAGTTCCTCTGTGTGTACATGTTTGTGTGCTTATATGTGTCTATGTGTGCATGCATGTGTGAGTGAATGTGTTTATGTGAATGAGTGCATGTGCATAAGTGTTTGTGTGTAGGTGCTTACGTGCATGCATGTACGTATGCAGTTGTGTATGTGTGTGCATCTGCATGTCTATGTGTGCGTGCATATCTATGAGTTTCCATGTCTATGTGCGTGCTTGTGCATGTCCTTGTGTATGTGTGGTTGCATGCTGTGTACATATTTATTTGTATATGTGTATGTGTTTTTTTGTGTGTGCATCTATGTGCATGTGTGTGTGTACATTTGTGTGTGGGTGAGCATGGTTAAAAGTGTGTTTTTGAATAAGTTTATGTGTGTGTGTGTTTACCTATGCATGTGCATGTATTTGTGTGCATGTGTGTACACCTATTTGTGTGTGCATGTGTGTGTGCCTATTTGTGGGCATCTGTGCATGTGTATGCTTGAGTCTCTACATGTGTGTCTACGTGTGTGCTTGTGCATATGTGGGTTTTTGCATGTGCAAATTTATGAGTACATGTGTACACGTTTGTGCATTTGTGTATCTAAGCATGCTTGTGAGTGTATCATTGCATGTGCATATATCTATGTGTGTATGTGTGTGCAAGCATGCGTGTGTACGTGTATGTAGGTGCATAGGCAAGTGTGTGCATGCATATATGTCTCTAAATGTATGGGTGCACATGTGGGTGTCTATGTAAAGATTTGTGTGTGCACATGTCTATGCATGTGTGTGCATGCACGTGCATGAACATGTGCACGTATTTGAGTATATGTGTGACAACATTTGCATGGATGTGAGGATGTGTGTGTCTAAAAGTGTTTGTGCTTGTGTATGTGTGTGTAAGTATTTGTATATGTGTTCATGTGTGTGTATGCATGCATGTGCAAGTGAATGTGTGTGTGTGTGTGTGCATATCTTTATGTTGGAGTGTTCAAGTGTGCATGTGTGATTATGGCTATGTTTACATGCATGTGTTACTGTTCGTGTGTGTTTATGGGCATGTGTGTGTGTGTGTGTCTATCTTTTTATGTGTGTCTGAGGCATTTGTGTATACATCGATGTTCATGTATCTGTGTGTGTGCATGTGAGTGTATGTGTGTGCCTGTGTGTATGTGTGTGCATACATGCATGTCAATGTGTGCATATTCATGTGCATGTCTACGTATATGTGCATGTGTATATATGAACCTCTACATATTATTGTGTGTGCATGTGAGTGTGAATGTGCATGTGTTTACAAGTGCTTGTGTGTGTGTCTATTCATATGCATATGCGTATGTGTGCATGGTTGTATGTAAGTCTGTGTGTGTGCAAGAGTGTTTAAGCATGTTTATGTGTGTAAGCTCTTTTTTTGTGTGTGTGTGCATCTGTGTGCATGCATGTGTGTGTATTGTGTGCATATATATGTGTGTGTGTGCATGCATGTGTGTGTGTGTGCATGTGTGTGTGTGCTTATGTCTGATTCGCTGTCTTTTTGAATATGAGTGTGTTAATACATGGGCATGTGTTTTTGTGTGGATGTATGTGTGTGTGTCTGTGTGAGTGTGTGAGTGTATGTGTGTGTGTGTAAGTATGTTTATGGGCATGCCTACATGTGTGTCCATGTGTTTCTTCTTATGTACCTACTTGTTCAAATGTTGCAAGTGCACATTTGTGTATACTTATGTGTGTATGTGTGCACATGCGTGTATCTGCATATACCTAACTGTGTAACTGTATATGCATGTGTGAGGGTGTGTGTGAGTGCATACTTGTGTGTGTGTGCATGTGCACGTGTTTAAGGGCATGCATGTGTGTATGTATGTGTGCTTGTGTCCTTGTCCATATGGGTGCATGTGTGGGTGTCTATGTGTGGGTGTGTGTACGTGTACATGTGTGTGCATGTGTTTTTGTGTGATTACATGCATGTGTACAAGCTATGCATATATGTGAGCATGCAAGTGTGAGTGTGTGTGTTCATGGGTATATGTGTGTGTTTGCATGTGCATGTGTGTATATGTGTGTATTTTTGTCTACATGTGTGCATCTGAGTGTGTCCCTACGTGTGTTTGTGTGTGTGTGTATTGTGTGTGTATATGAGGGGGTGTGCCTGTGTGTTGGTGTGCATGTGCACTCGCACGTGTACATGTGTGTGTGTATGTAGGTGTTTGTGCGTGTGTGTGTATACATGTTTGTATCCACGTGTACACGTGTGCTTGTAAGCATTTCTGTGAATGTGTGGGTTCATTTAAGATCATGGTTGTCTGTGATTCTGAGCATGTGCTTGTGTGTTCCTATGTGTTCGTTTGTGTGCATATGTGTGAGTGTATGTGTGTGTATGTATGTCTGGGCATGTGTGTTAGTGTGTGTGTGCATGTATGTCAGGGCATGTGTGTGCATGTGAGTGTATGTGGGCATGCATGTGTTTGCTTGTGCATGTGTGTATACATACATGTGTATTCTGTGTGTGTGGTTGCATTTATGCGTGCATTTGCGAATGTCTTTTTGCATATGGATGTGTGAGTGTGCGTGTGTGTGTCTGGGTGCACATGCACATATGTAAGTGCTTATGTGCATGTGTTAGTGCATGTATGTGTACATGAATGAAAGCATTCATGCATGTGTTCATACTTGTGCTTGTGATTGTGTGTTTTTGCATGTGTTTTGTGTGTGTATGTACACTTTTGTGTATGTTTGTGTGCTTATGTGCACTTGTGTGTGCTCTTGTGCATGTTTGTGTGCGCATGCATATGTGTAAGTTGTGTGTGCATCATTTCATGTGTGTGCATGTATGCATGTATGTGGCTATTCCTATGTGCCTACATGTGAATGCTTTGTACATGTTTGTGTAAGCATATGAGTGTGTGTGTGGGTGTGTGTGCATGTGTGTACATGTGTGTGTCCATTTGTGTGTGGATGTGTGTGCAACTATGTGAGTGTGTGTGCACTTGATTGTGTTCGTGTGTGTGCACACGTGGGCATGTGTTTGCTTGGGTGTGTTAGTGTATGCATGTGTCTTTGTCTGTGTGCACGTGTGTTTGTGTGTGAGTGTGTGCACATTTCTATACATGTGTCTGTATGTATATTTGTGTATGATTTGAGTGTATGTACATGTGTGCATTCTCATGTAAAGGTGTGTGCATGTGTCTGTGTTCATGTATCTTTTTGTTTGGGCATGTGAGTGCATTTATGTATATATGCACATGTACCTATGTGTGTGTGTACATGTGTGGTTGTTTGTGCATATGTACTTGCTTATGTGTGTGTATGTTTGTTTGTTTGTATGTGTGTGGGTGTTTGTGGGTGGGTGTATGTATGTACATGTGCATATTTGTGTGTCATGTGTGTGCACGAGTGTATGAGTTTATGTTTGTGCATATGTGTGTGTGCTAATTTGTGTGTGCAAACATGTTTGTGTACTTGTCTACACATGTCTATGTGTGTTTGAGTGGAGGTGTGTGTGCATATTTGTGTGCACGTAAATGTGTTGTTATTTGTGGGTGTGGTTGTTTATGTGTGTCTCGGTGTAAGCATGTGTATATGCTTGTGTGTTTATGGGCATGTGTGTGCATATGTTTACGTGTTTGTGTGCATGTGTGTGCATGTTTGTGTACCTATATATGTGTGGGTGAGTGTGTGCATGGGCTTGTGCATGTGTGTGCCTATGTGCATATGCTTACATCTATGTATGCATATACATATCTGTCAATGTGTGTACACATGTGTGTGCATATGCATGTGCATATTAGTGTGTGTGGGTGGGTGAATGTGTGTATGCCTGTGTATGTGTGTGCATTCATGTGTGGGTGTGTGCATGTGTTTGTGAGGATTAGTGTGTGCATGTGTGTGTGTGTGCATGTGTTCTTGTGAATGTCTGCATGTATGTGTGTGTATGTGTATATTTGTGTGTTCATGTGTGTGTGTGTGTGTGGGAGTGAGTGTGTGTTCATGCATGCATGTATGTGTGTGTGGGTGCATTTGTGCATGGGTGTGCATTTGTTCATGTGTGCATGTATTTATGTTTGTGAGTGTGTGTGTGCATGTTTTCATGTGTGTGCATTTGTGTGTGTGAATGTGCATATGTGTGTTTTTGTATGTGTGCATGCACATGTGTGTGCATGTCCATGTATATGTGTATATATGTGTTTTCATATGCTTGTTTGTGTGTAAATCTATTTGCAGGTGTATGTATGTGTGTGTGCATGTTTTTTTGCCTCTGTCGATGTGTGCATGTGTGTGTCTACATGTGTGTGCATATAAGTGTGCATAGGTGCATCTTTATGTACCTGTTCATGTATGTTTGTGTGTGTGTGTATGCATCTACGTTCATGCCAACATGTGCGTATGTGTGTGTATGCGTGCACTTGTGTGTGTAGATGTGTGTATGTATTTGTGTGCAAATGTGTTCTCTTGTGTGTGTAGGTGTGTGTGCATGCATTTTCATTTCTATGTGTGTGTGCATCCATACATGCACGTGTGTGTCTGTACATATTTTTGTGTTTGTACTTGTGTAAGTTCTTGTGTGTGTGCATGTTTATGGACCTATGTGCATGCATTTTTGTATGCATCTGTGTGTGGTTATACTTGTGTGTACGTTTGCATGCATTTGTTCTTGTGTGGTTATTGGTGCATGCATGTGTTTGTGTGTGCTTACGTGTGTGTGCATGATTTTTTGTGTGTGATCATGTGTGAGTATTTGCATGGTATCTATGTGTGCATGTACATATGTATATGTTTGCTTGTGTGTGCACATGCATGTGTGTGCTTTTATTTGTGTGTGTTTGTGTGTGTTAGTGAGTGTGTGCTCATGTGTATGTACTATGTGTGTATATGTGTATGTATTCATTTGTGTAGGTGTGGGGGTGTGTTTTTGTGTGTGTGTTATTATTTGTGTGTAAGTGCATTTGAGTGTGCATGTGTGCATTCTTGCAAGATTATGTTTGTGTGCTCATGTGAGTGTGTGTGGAGTGCTTATTTATTCATTTGCAATGCATGTGGGTGCATTTGCCCGTGTGTGTCTTCTTGTATTTATGCATGTGTGTTTTAGTAGTTGTGCGTCTGCTTATGTTTGTGTGTGTCATTGCATGTGTATATGTGCAAGTGTTTGTGTGATTGTGTGTGCATGTGTGTGCATGCTCATGTGCATGTATGCATATATGTATACCTTCGTTTGCATGTGTTTGTGTATACGTGTGTGCACGTATTTCTATGCTTGTTTGTGTGTTTGCAAGTGTGTGCAAGTTTGTGTGTATACCAGTAAGCATGTGTGTGTGTTTGTGCAATTATTATAAGAGCTCATGTGTGTGCAAGCACATGTATATGTGGTTTGTGTTTGCTATGCTTGCATATTTGTGTTTGCTTCCTATGTGTTTGTACATATGTGTGTGCATGTGAGCATGTACCTTTAGATTTGTGTGTGCATTTGTGTGTGCATGTGTGTGTCCTCATGCACACATGTGTGCTTGTATGTGTGTGCATTTTTGTGCTCATGTGTGTGGGTATATATGTGTGTGTGTTCTTATGCATGTGTGTTTGTACATGTGCTTGTGTGTGTAAGTGCGTGTCTGTGTATGGCTGTGCATGAGTGAGTGGGTTTGTGTGCAAGTGTTCGTGCTTACATTTGTGTGCACGTGCATGTGCATGCTTTCTTGTGTGTATTTCCATGTGTGCATGTGTGGGTGTATAGATGAGTGGTATACATCTTCCTATGTGTACGAGTGTGTGAGCATGGGTGCATGAGTGTACTTACATTTGTGCATATATATTATGTGTGGCTGTGTAAGCACATTGGTGTTGCTTTTTGTGTTCGTGCATGCATGTTTTTCTATGCATGTGCACAAGCATGTACGTGTGTACATTTATACTAGTTTTGGTAGAAGTGTAAATGTGTGTGAGTGTATGTGTGTGTGTTTGTTTAGGGGTCTGGATGATTGTGTATGCTTGCATGTGTGAGTGTGCATTGGTGTGTCCATGCAAGCACTTTTGTGCATGCTTCTATGCGTGTGTACGTTTGTGCCTGTGTTTGCGTGTGTGAGTGTGTGTTTGTGTGTATATTTATGTGCATGTGTACATGTATGCAAGCATATGTCTCTGGATGTGAGTGCATGTTAGTACATGTGCATGTGCTTTGTGCACATGTGAGCATGCATTTTTGTGTGTGTCCATGTGCAAAAGTGTGTGTGTGCATATGTGTACATATTTGTGTGCTCATGCGTGTGTGTAATAGCACACATGTGCATGTGTGTGTGTGTGCATGTGTATGTGTGCAAGCTTGTTTGTGAGCATGTGTGTGGTTGTGTGTTTTTGAGAGGGTGCATATATTCTATATGTATTTTTGTTTATGTGTGTGTGAATGAATGCATGCACAAGTGTGTGTGGGTGTGTGCAAATGTATGGCTCATGTGTGCAGGTGGATGTTTTTATGTACGTCTGTGTATGAGCTTGCTTTTGTATGTGTGTGCAAGTGTGTGTGCAGGCAAACACATATGTGTATTTGCGTGTGTGTGCATACATGTGTGCCTTCATGTGTGTTTGCTTGTGTATGTGTATGTATGTGTGCATGTGTGTGTGTGAATGTATATTTGTGCACCTCTGTATGTAGGCATGTGTGCATGTGCATGCATACTTTTGCAAGATTATGTGTGTGTGCTCATCTATGTGTATGTGTGTGTGTGTGCATACAGGTGTGTGTGATTGTGTGCATGCATGTCTACATATGTTTTTGTGTGTGCAAGTGCTTATGCATATGAGTGTGCATGTGTGTGTTCATGTGCGTCAACATGTGCACATGTTTGTGTATTCATCTATGTGCTGTGTGCGCCATTGTGTGTTGTTGCATGTGTGCATGTTAATGTGTGTGTTGACCTATAGATGTGTGTCTACATGTTTGTGATTATGTGCATACGTGTATGCATATGTGTTTGTTTGCATCTTTTTTTTGTATGTGTGTATATGTAGATGTGTGTTTGTGTGCATGTGTGAGGGTGCTTGTGTGGTTGTGTGAGTTTGTTTATCTATGTGCTTGCATGTCTTTGGGTGTTCAGGCATGTATGTGAGCATGTGTGTATTTGTGAGTGTGCATGTGCATGCCTATGTAAGAGTGTTTATGGGCATGCTTTTGTGTGTGTTCATGAATGTGTGTATATGTGTGTGTGTGTGTATATGTATGTGCATATGTATGTGCATGTGTCGATGTTTGTGTAAATGTGAATGGGTATGTCTATATGTTTATGTGGGTGTGTGTGTGTCTGTGTGTGTATGTGTATGTATGTGTGTGTTTGCTAGTTTTCTACATGTACATGAGCACGTGTGTGCATATGTGCAAGTGCTTATACACGTGTGCATGTGTGTGTGAATGCATGTGCATGTGTGTGTGAATGCATGTGCATGTGTGTATATGTGCAGATGCATTCATCTATTTGTGTAAGAGTGTGTGTGCATGTTTATACATGTCTACTTATATCCACGAGTGTGCATAAGTGTGTGTGCATGGATGTACTTATTTTAGTTCATTTGTACATGCTTGCATGTGCATGTGTACATGTATGCATGCATATGTGTATTGGTGTGCATTCATATACATATATGTGTGTGTGTGTGCATATGTCTCTAGTTGTGTGCATGTTTTTGCATCTATTTGAGTGTGTGTGCATGAGTGTGCATGCGCATGTGCACGTGAGAGAGCATCTAATTAAAAAAGTGTTTATTTTTGTACTTTTATTTGCTTGTATATCCTTTTGCATGATCATGTGTGTGTATTTTTATGTACCTATGTGTGCTTGTGTGTGTGCTTGTGTGCATGCCTATGTGTGTATGTTCTTGTGTGTGTACTAATGCAAATGCATATGCATGTGAACATATTTGTGTGCATGTACTTATGTTTGAGCATGCATGGGTGTGCTGATGTTTGCATGAGCATGTGTGGGAGCATTTATTTATGTGTGTGGGCCTGTGTGGATGTGAGCATTTGTGTTCTTATGTATTTTTGCATGTGCACATGTTTTTGTTCATATATGTGTGTGCACCCATGTATGTGTGTATGGACATGTTTGCATGTATATTTGCTTGTGTGGTTGTGTGCACGTGTGTGTGTGTATGTGTACCTATGAGCATGTATATGTGCATGTTCAAGTGCTAATGTGCATGTGTCTATGTGTGCTTGTGAGAGTCTGTATGTGTGTGATTGTGTTTGTTCTTGTGAGTGTACATAAGGTTTAGTGTGTGCATGTGTGCATGCATGTGTACTTGTGCACATGTGTGTGTGTTGTAGTATGTGCATGTGTGTGTTCATATGAGCATTTATGTGAGTGTGTGTGTGTGTGCATGTGCATGTGTTTGCATATATGTGTGTCAGCATGTTTCGTGTGTGCATGTCAATGTGTATATGCATTATTGCATGTATGTGTGTAAATATGTGCTTGTGTTTGTATGTGTGTGTGTGTTTTCATGGACATGAATGCTAGTGTGCCTGTGTGTGTGTGTGCATGTGTAAGTTTGTGCATCTATATATATTGTCCATACATGTGTGTTTATGTGATTGTGTGTATGTGCATGCACGTGTGTGTGTGGATACGTGTGTGTGTGTGTGCTTGTGCCTGCATGTGTGGATGTGATTATGTAGATGTGTGTGTGGACACGACTGTGTGGATGCATGTGTGTGTTCATGTCTTATTTTGTTCTTGTGTGTGTTTATGCATGTACATGCTTTTGTGTGTGCTTGCATGTTCATGTGTCTAAGTGGGTTTGGGCATTCTTGTATGTCTTTGTGGGTGCATGTGTATGGTTGCCTACTTGTGCAAGTGTGTGTGTGACTATAAGCATGCATGTGTACATTTCTGTGTCTACTTGTGCATGTCTATGTGTATGCATGTGTGTCTAGGTGTATGTGTGTGTGAGTTTGTGTTGTGTGCATGTGTCTATGGTAGGGGGTTTTGTGTCGGTGTGTGTGCATGTTTATGTGTGTGCTTGCTTATGTGTGTATGGCCATGTGCATAAGTGCATGTGTTTTGGTCTACACATGTGTGTGTGTTTATTTGTCTGTATGTAGGCATGTGTATGTGCATGTGTGTGAGAATATCTGTTCATGTGCTTATGCACATGCATGTGTGCTTGTTTATATGTACATGTGTGTGTGTGCATGTTCGTGTATTTGTGCATGCATGTGAATACACGTGAACGTAGGTGTGTGATTACGCATGTGTGTGTGAGTGAGGGTGTGTGCTTGTGCATTTGTGTGTATATGTATATGTTCATGTGCATGCGTGGATTTGTGTGTATATGTATATGTTCATCGACATGTGTGCATGTGTGTGTGTTTATGTGCCTATGCTTTATATGCACATGTATGTGTGTGAATATATGTGTATGAATATATGTGTGTGTGCATGTTGGTGTGTATGCATGTGCGTGTGCAAGCATGCACACATGTGTATGTTCAAGAGTGTGTGTGTACATGTCTGCTTTGTGTGCATATGTGCACGTGCATACATAGGTAGATGTGTGTGTGTTTGTATGAGAATGCTTGTGAGCATACATGTCTATGTTCAAGATCAGTGGTGTGTGTTTTTTTGTGTGCATGTGTGTGTTTGTGTGTGTGTATGTTGGTGTGCATGTGTGTGTATTTTGTTGTGTATGGACGGGTGTGTTTGTGTGTATATGAGTGTGTGCATATGTTCGTGCATGTGAGTGTGCATGCATGCATATGTGTGCATGTGGATGCTTGTGTGCCTTTGTGAGTGCGTGTGAGTGCATGCATATGCATGTGTGCATCTATGAGTATGTATATGTGTGTGTGCATGTGTGTGTAGTTATTATTCTATTCATGCATGCATATGTCCATGTATGCATGTGCTCATGTGTACGCTTGCATGTCTATTCGTGTGTGTGTGTGTGTGTGCATGTTTTATCTATATGTGTGTGTGCATTCTCAGGTGTGCATGTGTGTGTGTGAGCACATTTGTGTGTGGTGCGCACGTGTGTGTGCATGTATATGTGTGTGCTCATGTGCGAGCGTGCATGTGTGGTTGTGTTTGTGCATTTGTGCACACATACACTAGCATGTTCATGTGCATATGTATGTGTATGTGTGTGTGTTTGTACATACGTTTGCCTATTGGTGGGTCATTGTGTCTATGTGGATGTGCATTTGTGCATGTGTGTGTTTATGCATACATGTGTGTGAGTGTGTGCATGTGTGTGCATTTGTGCATGTGTGGGTGTGCAAGTGTGTGAACCTATGTGTGTGCATATGTGTGTACCTATGTAGGTACGTGAGTGTGTTCATATGCATGCACATGGGTATGCACATGTGTTTGTGTTTGTGTGTTTATGTGTGTGTGTTTAGGTGTGTGTGTTTATGTGTTTATGTGTTTGCATGTATATGTGTGTGTGTGTGCATGTGTCTATGTATGCTTGTGTGTATGTGTATTTGTGTTGACGAGTGTGAGTATGTGTGTTTGCATAATTGTCTTTGTGTGTGTGTGAGCATGCTCTTATGCATAGGTGCATTTGTGTGCACGTAGGTGTGTATGTGTGGGGAGGGGGGAGGTTTGTTTGTGTGTATAGGTGCATGTGTGTGCAAGTGTACTTATGTGTATGTTTGTATTTATTTTCATGTATGCATGTGTTCTAATGTGTGTATACATATAGTGGTTCATATGTTTCCTTGAGTGTGCATGTATGTGTGTGAGTGTGCGTGCATGCCTTTGTGTGCATGTGTATGTGTGCCTTATGCATGCAAGTGTGTATGTGTATGTGTGTGTGTTTATGCATGTGTTGGTTTGTATGCATGTGTTCTTGTGTATGTGTGCACATGTAAGCATCTCTACTTGTGTGTGTGTGTGTGTGCACATGCACACATGTGTGTGTTTGTCTAGGTTTGTGTACGCATTAGTACATGTGTGTTCATGTTTGTGGGTGTATATGGTTTTGTGTGTGTTTGTGTGTGTATGTGTTTGTCTACATGCATTCTTATGTGTGAGTGATAAGAACACATATGTATATGTGGGTTTTTGTATTTGTTTGTGCTAATTGGTGTGTGTGTGTGTGCTTGTACATGTAAATGTTCATGTGTGTGTTTGTGTGGGTGTGTGCATGTGCTTTTGCATGCATGCATATGTATGTGTATGTGCATGTGTGTGTGTGTTTGTGTGTGTGTGTGCATATGTGGGTGTGTTTGTGCATATATATGAGTACTTGTTCACATGTTTGTGGGTGTGCATGCATGTGCACGTGCACATGTTTGCACATGTGCATGTACGTGTACGCATGTCTGAGCGTGTGTGTGTTCATGGGAATGTGTGGGCATGCACGCGTGTGTGCAGGTGCATATGTGTTTGCATTTCTATGTGGGTCTGTGTGTTTTTGCGTGTGCATGTTTAAGCATGTGGATGCATGTGCATGTGCAAGTGTGTGTGCATGTGTTATTGTGTTTTGCATGTTTTTGTGTTTGTCTATGTTCTTGCACATATATGCGAATGTGTCTATGCGTGTGTGCATCTGTACGTATATGCGTACATGCATTTGTGTACATGTTTGTGCATATGTGTGCATGTGCATGTGTCTTTCTATGTGTGTATATGTGGGTTTATGCATGCGTATGTGTGTGTGTGTGTATGTGTGAGTGTGTGTGCACATGTATTTTTATGTGTGTGTATGCATGCATCTTTGTGTTTTTTTGCATTCATGCATGCAGGTGCATATGTGCATACAGATGTGGATGTGTACGCATGTGTGTGTACATGTGTCTTTTTTGTGTGAGTGTGCACATATGTGTAAGTTTGTGTGTGTGGGTGTGTGTGTGCATGCGTGGGCATGTATGTTTGCTTGTATGTGTATGTGTGTGCATGATTATGTGTTTGTGTGTGTTCATTTCAAAGCCTATGTGTGCATGCATGCATTTGTTGTCTATGTACTTTTGTATGTGTATGTGTGTGCATGTACGTGCACCAGTATCTTTGTTCATGTGCATGTGTCTGTGTGCTTATGCATTTGTATCTATGTGCATAAGTGTGTGTATATGCTTATTTGGGCATGCTTATTTGTGTGTGCAAAAACAAAAATTGTGGAAAGAACAAAAAATGAGAACTCATATAAACAAAAATAGTCTATAATTTTTAAAGCCCATATTCATAAGATGTTAGAAAATTTTTGATAATTCAATCATAAATTAAACTAGAATTTGCAATTCATTTCAACTAGTTGTTGCTAAAATCTTAAAATGATTGTAAGTAATATTTTTGATAAGCTTTATCAAAAGATATTATTAAATAAAAAATTAACCATAGTTGTTTATTCTATCTTTGGATTTTTTAAAAGAATTCCAATCATGAATAATTTGGTTTAAAAATTCTTATTATTCCATGCTAATTCTACCACCAACTATATAAGTTAAACCATTTTTGACTCTTTTAGACTCCTTCCTTACGATGGACCAATTTGGTAATGCCTTAATATTTTTATCATACAACATCTGTATCTAAAATGAGCTATCAAAATGTAGTGACTTTTTGTTTAGAATGCTGCCTAATTAATATATAATGACTTAGTGAGATTATATTCATTTGCATTTGTTGGTGCTTTCAGAGCCTCGATTTACGCTTGCATATTTGGTGACATTTTCATTTGTTAACATTGAAGGAGGCGTGACCTTGACCAAATAAGTCAACTTAATTGCTTGGTTATCATATTGAATTCATTGCCATAAAATATTTGCGTATCCACATATTTTGTTATCTAGATTCAACTACGTAATTCATTTACTAGATCCACTTCAACACACATCTTGTTTATGCTTAATCTAACTAGATTTATAATAGATATAATCACTTGTATAAGATTTTTTACTACCAAATCTAAGTAATGTAGAGCTGCCTTTTTGAAAAAGTCAAATGAAACTTAAATTAGGGATAATGTTATTTCAAACAACATTCACATGAAACTCAAGATGCCAGTAGCATTGTTTCCATATTTGGAAATATGTGTGAAAATTTCCTAATTAATTCAAGCTTGAATGAAGTGTCGATTTTACCAATTTCTTGTTCAATGAAAATAATTTTTTGTTGACCATTGAACATTCTCAGTTGTTTATGCGGACTAGTGAAAGGTTAGTTACCTAACAAACAACCTCAACAAATTAATGGCTGAAGGAGGCGAGGTCCTCTAAACCTTGAATGAAGACTTGCTGGCCTACTAGGTCGGTATAATTAAAATATGGTTTAGTGTAGAAACTCACCTCCAAGGCTCCCGATGACTCCACTCCAGATAACAATTAATAGTATTCATCGACACTATAATTGCCTAGCCATCATAACCATTACTCTTTTAATTTTTGGTTATTTAATATTGTTTCTAATGTATTTAATGGTAACATATACAAAGATTATTTGAGATATTCAATATTAAGTAGTCATTCCTTAACAACCAACTAATTCTATGCATCATAATTTGACATTATTTGGCACTCTAAAATGGACAATAATCAAGCCTCCTTACAAGACAACCTATCATGAGAAGATACACCAATGCTTACATATTTTGAGTACACACTAATCTATGCACAATAGTTGTTTGAGATATAAAAATTTAAGATTGGGCTAAATACATGTGGATCAAGATTATTAAAAATTAAAAAATAATACTCAACATACATATTTAAGGATTTAGAATTCTAGTTCATTTAAATTCCTTATTCAACTTATTTTCATTCACAAAGGATTCAGCCATATCAATTTGGCATGCCATAATTCCCTATGAATCAAAATTAATAGAATAATTGAGTTATATTCACAAATGATTCTCTTATTAATTGTGATCTTAAAAACTTAGTCTTATGTTAAGCTTAAATGTTTGTTACTTGATGCTAGAAGTTGGGTACATGATCAATTCTTGAAGATAATCATTATGAATGTAGTTTTACAAAATTTTATAACATCTTACCAATAGTAATGAATAAATATTAAAATAGTACTAATATGCATAATAGATTTTGTAATTATCATATAATGTCAAGGACCATGATGAGATAATATATTCTACTCACATAGAATAGTTCTTAAATAAAACAGTAAAGATGGTATTCTTAATGAGAAATAAAGTATGTCATTTTGAAGCTTGTTAGGAGCTTATAATGTCGGGAGACCTTCATGATTTCTTAAGCTTTCTATTTAGGAATAAAAAAAACCTTTGTAGTCGTTAGAGGTAGTAATGTGCGGTGAGTGTGAAGTATTTTAAGTTCACAACAAAAACATTATCACCTATGAATTCAAGCATATTTACAAGGAATTGAACAATTGGTTTTCTTCAAGCAATAGTCTAAAAAAATTTGAGTTAGTCTATAACAATAATTTGGTTTTATCTTTGATGATATGTATGTAAAGCTTACAAATTGGTCCTTGGTGATAAAGCATTTTCATGCATAAATTTTCTCAATTTCAATGATTATAAGTGTTTGTGATGACTCTTGCATATGAATATAAGATGTACAAACTAAAAATAATTCATTGAAATAATAGAATTCAAAAAAAAAATAATGGAATTTTTTATTCTTCAATTCCAAATTTTTATTTCTAAGAATCCTATATTCCAATATCAAATAATTGAAAATTGAATCAAGTTCTAGGGGAACATTATCATAGCAATTCTTTTTTGCAATGAAAAAAATCTTCAAATAATCATGAAATGTTAACAATTCATATTTTCTTATGTTAATCATATATGATTTCGACATCATCAATGTTGTTCTCATGCAATGTACAATATTTCTTCACAAAAATAATATGTCATCTTTTTTCCAAATTTCTCTTGCAATTCATCAATGGAGGAACATGATTCATCATAAAATAAAATATTTGAATTAAATTCATCATATGAAGAACATTCACCTCAATCATGATCTAATATACAAGAAGGCTCCAAAAGTGTTTTACATTAACATTTTTGTGCACATTTCTTATGATAAAGCACAAAAAACCATATTGTAACTATTGAGAAATGTTATGTCCTTATGTTGATAAGAAATATTCATAATAATGCTATGAATTTTTTAAAAAATTTCCTCAACATTAAGTCGACATTTTGGACAAAATAGTTGGAAAGAATTTGGCCAAAATGAAAATGTTTACTTATGAACATTGGTGGGTACTTGATCTTGATTTTTATCATTTTGGTTCATAAAAAAAATGAAAAGAAGTACTGGAAAAAAAATCACTTAAAATTTTTAAGATATTCAACCATTGGGCTTTATTGAAAATTGACCACATATAATTCTATAACCTAGACTACATGACCACTAATGCACTAAACTTGTGTAGAGTGAGAAGGCTTTAGATTGACAAACTCTTATCAAAAACATTTTTACAAATCCTCTAACAAAAAGAATACAATTAGTATTTAACTCAATAACACACTTTTCTCCATGGCTTGAAGTAAATTCTTCTAATTTCTACTAATAAAAGGCCGTATTTTTTAACTAAATTTTGTGGCACCATAATGTTTCAATGTAATGTTGCTAGTCTTTTGTTCATTAGAAAGTTTTTAGTTAGGATCTTTCCTTGCTCACAAATAGAGCTAAGGGCATTTTTTTAGAATGTAGCTACAATTAAACTGGGAAAACATTAACCCTAATTTAATTTCATAAATACATCATAAATGTCACTAAAAATTTGAGATAAGAAGTTACAAAAGAAAATCATGATCTATGTTTTTGAATGTATGAATGTGCTATGTTATAGTAGTAAAAGAATTAACTTGAACACTATCCAAAAATGATATTTCAATTAATGTTCCGAGAAAGACCACCCATTGAAAGAAATAGTGGTAAATGACTAAATACTATTGAAATCCACCATACTTTTCTGAACCATAGTGTGGGAGAAAAATGAGGATTTTTTATAAGAATTTTTGTACTCATAATTTCATCCAAACGGTTTTATTACAATTAAGTAAATTTTTTCCCTCACAGTACATTAATGTCTTCATCAATTTCCTATCCTAAACATATTGCTTACACAACCTAAGCATACCTTACATTACTAAGATTTACTAGACATGAATATTGACCTACGCTATAGAAGTTATATCCATAAGAGTATTTAACCCTCCAACTCTGCTCACTAATGACATAACACATCCCATATCTCCCATGCATGTTGGCAATGTACATTGCACTACTAAATAATGCTACTCACGAGCACAACCATTTCCTACATGAATGACTCTACTTTTCAAAGGCCATCAAATTTTATGTTTGATACTAACTATTGTGTATCTTATTAGCATGTATATTTCATAACAATATCGTAACAAATGTTTGCATTAGACATAATGTTTTGAATAAATGTAAATTATAATTTTAACTTTATGTTAGTGAATTAAAAAAAGTGTCAAACTCAACTAGATGATGCTTACTATGTGATGTATTTGTACTATAATATATTAATGTTTTTGGAACTCTACTACACAAATGATGCATTAGTCAAGTGAAGCTATGATAAGTATGGTTTGATCTTAACATGAATATCTTATATAACAAAATTATCCCTATTGTTAAATTGGATTTATTATTATCTAAATAACTTCACAATAGATATGATGAATAATAATGAGATAATAAAAAAGTTCCTTATGCAATCCATGAATAAGAACATTTAAAAATATAATTTATCAATTTAGGGTTCATTTATAAAACTTTATCTAATCTTAATACATACATTTAATTATAACTTTTATCTTATTTCACTCACAAAAGATTCTTATGAATTATACTAATGTGCATCTATAAGCTCTTAGTTTTTATGAGATAAACATTAATACAATCTCTACTTTTGGCTCGCCATTAGGCCCCATGGGATTCTTTGATACCAACTATTAGTTTGAGGTCATTATGGTACTTTTTGTTAGGTTTGGAATTCAACTCACTAGATTTCATAGATCTGAGTCCAAGATGAGGGCAAATTTTGAATTATTAGAATTTTAAAATACTTTTGTATTGCACTACAATGGATCACCAAACATTACTTGGAATGATTAAAACAATTAAAGAATCAAGAAATAAGAAAGATAAATATGTACTAAAGAGAAGTGCTAGCCAAATATGACATGGTCTACCCAACAAAACTATGGACTTTATCAACCCTTAAGTTGTCGAGCTTAAGCTTATATGTACATAACTGCTCCTTCAGAAGTAGAGAAAGTTTTGCAATTGCTATTTACATAGGCTAAAGCATAAACCCAGCTCTACATTTTCATGAGCCCAAATGTTACCTTCATTACCTTTTTCTTAGAATAACTAAACCCTCATTTATTTTTTATGGTGTCAAAGAAAACCCTAACAAATCTTGAAAATAACTCTAAGAGAGTTCTTCCTTTCTTGAAACAAAGCACTCAGTGGGACTTCCTCTCTTTTAAACCATGTAAGAAGGAAATAAAGAGCAAAAGAATTATAATTCTAATCTAAAGGAAATAATAAAATACAATGCATTCTTTTTTATATATAAAATAATGAGTCATAACATAATGGTTGTTGAATTACTATCACCAAAGAATTTTTTGAAATTATTTTATGAAGAATGTTTTGTTATAGCTCTTCTAAGAACTCGCAAAATGCACATTCAAGCTTTGCAAGAAAATAGATTAAGAAAGTGTTGTATTACTAATGTCTTGAACAAGAATGTAGTATGCTAGGAAAAACATTTTATCCTTTTCAAATTTTGCAATTAAAATAAAACTTTTAAGTTGAATATTTAAATATGTACATTTTCTTTTACACATAAGTAGTATTTATTATTGTAGTCGTTTATTAGTTTAGCCTTACAATGAAATTGTTATCCTTATGTTTGCACAATGTTCACTTCAATGTTTGAGAATGATCTGATAATTTCTACACTAATGGCAAAGCTAAGCAGTATACTTCTTCGTAAGTTCGGTAACCTTATTAGATAATTCACTCCCTTCAACTTTTATTTTCTATGTTCAACAGACTATACATTTTATTTTCAAATTAGCTTCATTTAGAAACATAGTTTTGACTTAAGTTATATTCTCATTCATTATGTGAATTGACTCGTGTTATAAAATGATGTCATATTGAACTTGAAATTCCAATGGAATGGTTTCATGGTTATCATATAAAAGTCAAGTTGATCATCAACTCTTGTCTTTCTATTTAACATAAACCTTGAATGATCTATAGTGCGTTGGATTGAACATCACATGATTAATCAAGTTGTTTAGTGGACCTTAAAAAAATCAACATCTCCGAATTTGACAATTGTTATTGATTCAAAACTACGCGATTCATTGCCCATAATACACAAGTTTAGGTAGCTAAATACATTATTAAATGGACAACCCAATAAAGATTCTTTTAGTAAATTTAATATAAGAAAATTCATTTTTTACTAATTCCATTTCAAAGATATTTTCTTAACAAAATCTTGAATTTTTAAAGGTGAAATGTACTTACAAATGTGAATATTTCTTTTCAATTGAAGTTTAATATTTGAATATACCAAAGTTCATGTTTCGCTTAAGATTATTAGCCTAACACTTTCACTATTCCCAGAATTTAAATCTTTAATCTCAAGAGAAGTAATAGGTTTATATTCAATTTTAATAATGCTTAAAAAGAATTTTAAGTACATGCTTAAAATAAGGTGCAATTGCAGTTCATGATTAATCTCTAAAAAAATAATTTATTCATTACATAAGTACTCACTAGCACAAATAATGCCTTGAACAAAAACCCGTGTTGTGCTTCGGGTTTTGAGAAATCTTCCACAACCTTGAGCTTATTTTATATCATTCATATCACTTTTAGATGTTTATTCAAGCATCACATAACACCATAGAATAGGAATCATCATTTATGACTTCAAGTACGCTAAAAAATATCATGCATTAAGTAAACCATAAAATCGCAAAAAATAAGCTCCTTAAATAGTTTGGTGTAATCAAAATCATATTTAGACTCCATAGCACATGGTGCAAAAGATACCATATCTATGTGTGAGCAAATATTACAAAATAGAATTCTGCATATTAGCATAAAGCTCCCTTAATATACACATATAACACTCAAGACAGAAGTGAGTGAAATACGTTTGTGAAAAATTTTCAAAATTCATAGGTTTAAAACAAATTTTTTTGAATTGTGGTGAATAATTCCACTCAAACTACACTACTAAATTTGTAGGAAATATGTAAAGTAAAAAGAGCAAAAACATTGTTTTATATGTTTGGCATCTTACCAAATGAGTGAACATCTACAACCATTTCAATTGGGCTTAGCTTACCAAAACCTTTTGCTTTCTTGTCATTGTCAGTGAAGAAGCCATCATGTCATCCACCAAATCTTTGTAATTTAGGTGAACCCCCTCCATTGAGATATGTTTGCACTTGAATACTAACATTTTTATGAGATATTTATAAGGCTTAAACTACAACCTCATGTAAGATGATTTGTTAAACTTTTTTTTGGCTTATAAATAAATAAGAAGTGCTAAGAGACAAGCAATATATTCAAACAAAGGCTTACCCAATTGTAATATGGTCTTAGAATTTTAATTCTTAGGAGTTTTTGCCAGGTATAATCTTTCATAAAGGCCAAAGATTTGCACTAATCATTAACACGAGGGAACACAACCTAGAAAAAATTATTTTAAGAATTCACACCACACCATGAATTCTCACGAGATGGTGAAGTAGCAAGGTACACACATAAGTGATGTTCTTGGAATACAAAACAAGAAAATAACTTGTTCATTTAGATAAACCTGAAAGTTGGACTTAGCTATCAATTTTTCCAAAATTTTAAATAAAGTGATTGAGAACATTTTAGTTGACTTGATGTCCTCTTTTGAGCCATTTGCTATCCTTCTCAAGGCACCTCTAGAAATATATTATTGGATTGATTGTACATGGTACAATGTTATCAATCAAGATTAAAGACAATACTTTGTCAGTTTATTCAAATTTCAATACTTAAAACATGGTTGAGATGGCCATGTGGGTTGTTGTGGGTATGGGAAATGGTTGCCAAAACTTGTGATAATGGCGGTGGAATGGAACAGATAGAATTGAAAAATATTCCAAAACTCAATTTTAAGAATTTTTTAGGACATTTTAAAAATAAATTTGTACCAACAAAATTATGGGACATCTACAAGGATGCCTTACACTAAATTTGAAGCTAAAAATATCTAAAAAGCTAGAAATTGATCTTCACATAACTTAAAGTAAAGTGTAGATATAAAATATGAGAATATGTGTGTCGTTTGCATAACTTAAGACCTTATCTAGTACTTCAAGGACTAAGAAAGTGATGTTAGGCACCATTTCATTAGGAAGCATACAAAATTAAATGTGGTAGACATTTAATTGTTTGTTCACAAAATGCAACTAGTTGGCATCTTAATGAAGTTTCTCATGAAAGGCTTATTCAATAGAATTAGAAGACTTTTATATGAAGACAAAAGTAGCAAACATTAATCATAGTTTTAAGAGTAGTTCCTTGAGTGAAGGGGATCTGATCTATGTGCTTTTATTACTTGCAAAACTAGCTTCACTTGATAATCATTTAGCAAACGCATTCCTACACTACATGTAATTACTTTATGATAAACTTGCAATGTAACTTATCATAACAAAATAACAGGCTATTGGTCTAATGAGTAATAATCTAAAGTATTTTGATAATAAAAATTTATTTTAGTAGCATACTCATTGATCATCAAGCTTTGCTACTAGGTATGATAGTGAATAACTCTGGTATACCTTGAATCTATTAGTTTTCCTTTCTTGTCTTTGTTTAATACTTTGATGGAGACCCTTGAAAGTACAAATAAGTTTTGGGTTCTCAAGATCAAGCATTTATAACATCTCTTTAAGAAGGAGTGCAAAGGCTTATGGTATATAACATAGAGGAAGCTTATTTAGATATTTATATAGATATCTAAGAGATATATGTTATATCCATAGCAAATTGAAGGAACTTAAATATTTGTGGCATATTGATAGTAAGAAGTTCTTTCTTATACCAACATGATAATTCGTAGAAAATTAAAACCCAAATATATGTTGGTTTGAAAATGAGGTTCTCAACCACAAAAATTCATATCTTATTAAGGAAACATGTTTGATAAAACAATAAGTCAAATAAATGTTGATTAATAGTATGACTTATGTGGTATGGAAAATACTAATGTATTATGTAATGATTCAAAACTTTTATTATACTTTTGTAAAAGGTTTCTTGATCCATTTGATACTTAACTAATGTCTAACACAACATTCTAGACTAAAAAAAAGTCAATGAAAGAGAATATTTCAAACACTTCATAATATATTAGGATTATGAAAATGATGTTTATAAGACAACTACGATAAGTATTTCACTTTTAAATAATTTTCCTACAACAACAATTATTAGTCTAGAATAAAGATGTATAGATCAAATGCATTAATTATTATTATATTGATATGAATAAACTAATAATACTCTATTTGATATAGATATTATATTATCTTTTAATAAGAAAATCTAAATAATCAATACATGAATTCAAAAGGAGTAGATTTACTTCACAAAAATTATAAAAAAAATTAAGAACGTGGACTTTTAAGAAGAGGATCATGTATTTTTAAAGATAATTCCCTTGAAGTACGTTGCAATGATTAGAAAAAGATAATAACAAAAGAAAAACACATTTTGTGCTTTCATAGATTCTTGAAATAAATTGTTCTATTATTTACAAGATAGTTGTCATTATTATTGCCATAGTATATCGTGTGTTTTGTCTTTTACTCCTGATAAAACTTTTTGCTAATTGTGCTTTTATATGTAAATATGGTTAAAGGAACATGGTGGCGCATCCTAAATTATTTCATACGAAAATGACAACAGAATTCTTAGCAAGAGAAATCAATAAAATAAGGAAAAGAGCATTTTGTGCACAATTTACTAACTAGTTACTACTTGGAAAGAAGAGGAGGAGCTCCATGGAGACATGCCAAAAGTTTTTGAATTTGATTGATTTAATTCTTATATGGAGGGATGTTTGCAAAATAGCCAAATTCCTTTAAGATGTATATAATCTTTACTGAAATAATATAAGTTCCTTTCAAAATTTATTTTCAATATCATGAAATGAAATTTTCATACGGATATCTTGGATATGATCAAAAAGAATATTATTTAAAAGAACTAATAATATGGAGCGAAAGCCAATTATCATTGAAAAAAATGAAAAGAGGCCTAAATTAATAATTCTACATGAATTGGAAGAGGACATGTCATAAAAAGAAATACCAAAACATATTAAAAATAACATTAATTTAATTCTAAGGCAATTTTGAAAGAAATATAATAAAAGTTTTAAACTAAAAAGATAAGAATTTTTTGCTTAAATAAATAGCTCATAGAGTAGTTTTTTAATAAATTGGTCAAAAGATTATTGGATCTCATTTGCAATGGAATGTGCAAGAAATACAATTCTTTATGATGTTTTTATCACAAGGGTTATGTAACAAAAAAATTAATGTACTAAAAGTTGTGAATATCAAGAGGAATGTAATTGATGACAAAGATACTATCGATAGGAGTAAAATAAAATTTTTTTGTAAATGTTAGGTAAAGGGAGACAAATGAAATAATTATGAAAGTGCCTTTAAGAAACACGAGACCTATTATTGTGAGTTTAGACGAAATGGTTCCATAAATTGATGGAATCATGTAAAAGTTTTGTGGAATGGAGAGAGTGTCACTATCAAATGATAGTTGATAGTTTGATGATCATTTCAAGTAGTATTGAATGGTTAATGTACTATATGTTTGACCCTTAATTATGATGTCTTGTTTGATGATAAAAACCTCAAGTATTACTAATGAAATTTCCAGTAGAAAATGTGTATGTTCTATTAAGAATTAAAAGATTGGTTCACATTTATTTTTCAATTCATGGATAATGTTTAGATATTATAGAAAACATTTGATCATAGATATTAGAGTATTAAGAATAAGTTTAGTTAAAAACTACCTCCAAACATCATAAACTATTTTTTCTAAAATGACTAATGTAATGGCTCAATTAATTGCTAAGGAATTAATTGTTTTGTGGGATGACTGGTGCCATTGCCTTTGATTCAAGTGGTTTTAAATCGTCAGATCAAAAACTATAAAGGTGGATAAGATTTAGATGGTTAGATCAAGGTAGTTTAAATATGAGCCAACTCATCGAGTAGGATGGGATTTTAATCTTTTGATTCATCGATTGAAAAGCTGGGAATCATGTCATTTGTAGCATTCAAACATGGAGAAAGATGGATCATTTGACTCAAAGATAGATTATTTCAAAAATCTAAAATAATAAAAAAAATTTCAAAGAAGGCAAATATGACTTGGCTATTCAATTTTGAGCTAGGATCAAGTGCTTATGGTAGATGATACATTTATCATTCAATCAAACATCAAATGGTGAGAAAGAGCACATGTTTATCATTGGGTTGTTAGGACAAAGTTTGTTCTATATTGTTGAAAATAAAAGTAGTTTTCTCTTTATGTTACCCATCATGAGTGTATAACCATTTTGTCCTTAGGTTTTCATCACCTAGGATACACAAATGTTTATAGGTCATCTACTGGTGATGGGTCCAATAAGACCCCCATTCACATACAAAATTAAAGTTTATTACCATTCATTTCTCTACCTTACCACAATCTAGTTTAGGATGCACCCAAAATAATTTCTTGGCTTATTTAAGCCTGGTCTCCTATTCCGATGCTACCAAGCCAAGTTGTTCTTGGTCAACTCAAGTGCTTCGTAGATGGCCAACTTAGGGTGTGGCTTAATTTTTCTTAATTATGAAATTTAAAATAATTCATTTTTTAGTTTTTTAAAAGTTTAGCAATTAATATGAAATTTCGTAGATGCATTACATGGATTTAATCAAAAAAACAAGATAAACAAAAAATGAAATCTTATATGTTTTCTAAATCAAAGATGAAGAAGTTAAATGCTAAAATTATGATGTGAAAGTGAGTTTAATGAAGATCTAGCTTATAATCAACAAGTTAATATTCTATTTTATAATAAAAAGTTATTTTGAAGTAATTCTTGAAGCTTACTAAATACTTAAAGGTACTTTGCAGACCACTATATCACCATCTGAAAAGGTGTTAGGTTTGACCATTAAAAACCTAATCCACACTAAACAAGCCCATTTGAATAAAATACAAATATTTATAGCTTGACTCATCAAAAGCAAAGGTGACAATAATCTCTCTCTTTTGATGATTACAAGACAATTATTTAGATAAAAATATAAGTAAAAAACATATATTATTATGATAAGTGGTATTAAAAATGAAAAGTTGGTGCTCCAACTTAATTCATACTCCCCTTACTAAATGTTCTTACTCACTCATTTAAACCGTGGTTGTTATTCCACTTTAATATTATGAAAAGGAGGTATAATTGATACAATTTGTATTACACCTAATTATTATATTCTTAATTGAAATTGATTAGTTCGAAGGAATTTTGTCAATAAGTCTAACAATTCTTGTTTTGTAGAAACGTATGTGAATTTTGTTAGGCCTTTAACTACTTGGTCTCATATAAAGTGAATTATTAGACTATTTATTTGCTCCTATAATGATGAACATGGTTCTTTGCTAAAGCCAAGTCACTAGTATTATCAATTTTAATGGAAATATGTGAGAGATTTAAGCCATAGTCTTGAAATTATTGTCTCAATTATAACACTTGAGCAACACAACTTTTAGTCACTATGTACTTGACGTCTATGGTCAATATGGCTATGCAATCTTTTCTTCTTTCTTGACCATGAAATTAAAATATTTCTTTGTAATTGATATGTACCTAAGGTATTTTTCTTATCTACACTAGAGCATATAATGTCTGGATCTGGGAAACCTATAAGGTCTCATGAATGAACTTTTTTAGAATTCCTTAAACCTATGTTCACTGTACTTTCTATTTATTTGAAGATCAATTAAATCATATTTAGATGGATTTTCTTAATATTTTATTGAAATCTTAAACATAAGCTAGCACTAAATTAGATGTCCAATCTATTAACCATAAGGTATAGTAAAGATCTAAAAAGTTCTTCATAAAGTTGTTGATCAATATATTTCTCAATTTCATCTAAATCAAAATTAACTAATTGAAACATTAGTCTCCATATATTTCATATTTTCGTACCCAAATGTTTTGAATAAATATTTTAAACACTTATTTTGTTGGATAAAAATCTCATATTTTAGTTACATAATTTGTAATCCAAAGAAGAAATTCATTTCACCTATTATACTTATCTGAAACTTCCATACGATTAAGTCGCGAAGTTCCTTACACATTTTTCCATTTATGCTTTCAAAATTTGTCATCAATATAAACATGTATAAGCAAAAAATTATCATTGAAAGATTTTAGGAATTGTGTATTATCGATTCTTTTCTTTCTTAAAACCACTATCAACTAGATAGTTACACAATGTATGATAACATAAACAAGGTGCTCGCCTAAGGCCATAAAATCCCTTCTCAAGCTTATATACATAATCATTATGTATAGTGGTCTAAAAACTTACGGATTGTTCTATACACATATTTTCTTTATTATCTTATTGTGAAATAGAAATTTTGGATCGATTTCAAATCACCTAAAATTCTTATGACATGAATGTACTAAGAAAAGTTTGTTGCCCTATAATCATTTTACTAATAGAAATGACACCTCAAAATATATACCTTCAACTTGGTTATAATGCTTACTAGTAGATCTACTTTTGTTTCTAGAGATCACTCTATTTTCCACTTATTTATTTTTAAACAACCATTTAGTTCCAATCACTTTTCACTAGGCTTAAAAACTAGTTCCCACACTTGGTTTCTTTCAAATAAATCTTACTCTTCTTTAATTACTTAAACCTAATAGTTAACCTAATGGGCTTCCCTTATACATACTAATTATAGGAAAGATACAAATGTACTATGATTAATTCAATCATAAAGGTTCTTGTCTTAACTTCTTGATTAACTTCTCTTATAATTTAGTCTTTTTTATGTGAAGCTTGGCATTTCTAATCCTTAGGTAATTGATGGCTAGTCTCTTCTTCTTCTTGTATTTTACTTTCTCTTCCACTTTCATCTTTGTTCAAGTCTAAGTTACTTTAAGGCATTATCTATTAATGTAAAGCTTTATTAATTATCTTATAAGTAGTGTCATTAAGGACTATATTCATAATTAGCTCTATCTTTTAAGCATATCTGTTTTAAACATTATAAGTTTTTCAAAAAGAAGAGATCCTATAAAAATTTCTAAGCATACTTTTTCGTCAAACTTCTTCAAGTTGGATCTTTTATATTTAAGAAATGGTGCATTTATATCCAAAAATATGAAATAAACTTAAATTTAGTATTTTATTTTTAATAACTCTTAAGACATTTTTTTAAATATTGGCCTTAAATTAATTCTATTGATTGCATAACAAGTTGTGTTAGTTTTCTTGACCAAAAAGGATTTTTGTAGGTTGTGTTTTATTAACATAGTTCAACCCATCTCTATCAAGGTCCTTTTCTTTCTTTCTACAATCCCAATTTTACTGATTGGAATAAGAACATGTAAATTGATGCCCCTCATTTTTAAACTCATTTCTACTATCACATTGAATACAAATTTAATTTGAGATTGGCTTACCTTTCTATCTCTTTTATTAAATTGACAATGATTTCAATTGTCACACTCTTACCCTTAAGATACACAACCCAATTATATCTAGAAGAATCATAAATAATCATAAATTTATATTTTTTCTAACTAAAATTTAGGATTGTGTGAGTCTAAAAGGTATAAATAAATTATTCCTAAAGGCCAGCTAGTAGTTAAGTAATTTTTAGGTTTAAAAGAATTATTTAACTTGCCATGCTTTTTAGCATGATTCATACATTTTTCAACTAGTTTTGTTTGGCTTGAGAAGGTCTCTAACTATATCTATCTTGCTTGTCTTCCTTAATGTTGAAAATCCCATGTGACCAATTTTGATCATCTTCTTCTTAAACATGTCTTCAAATGTTACCCATCTATTTGGGCCACATCTTATTAAGATAAATTTTGATCTATCTATAGTCATATGTCTTGAGCATCCACTATTTAATTCTCAAGAGCTAGATTTTGATTTTTTTTCTCTATGTAAGGCTACATAAATTATAAAAGTTTTTCTTATTAATCATAAAATGTAAATTTTATTTACCTTATTTCTCCTAATTCCAAAGCTTATTGCTTCTAACTTATTATTGTTTCCAAAGCACTATATCTTTATAAAAGGATTATTAAACAAACTCATTTTAAATACTTTATTCTCTAATCTTATGAACCCAACAACCTTGACTTAGTCATATGAAACAAGGTTTTGAACTAGATATATTTTCCCTAATTTCTTAATTCTTAAAGGTATGATTTTTTTACAACTATAAAAGTATGTAATTTTAAAATATTAGACATTTTCAAAAGAATAACTATTTATGTTTAGAAAATTAAACATCATGTGAAGTATTAGAAAATTTTTTTGTACAATAGAATAATTTTTTTTCCAAACTCATTCTTTTTTTGAAGAAGTATTCTAAATGATCATGGAATCATTTTCATCATATAAATTTTTGACAATCTCTTTCAGTAAATAGTCAAAATGATCATTTTTTTCTTTGTAAAAATTTTAAATTTTTTATGTACATATGTTAAAGAAGTTAAAACACTGACAACTTTTATGTAATTATTTTCAAAAACTTCACAAGGCCAAGAGCTTACCTTAATCTTTTACTCTTCACTTGATATGCATGATCAATCATCATTTGTCATGAAGCATATCATTTATTCCTCCTCACTAGTTGAAGTTATGGAATCTAATTCTTCTCAAGTACTCATAGTAGCTTGAAAATCATTCTTTTTTTTATTCTTTTCATTTTTTCTTCTTTATTTTTGATGTATTTGAATTGTAAAAAAGCTTCAAAAATATGATTGGTTTAATGACAATCATAGCATGTTGGTGCTTCATCTTCTCTCTTGTTTTTTTTATGAATTTCAATTTACAATTTTTTTGTAAAATTTTTATCTAAACCATTAACATGAAAATTTACGTCTTCCTCCAAGTCCATAGAAAATATAGATTTTGTATCGATATTATCTTTCATAGTTTTAAAAGCTAATTGTTCCTTGTACATTGCTCCAAGCATTGATTACTTATATATGCCTTCTTTTCAACTCTTTTATTCATCTCCTCTTTGTCATTAATAATTCTCTAAGGAACTCATCTCATGTGAGCTTGTTAAGTCTTTGGATGCCTTTATTACTGTTGCAAGAAGATCATACGCATTGGGTCCCTCACCACTTTTCTGACAAGATCTAAATTAGAATGTATTTTTTCAAGATTTTCTAATCCATTAGTAATATTAGTAAATCACATAGACAACTTCTTTATAGTTTCTCTTTAATTCATTCAAAAAATCTCATAAGCACGTGTAAAAATATTTATCTTTATTTCTTCAACTTACAAACTGGCTTCATAAGTTACATCTAACTTTTTCCAAACTTTGCGTGTAATATAAAAATTCATAACTTGATTAAATTCAATTGTAGACATACTACAATGAAGGTAGATGAGTGCTATGATATTTAATTATAATTCGACTTTGTGCACTAAACAACTTCATTTCATTAGAAGTAAACCCTATAGTTTTTGTGAGAACTTTCCAATCTTGTAAATCAATTGATTGGATAAAAATTATAAATCTATTTTTCATAAATTAATAAAATTTTATGCTTAAATATTGACAAAATGACTAAACAAGACATTCATCTAGTGTTGCACCAATATTAATGTTGAGTTATAACATATTAAAAACATAATTAATGATGAAAATTAACAAACACAAATTTTGGAAAGCACACAAAAATGATAAGATAGAAATTAAACATATTATACAATAAAAATGTTAAATAAATGAACAAAACAAATAATTAAAACACAAATGATCGATCACCTGAGTCATTTGACACACAGTTTTTCAAGGAACCCATTTGACATCAATTGAAATAAAAAGTAGCATACAAATGCCACATAGGGGGTGACTTATGAGTTTTAAAATATTTTGTTTTTCAGATTATATTTATTTTTGAAAAATTATTCTTCAAATTAATTTTATATATATGAAAAAAAATTGATTTTATATATGTTAATTTTTTTGTTTTATGATTAAAAAGCCTAAAATGAAAAATAAATTAATATAGTTAAAGCTTCAGATTAGTTTGTTTAAACTAAAACCTATGTACATCATTTAACATATTACCTTTTATGTGTTCAATTATAAAGTAGGCTTTTGTGAGGTTAACACCAACTTGGTTTTTCATGATGTCAAACTAAACTTAGGATTTTAAACATTCTAGGCTATCCAACCCAAAAAAAGAAAAAATATAATAAGAAAGAAAATTATAATAATTTTGCACAACTTTCAATGCTTGTTGGTTAATAGAAGAAGACACAACAAGCTTAAAATTCATAAGACAAGTAAGAAATTGAAAGTTTAGAAGTGCTAAGATTAGTTAAAAGAATTTAATGTTTTATGAAGAACTAATTGTAGTTGCTATCAAGAGTTTTTACTATAGTAGAATACCATGTTGTGATTTATTGAGATCTCAAATATTGGTTCAAGTTTATTATTTATTTCATGAACAATGGTTAGATTTATATAGAAGCATTTGGTCAAAACTATTAGGAAGTTAAGAAAAAGTTATTTTAAATAGTGCTTCCAAATAGCTTAAAAAGCTCTTCAAAACAATATAAAATATTTCTTTCGATTGGTTAAGGCAATGGCTCCACCAACAACTAAGAAATTGGCAATTAGGTGGGATTGATCAGTATCGTTGGATCTTATTAGAGAGGTATTAGACTGTAAGATAAAATACTATTAAAATAGATTAGTTCTTGATGGTTTGATCAAGATTGATTAGATCTAATCATCTAATTAAGAAAGATGGGATCTAGATCATTCGATTCATCATTTGTAACGGCAGAAAAGATCTCAATAATAAGATTCAAATATGGATAATGTTAGGCCTTCTAATTCATGGGTAGATTGTTTTGAAAGGTAGAAATAACAAAGCAATTTAATGTTTGTCCCACATTACCAAAAAGAAATGTAATTTTCGCCTTACAATACTTTTCATGGGTGCACAATGCAAGAGTACTTGGGATTTCATCACCTGGGCCACACGTATGCTTATATGTAATTTCATTGTTATGGTGATGACTTGATCTCTATTTGTTCAGCCTAAATCAATCCTCTATCTTATCTCAGCAAAATTTGTGAGTGCACCCTAACAAATTTTAGGGCTAACTAGGCAAGTCTTTAGCTATTCTCTTGACTTGATACTTCTATTCCCACTTGGATTGGTTGGCCCAAGGACTTTGTACTAGGCAAGCTTGGGGTGTGGCTTAAAGTTTTTTTAATTATGAAAAATTAATAGAATTAATTTTCTGATTTACCTAAAGTTTAATAATTATGTTAACATTTTGCAAAGATCTATTAGATGGATTAAATAAAAAAAAATGGATAAAAAATGAAATCCTATAAGATTTCTTAAATCATAAAAATATTGATTAAATTAGATACTTAAATTACAACTTGAAATTGAATGAAGATGTGTATTATAATCAACAAGCTGATGTTCTATTTTATAGTAAACAAATCTTTACAAATTTGAAACATATACCATGAATCCTTGAATTTTATTGAACACTCCAAAGTACTTTGAATATCTTTAATTCATTATCTTTAAATGTATATGCCTTTTTCTTTAAAGTTAAATCTGATTCACTATAATCAAGCCCATTACAATAAAATGGTGAGCATTCAAGGCTTAACTCATCAAACACAAAGGTAAGAAAATAAAATATTGTTAGATACACTTATTGGATCAAGAAAATGATGCCAAAACTTTGAATAATTTTAGTTCAGCATATAACCGACAAATCTAGATTTAATTGAGTGTGAATATACTAGTAATGGAGGAAATAACTTTAGAGCGAACTAGGTGTAGCTAACTCCAAACAATACACTTATTAGATAATGTACGAAAACTCTTATAAATCCATAATGATCTATTATTCATGCTTTGTAGGAATAAAACTCGTATCTATTTCACATGGTTGTATTTAAAATGGTGAGTTATCTTGACATCTGATTGCATAATTATGTTATTAGATAATTGTACACATGCCCACCTTCAAACACCTAATTAGGTCTATCATCTAACTGCATAATTTTGTGATCTAAATATCAGATTTAAATCCAAACATGAGATCCCAATACAAATATAATAGTCTAGATCAAATCCTAATTTCTAAGTAGAGCTGATTTAATTTAGAAGTATAATCATTCATTTTTGTATAAAGAGGTTACAGAGGATTATGATGGAGGAGCTCTTACATAACTATTCTATTAATAGTTATTTTGAGCTATTGAGAAACTTATAATTTCTTATTATTTATTAATTAATCGATTTTGCAAATAGTTTTAACCTTTAAAAATTTTCATAAACAAGTGAATTCTTAGAAAAAATTGAATAATCTAATTTCTTACAAAATTTGAAGAAATTTTTTCATGTCATGACATTTAAGTCGTTAGCACCTATTACTCATTCTCACTTCCTTATGTTGTGTCCTTCAATCATCAAATGCCAAATCTTAATTTTTTTCTCAAATCAATGAAGTTCTCAATTTTCTTTATTTCTAATTGATTCAATCAAAACTTTTTTGTCTAATTAAGCATTTTTTTAATCACTGGTCTTTTATTTGTATTAATTTTTATTTTTTTTGAGTGAGTTATTTTATTTTTTCATATTAATTATATTGTTGGACATAATACCTTATTTCTATTGCTTTATTATTATAAGAGTTTAGCCTAACCATTTTATGGTGAAAGGCTTATATTTGTTGCCATACTTTTAATTGATTTTTGCTAGGAGTATGTGCAAGTTTGATTTTAAAACAAAGTAGCTAATAATCATTTGTGAATATTTTTTTATTTATTTTTATTATTTTTCATAATTTTCATCAAAATTTATAGTTAAAAAATCAATCTATTTTACAAAATTAATATGTTTTAAAAGAAAATTAACATTAGTTAACAATCACTTTTAAAGATGTACTTAAGTTTATCAAAAAATTATTTTAAACTATCTTCTTTTAATATTCTATAAGTTGTCAAAATTTATTTTCCAAAAAACTCACATCTATCTTGCTAAACCACCGAACATAGAGTGTATATAGAACTATACAAATTATTTTAGTATTTTAGTTTAGCTCTATGTCTTTGTTGTAAGATAAAGAAACAAACTAATGATCTTTCAATGAATTTGGGTCTGCTTGAATGTGGACAAGATAGTAAAAAAGGATCATGGAGTGGAATTAGAATGTGTATGGAATTGATCGTACATGCTTATTATTGTGTTATTCACCCATTGGGTGGTCCAAAATATAGGATAAAATAGTTGTATGGGTCAAGAGGCTGTTTGACAAAATATTTTTAACTCAATCTATTTGTTAGCAAACCATAAGCACTTTTTATGCATTTTTATTGTTTGATGTCACCATTGTAATAACAAGTCCTATAATATTGAAGTTTATATGAAATTGTGCAACAATGAAAAAGTAATTATAATTAAGATACAAATTACTTTAAATAATAAATTTTTTTTCATAATACAGAAAGAAAAAAAAATATTTGTTTTTGAATCATGGTCAGTATTCTAGTTTATTAAAAATTGTAAAACGAAAGTAAGGCTTGAACTTTAAGATAGTTTTTTTATTAATAATAAATGAAAAATATTACTAATGAATATTAAATTTCAAATACTATATAAAAAAGAATTTAAAAAATAAGTGAAAACTATGAACATCAAACATAAAATATTATAGTAAAAAGTGTTTGTGAAAAAAAAATTACAAAAAAAGAACAAAAAAGGAAAAATTATATAAAAAATACTATAATTATTAAAGTTCGTATGTATAGCATGTTAGGAAAGTTTTTTTTTGATAATTTAATCATAAATAATATTTGATAAAAGAAAATGTTTAAATAAAACAAAATTACCAAGGAAAAACGTTTAATATTAAAAAAAAATTGAAATATATTATTTAAATATCATTTATTAAATTTTAATGGTAAGAAATATGTTTATGCAGATATTTGCAAGTTTGGGAAAATGTAACTAAATATAACTATTAAGACAATTAAACAATTAGATAATTAGACAATTAGACAATCGAACCATCCAATACTGTGATTAATATTTATTTCGAAAATTAACTCTATTATCATAACATAATGAAACATCCAATATTGACAACATAGTGTAAAATTATAAAAATTATAGATATTTAAAAAATTAAAAATATCAATGAAAAGATTTTGCGTAATGTTTCACTAAAACTTTTTTTTAAAAATATAACTGTAGTAATACTAAAAAAGTATGCATAAAAATAGTTAGATAATAAAAATATTTGAATATTTAAAATCAATTGGGTGACATATCGATCGCAAACATACACCAAAAATATTATATTAGATTTTTTTTTCAAAGTAAAATTATACAAAGACATAATAAAATTATCTTAATTTAAAGAGGTTTAGTGGTTGAAAAGCATGTAATTCAATGATATTTTATGAAAAAAAATTATTTTAAAAATAATTAAAAAATTCAATATATTACTTGAATAGAAACTTAAAATTACTTAATAATATGTGAATACTAACATACATGAAAAACCTAGCAAGTATTCAAACTTATGTATCACATGAAAGTTTTTTGTTAAATATCTTTTATGAATTTTTCATTATAACTAAAAGAAAGCAAATGTTGGAAAATAATTTTGAAATATTAAATTATTATTTTAATATCATTTAGATCCCAAATCATTAAAATATGAAAATACTCTAAATATTTGTAAGATTCACTAACAAAATACTATGTTAATAATAAAAAGATACAATTTTTTTACTTTGAAAAAGTACAATTTATTAAATCATAACGATATCAAATCTTCGTGTTATTAAAAAAAACAAAAAGTACAATTGTTTTACAGAAACTTTTCGTAATAATAAATTAACAAACTTACAAAGAAAAAGTCAACAGTTATGCTAAAAACACAAAAGTTAAAATGAGAATACAATGAAAGATAAAAATGTCAGAAAGGAATCCAAGGAAATAAGGACATATGGCTCACCTTTAATAATTCTTATGATAGATGTAGAGAATGCATATGATTCCATCAATGAGCCCTTCTTATGGTTTATCTTTTGTAACATTAAGTGTTTAGAGATGTCCTATGATTGCAATGTAGAGTTTATTTTAAAAAGTCATTACAAAATAAACATTAATTATAATAAGTCAAAGGGAATACTTGTATGCATAATCAATGCAATATTTTCATCATTTGTCAAATATCTTTGCCCTTAAATTAGAAGTACTAAAATATATTAGTGAAAACAATAATAGAAACATATTTTAAATTTGAATAACTTGACACAATTTACGTCAAAAAAATATTTCTCAACAAGAAATGTAAATATTAAGTCATAGAAGTAAATACAAAAATATTAAATACAAGTAAAGCTTGAAGATTTTAAAAATATTATCATAGTAATAATAATTACAAGCAATGCAAATTTTTTTGCTAAAATTATAAAGAAAAAGAAAAAAAATCATCTAAATTTAATTTTTACTACAATATAATATAAAATTTTTGTAAATTATAAGAAACTATCTTGATCTATCAATCATGGATATATCATTATAAAAAAAACTTAAAAACAATATAACAATTTAGAGTTATAAAGATTTTCATTAATAAAAAATAAGTCCTTTGCATCAATAGAATTTGTTTCTTAATATTAAAAAGTTATATTAGTGCAAAAAAAGAAATTTATAACTAATTAAAAAATTTTATGATTCATCTCCAAAAATATTATTTCTTATACTCAAATTTTGATAAATAAATTAACACAATACAATTTATTAAAAATGTAAGAAAATAAGTATGTAAGTCATTAAATAAAATTATATTTTCAAAAAATTATTTACAACACTTAATAGCATATATTGTGAAAATATAAATTTGTTGAATACAATATTCTAAATAATTAAAATAGAAAAAATAAAAATGGTCAGCTTGATGATATGACATTATAGTTCTCTAAATGTATTTGTGTGAGCTTGCTAATTACAAAGGTCATAAATAGATAAAAGACCATATAAAAGAAACTAAAAATATTAAAATCTAACAGATGATGACCCTATTAAATCATTTAGTAATAAACAAATAACTAATAAAATTTTTTTAAAATGACATAAAATGGATTTTTATGCATGTGTAATTTGAGAATAGAAAAGACAAAAAAGAAGTCATTAATCTTTGAGAAATTAAAAGATAAAAAAATCATGAGGTTTTAGAAAAAAAAATTATCACAGTAATGTATGTACATTAAATATCTATTTAGAAAAAAGTACTTTTATTCAAACACAATCTAATTAAAAAAAGTGCTTTGCAAAAGACTTTTTTTAAATTGTCTTTAATGACATTATAAGAAACTTTTTGAAAGTCATTTTTAAATTAGGCAAACTGTTATGTGATAATATTGTTATTCTAAAATATTAACTAAATTAAAGTAAAGAAAAATCAAAAGTAGCATATAATGATGCAAGATCATCATACATTAGCTCACAAGCATACAGTTGTTGGCGTCCAGTAGTTCAAGAACTTTGTCGTTACAAAATATGGTTGAAATCGGTTTAAAAACACTTAAATTTGATTTTCTTGGTTGTTTTCATTGTCATCCTTCTTCCATCACCATTGCAACCATTAGCATCACCGTCAGAAGTTACTGAAGCCACTTATCTCCCACCAACTTGACTTGCCCCAACCAATGGACCTCTTAACCACTTGACCTGCATCGACATGATCAACGAACATGTCAACTTATTGACCAAAAGTAGAACTAAAGCTTCAACATGTCTTTGCCAGTGTCGCTCATCGAAACGTAAAACTAAAATGAGGCACCGATATGTTTGAATCATGTGAATCGCTCCATTGCTTCGTCGTTTTCCATTGGAACTATTAATTCAATTAATTTTATATCCTTTTTCACTTTTTTAAATTACTAAAGAAGATTTAAGGTCCATATAAAAAGGAAGCACCTTATGAGATGAAAAGAGTAAAATGAAATTTCTTTTGTTTATATATTTTCACCTTTGTAAAAATAGTGTGTATGTCCAATCTTAGTTGGAGAGATTCTAACTTTTCTTGCTAGAGACAAGGATAGCAAATGAGAGATCTTCCACTAGAAAAGTAGATAATAAAATCTCTTATAAAAGATAAGGATTGAAGATAAGAGACTTTTCATTAGGAATGTCATTGACTAAACAAATTCTTATTTTTACTAACATTAGTATCTTTTCATCTACCATTTTACTCTCTTAAAGTAATCGCCAGACTACTACCTTTCCCAGTAAAGCTCCAAATCATATCCTATTATCTTATTACTCTTCTAAGCCAAGCTTCACCACTGACCCTAAACCAATACCATCTTATCTTTTCTATCTTTAGTGCTCCAAACACCACTACCTTTGGAACTATAGGATATTATCATCAGAAAGAAATGATCTTTAAATAACTTTTATTTTTTAGTTAATAACAAAAGTCAGAGTTATTTTTTCTATTAAAGTAATATATATTTAGTTATTTTAAATTTTTTATTTTGTGTAAAATTAGATGTAAAAAACTGACTTTATAAGATTTTATGTTTAATGCTTAAGGTGTTACCACTGACTCAACTTAATAATCTACGCTACTACATTGGATTGCTACTATATTTGAATAGTTCAAAAATATTGTACTCTCTACTTAATCCCAATTAATGTATAATATCTTTTCATATTCCTTAATAATTTATTAGACTTCTTGAATATTATAGGCTCCAATTTAGACTATCATAGAAATTTAAATCTATCTAGCATCAAAAAAGCTTCCATTAATAACAACACCATTTTACCATTGTTAGTAGAAGCATAACTATTCAAACCACACCTATTTTGCGCTTGATAAGCTTGTAGTTAGCTTTACAAACTTTATATTTGTACCAATGACAAAGTACAAGACATTTCACTGAAGTCCACTAACTTTTCGACAATGACCTTGTAAAATTCCCATCAATCAAAAGGGTACAATATAGCTAACACAATTACTACTACACTTAAAAGAAATAATTCAACAGTTTATATAACTCACAAAAAATGATATGACATAACAACCAAATATTACGAAAGCATGTTGCCATGTTAGTCTATGTAAAACCTTGATGTATTAAAAAAGTTCATGAACTAAATGAACTAAAGCAAACCTTCCTTTTTTATTTTATATGTAAAATTACTTATTAATAGATTGATTGTCATATTCCTTCAAAAATAACTTCCATTTATATGAATCAAAAGAATATACGAAAGTTAAAAAATTCCAACAACAAAATTCCATCCTTAATGAAATTAATAAGTATTAAATTATAATTTCATATAATATGTGCCTATCCAAATATATTCCTTTTAGATATCTCAATGTGTCTTACTTATACAAGTACATTGTAATACACAATTAGACCAACCCAACCCTATTTCTTAAGTCTCAAGAAAATGTTGTATGATGCAAAAATATAGCATACAATGTCTTTTAAGAGAAGCTCACAGTAATAATCATGAATTATTATCATTGCATGAAAAGTAGATAAAACACATATTACACAAATAAAACCAATAAATGCTCAAGTACTCAAACCTAACTCATATATAAGTCTATATCATAATGGAATGACATTAATATTGCACTAGTAGAATAGAAATCTATTTAAAGATCATTTGTAAAATTGATCATATTCATATGATTATGTAGTATAGTCCTACAGCAATGCACATTTCAACTAAATTAATTTAATGGTACTAGTATGACCTTATGACAATAAAAGTACAAATAATTTAGCTAACCTAAAAATTAAGTCCTCAACTCTTAGCTCATAACTATTCGAGATTGGTAATGATCTATTGTATTTACACAACATTTCAAAGTTTACATCACATACTTAATATCTGTTAGCTTCTTATCCAATTATCGAATGGCTACATCTACGGTACAACATATGATATAATCCTGTATGAATGTTTAATATTACACACCTAAACACATATTGCAAATACTATAATAAATGCATGTCTCTCATGACCACATTAAACTTAATCTACATAATAAAGTTTTATTAAGATACATTTATATGAATATAGGCATGTATGAAATTCATGCCATATGTTCACCCAAATTTAACAATATGAGTAATATAATGCAATCATATTTGTCATAAAAATATAAAGTAAAATTCTTTATAATTCTCACAAAAAAGGTATAGATCATAAAATTTTTATAGGAAACAATTCCAACAAGTGATAGAAAAATGAATTCTTAATTTACAAGTAGAGCTACATTTGGGCAAAGCCACCAACACTCGTTACCTTATCTTCAAATGTTAATTACTCTATTTACACTTGATCAAAATTTTTAATTGATTAAAAAATGTTTGACTTTGTGCTGCAAGATTCAAAAATCACTCAAAAAATAATTATTTAAAAAACATCACGTTTCATTGGCATCAAAATGTGTTTGGCAGTCGATATTCAACGATTAGAATTGTTTGTGTTTCACTCAAAAAACCTCTTTTCAATATGTCGATATACTTATTTCTCAAAAATGTTTATCATTAAAGAGTTTTAATAGTTTTGAAAATATCAAAATGATTTATTGTAAACAAATATGTTCATTCTAAAAAATGCATAGTTGGTATTCCTTATAATTAAATAAAAAGTATTACAATGATAAGTGGAACAAAAAAATAAGAAAACCAATCAAATGGCACATAATCATTATAGAAACTATTTAAAATATTAGCAAAGCACAACAAAACTTTATTAAAAATGGAAAAAATTTCATTAGAAATAAAAAAAATCCAAATTCATAACAATTCCAAAAAATAAAAAGATAATAGAATGTTCAACATATTAAATGCTATGTTTAAAACAAATTTATTTAAAAAATTTCTCAAAATGTGATGTGCAACAAATTCACCAAACCAAGTCATTGAATGGTTGAAGCTTCACCTTCCTTTCTTAAATGTGTAGAATTTAATCTTGCAATTTGATTACTCATTTTTTATCATGTAATGGTCCATATTAAAATCAATCATCTATTTATCATTTAACATGATTCAATCACATAAATTTGAGATTTAATCATCTAAATTAAAAATACCTAAGTGGTTGTCATTTTCCTTGAACTAATTACATAATTTTTAATATAATGATCTAGATTAAAATCCATCGTGCGGCTCTCAATTCGTACAATTTATCCTCGGCTTAAACAATTCGAATGATGCTTGATGGATTTAAATGTTAATTTTATGAGCACCCTTGAGCCACCTAACCCAACATTTATTATAAATTATTTTTAAATAGTTATTCAATTCAAGCCATTCTACCCATAGTGACAACTTAGGATGTTCTATAATTTCTTTTAGTCATTGAAATATGTCAATAAATGATATATTTTTGATATTAAAAGTTGGTAAAACAATAAAAAGAAATTCATGCTATAGAATTTAAGCCTTGACAGCCTATGCTAACTATAATTTCCATTTATTGTGTCTGTTATTCTTCTAGCTCTATCACTACTTTCTTTTTCATTCAAGAAGAAGAAAAATACATTTGATCTTTATTATATATTTCATCGACAATAGGATTACTATATGCATCAAAATCAAATGTCTTGGTGTAATTTTTTTTCTAAATGTTTCATTTCGTTGAAGGATTTCTATTACCCAATTATTTTATTTCGTTTTTGTGGTTATCGTCCTTTTTTTAAAAGTCTTATACAAATTAGTTTGTTTCTTATAGCCCTTATTTGGGGAACTTGTAAGTTTGAATATGAACTGAATCACCAAAGATTATTGAATTTTTTTACTATTTCCTATTTTGTTATTTCAATTTTTTAAAAATTTTAAATATAATTAATATATTACATAAAAGTAAAATTTACAAAAAAATGTTTAACAAAGATTTTATTAAGGTTAAGAGACAACATAACATTGTTATTACATTATTTTTTAAAAAAAATACCTTTTCATAAATTAAAATATTTTTCTTATCAATTCTTCCCTCTTGATAAACCAAGTTTCATTTGGTATTAGAATCACCTCCCTTTCTAATGTGATGATGTATATTGTCCATGGAGAACAATTGCTTAAATTAATATATGAACAAGTTTTGGTGAACATCATTTTGAAATGAAATGTAGTGTGTCAATCTTGCAAGACGATGGTGAATTGTGGACTTAAAAATTGTTTTTGTTATTTTTGAATGTATTTATTTCTTAAAAAGAATTTTATGTTTATTTGGAACTTTGATTATAAATATATATATTATTTTTAATATGATTAAAAAAGTAAAGATAAAAATTACAATAAGACAATAATTTTTAAGTTTTTCTATTCAAATAAAACCTACATCCACCCCCAATCGTGGACAAGAGAAACACCACCCATAAATGATTAAAACTTAAAGTTTTTTGGTTTATGTCTAACCTATGAGCTTTTTGGAGGTTCAATTATAACTCATGCTTTTGTGAGCTTAATCCAAACTTGATTTTTTTTTAGATCAAATTAAACTCGAGCATTTACAAATGTTGGCTCGCATAATCCAGGAGCAAAATAAAGTGCAACAAGATGAAAATAATGTGATTAATTTGTATAACTTCCAATACTTGTTGATTAATGTAACAAAACACAACGAGCTTAAATTTAAGAAGAGAAATGAGAATTTAAAAGTTTAAAATGACAAGTCATAGCTAAAAAAATTTAACGACTTAAGAATGGAGAAGCCATAGTTATCACTAGTAGAATTTATCTTAGTAGAATATTGAGCAGGGTTTTGTTGAGATCTGAAAGATTGATTCACATTCATTAGAAAAATTGATAGAAGAATTTTGATTATGGTCACTATAGATTGTAGAAAAGTTATGTAAAATGTTATAGACAAATAACTTAAAAAGCTTTAGCAAATAAGTTAAAATTGTTTTTTCAAAATGGCTAATGAAAGAGCTAAATAATAAGCCATTAGTGGTTTTGGACTAAGTCTATTGAATCTGATCAATGGTCATAAAGACCATCAAATCTAATGCTGAATAAGAGGATCAGTTACGGACTATTCAATTAAGATAGATTTGATATACACTATCCAATCGTGTCAGATGAGATCTAGATCATTCGATTCAACATAGATAAAGTTAAAATAAACCCAATCGTAAGATTCAAATAGGATAATTAAGAGCCACACGATTTAAGGATAAGACGAAAAGAGTTATAGTCATCCAATAAGTTAGGAAGAAGTTGTGGCCATTAAATGTGAGGACAAATCAAATAAAATTGGTAGAATCGCTAATTACCAATTAATAAAGCAGAGGCAAGCCCACAGTGTGATCACAGTTTTGGATACAGATTGTCACATGGGATTTTGTCCCATATTATTGGGATGGAGAAGTATTTGGACTATATAAGCTTTCACACGAGATTAACATTCAAACCTAATTGGAGTTGTCTCCCCACTTTTCTTCTAGTATTCTTGGTTCGAGTGTGGCCCAGCTCAATCCAATGCCTTATCTCACCCAGTTTAAGAATTCACCATCAACTAGAATGACCTTGAACAGAATTAGTTTTGACTATTTCTTGAACTGAGGCTTGCGAGTTCCTGCTCTTGCTAGCCCAACTTAAGAACTTTGCACTTCGGCCCAAGCTACGATGTCGCATTTTTTTATAATTGAAATTATGAAAAGTTTAACATAATTGTTTTTAATTTAATTAAATTTTATCGATCAAACAAAATTGAAATTTGATAAGGATAAGATTTAATCAAGAAAATTATTATGGAATTAAAAACTATAATCTTGTTTGTTTGCTCAATCTAGGAGATGGTTGAACAATTTATTACTTAAATATGATTTGAAATTTAAATGAAATAAGACTATCATAAAATTAATAAGCTAATATACTGTAATTTAAAAACCATTTTCAATTTGATCAACATATATTTAATTCTTGAAGCTTGCTGAACACCCCAAGGTACTTTAAATATCATTAGTTCACTGTCTTCAAATGTTCATAGCTTATTATTTACATGTGAATCTTTTTATACTAAAAAATTCTATTAAGAAAAAATACAAAATATTTAAGACTTCGCACATCAAAGGCAAGGGTGACCTAACAGCTTCATCTAGTAAGCTACCACTTTTTTGTGGTGATTATAATTATTATTGAAATATTAAGATTACCACTCACTTGAAGTTAGTGAGTAGCAAAATGCACGTATAAAAAATTTATAGAGTGTATTAAAATAAAAAATGAAAAAATGGATATAAAGGAAAAACATAGAATTTAATTAAATGATGATGCTATAAATATTTTAATTTGTACTTTGAATGTTGTTAATGCTAATGGAATTGAGTTTAGAAATTTTTTTTGAAATTTTTGACAAGTTAATGGTAACATAAAAAGGTACATCTTTTTGTTTAAGAAATTAAAATTTATATGATGACATACGATGAAGAGTTATTGAAAATGCTTTCTAATGAACCTAACGAAAGGATGTTTATTTGATTTATCTATGAATGAACATCTAAAAATGAGTATCAATATTTCACCACAACCTTTAAGATTACTACAAACATTTCTACGATAACATTGGATGACTTTGCAGTTGAGCTCATGACTAATGAACTAAAGATTAATACGAGAAAAGACGAGAAAGACTTCATTTAGGAAAAAAATTAAATAAGAAAGTGTAAAAGTAGCACTAAAAATAGAGGAAGATACCTTAGAAGTAGAGACTATACATGAAGATAGCATAACTCTAATTTTGGAAGGTTTTTAAAAAATTTTTGGTGTTATAAGAAGATATGTGAAACAAAGGTCCAAAAAGAGAGCAAGTAGAAAGGGATCTTTTGCCATGAACATGACAAACTATGACATATCAAACCAGCATGTTCTATGGAATTAGATTGAATTGAAAAAGGGAAGAATGCAATGAAGAAGAGCAAGAACTAGAAGAAGAAGACATTTAAAAAAGCTTGAAGTGACTTTGAGGTGACCAATACAAGTGAAGGAAGATTAAGAGCTATTTTTGATGGTGGCCTAAGAGGATGAAGAAGAAATGGGAACATCATTAAGTGAAGTACAGGTAAGTTATTATAATGAAGGGTTACCTTAACAATTAATTTGTGTGTAATAATTTGAAACTTTAAGTAACGAATATAAGAAACTAAAAGAAAAGCATGGTGAATAATTAAGTTTTTGTGAACATATTTGAAATAAGGCAAACACATATTTAAAGAATATGCAAAAGGCTAATGATGGATTAGAATAAAAAATAACGGGCATGCATCATTAGTTAATGAATTAATGATGTTAAATCCTTGAAATATACCTATTCATTATTATATGCAAAACGTAATAATAGAAATATTTTTGTTTCAAATGTTAGAATATTTCATGTTCATTGGGATAAAGAAAATGCCAATATTTTACTGGGTTACAACAACCATTTTACGTGTCATTACAGCATGCAAACTGATTATACAACACATTTAACTATTATTAAGGCTCACATTTAATCTAAATTTCCCAAATTTTCCTTGGTAGTTATGGAAAACTGTACTTCCTCTGCTCAAAAATATGCATGACCTAAAAAGGTTTGGCTTCATAAGTCTAACAATTAATTTATCATTATACAAAGGTTTTCTTTTGAAAGATGAGTAAGTCATGATTCTTGGATATTGATGTTTGACATACATGGCTGAAACAATAAATCTTTTAACCCAAAAATAAGCCTATGTTGAAGGAAAAGTAGTACTTTATGAGAACTCAAAGAAATATTTCAAATGAATAAGTACTATTTTAAATTCTACATTTTTATCACTAAAGTTTGTTATTTTAAAGTTTAAAGCATAATTTTCAAAATATGAGTGAATAATGTGATAGCAATTTTAGTATTTTATACAATTCCATTGCATATAAAATTAGTAAAGATGGAAATGTATTAGTTATTACAACTAAAAAAATAACACTTTTTTTACATGATTTGAAACAAGTAAATAGTTCCCAAACAAAATGTTTGTGTCATATGTTAATGACTTCAATTTATGGTATACAAGACTTTGTGATGCTAGCACACACATCATAATAAAAATAACTAAATATAACTTCATAAAAGGATTAACTAAATTGTCTTTTCTAGATGATTATGTATACTCTTTGAAGTTTCTCAAATAAATGGTTTGGACATACACAACGCATGAGTATAGGACATAAGAAATATGAACTAGTTGGGTTAAATGATTATTTTAGGTATAAATAGATAATTTTCTTATCTTGATAACTAAAATAGAAGAGGAGTTTGTTCATAATTTTGTTGTTGCTAGAAGCAATAATGAAAGTGAATTTAGAAGTTGAAAATTGTTGATTATTTTAATAATAATAGAATTTCATTAACATTTTTTAAAATTTTTGATGCATTTAAGATGCTTAACTTATTATATTTTTAAATTTTAATAACTTTGGTAGAGGTGTAAGATTCCTTAAAGATTGAAGTAAATGTGAATAAGTTGATCTAATTCTACAAAATTATTGTACTGCTATTGCTGAGAATAGAATAATCTAAGCATGATTGTCTAACAATCAACGTAGCCTTTTCTAGAACAATTTGGCCTTTCATTCCTTATCCATGTAATTAAATGTTGAATAAATAAGCATTCTCTTATGCACCATTAACTGATGTAATCAATGATATCATTCATTTCTTCTCACCTAAGATTGGATGGACTCTCGTATTATCCAAGTGTAGCTATTACATTAAAGTATACTATTTCTATTCTTTGAGCTTTAATTTCCTCTAAACTTTGAGCCACCATGTAGCAAAGTGTTCTTCATTTACCACTTGAATTTAGCATGCACATAAGTACTATAGGCACCATTTTGTCTCCATCGATTACCAATGAGCAAGTGATGTAACTACTCATCCTCACTTAAGGTTTGGTAATGGAAGCTTTTAATTCATAATACTTCAATAGCAATGGATTTATTCCCAATGTAGTGCTAAAACTCTAATCTTTTAGAAAGATTATGCAATTAGCTATTGCCAGCCATAGATTCCATGTGAGTAATTAGAATTATTTTTTTTTTGAGAAGAAGCATAAACTACCTTTCATAGCTCTTATTTGTTGTACCTATTATATTTCAAGCTAGGATGTTATCCAATAGAAGTCATTTGTTATAAAATCTAAGAAAATTTGGCACTTCTATGAATCCTAGTCAAACTAAGATGCTTCTTTCACCATTTCTAACATTTCTCTCTGAGTGCATATTCTAAATTAGGTTGGAATCTTCCACTTTATATTACGTTAGACTTGAATTTGTAGATCATTTATGCTAGTCATTACTAAAATCTTAATGATTGTTCAACGTTAATTTATTTGGAAACTTTGTTTTTCTTATGCATGCGCTAATTCTATTACTAATTATATTAGCTAAACCATTTTTGACTTTTTATGCTCCTTCTTTATAGTGAAACAATTTCATAATACCTTAATATTTTTTCATACAACATCCCTATCTAAAATGAAACTATCAGAATGTTGTGACTTTTTATTTAGATTATTGCCTTATTCATAACTAATGGCTTAGTGAGAATATATTTATTCTTGTTTGTCAATGCTTATTTTTGCTTCCATATTTTGGGAATTTTATTTTCTTACATTGAAGAGAGGTGTGACCTTGGACATAGAAGTTGATTTAATAACGAAGTTATCATATTGAATTCATTGCCATAATCTATTTGAGTTTGCAAATTCTTTTTTTATAGATAAAACTAGGTAATTCCTTCACAAGATCCACTTAATACAATCTTGTTTATTCTTATTCTAGTTAGGCTTATAGTAGATATAGTAACTTGTATAAGATTGTTTACTACCAAAGCTAAGGATTACAAAGCTACCTCATTGATGCTACTTAAATATTGTTTCCTTAAAGTAACTAATGTTCAACAGATTTGTAAACAAATATTATTTACTATTATTGCTCTTGTATTCAATAGAATAATAAACAAAAATTATTTGGGATATGCAATATTAAGTAGTGATTCTTTAACAAAGAAATAATTGTATGTGTCATAATTTAACATAATTTGCCTCTATAAAATGGGCAATAATCAAGCCTTCTTACATCAAAACTTGTCATTAGAAGATACACTAATTTTACATGTTTTGAATTCCATAACAAATGTATGTGCAATAATTGGTTGAGATTTAAAAATTTAAGATTGGGTTAAATACATGTGAATCAAGATTATTAGCAATTCAAAAATAATGCACAACATATATATTTAAGCACTCATAATTCTAGTTCATCTAGATTCATTATTCAACTTATTTTGATTCATAATGGATTCATCCTTACCAATTTGGTGTGGCTTAACTCCTTGTGAATCATAATTAATTGAATAATTGAGTTATATTAACAAATGCTTATTCCTATTGATTATGACCTTTAAATCTTATAGAGCTTTGCTAAGTTTAAATGTTTATTACTTGACGTTTACACTATCAATTCTTGAAGCTAATCATTATGAAGTTGGGTATACTATCAAATAGTACAAGATGCAAATCATAATGAGAAATTGGGTATGCAAATTTTAAAATTAAAAGATGCTGGATTTATGATAAATTTGAAATTATTAAAAGCTCTTACAATTAACCATTCTTTAATACCAAGTTAATATCAAATGATATGCTAAAAAAAATTTTTGGTCATTGATAATTGAAAATTTCATATGTTCATGGAACCTGTCAATATAAAGGCAAAGCTAAAGGTGCTATAAATTTACAATCAAATATCTTAGTGTTGCTGTGCAAGGGAAAACTTTCCTAAAAGCTTAAGACATGCCTTGATCATTAACATAAAGGATGTTAACCTAAAGAAAAAGTAGTTTTAATGACAAACATCTAGAATAATCAAGTTAGCGGTGAAGTGTCAAGGTGCACAAGTGGAGTTTTTAGAATGCTAAACAATAAAATAACATGTTCACTACAGCTTATTGGAAATTTGTACTAACTGATTAATTTCCCAAAAGTTGAAATTAAATGATTAAGAGCTTTCTAAAAGATTTGATGCTCTGGGAAATATTTTATAATATTTTTGGATCTCTCTATGTTAAGCCCTTCACTCTTCTTCTTAGGTTACCTTTAACATCATGCTATTATTTTAATACGCAACTTGCTTTTATTAACTAGCTTATTGGTACTACTTTGTTATTTTATTCAAATTAAATTACATATAATATTGTGAGTGTCACTATTTATAGATATCTTAAAGATATAATGATAGTTTGTTAGGCTAGGTACGAAAGGATATTATTGCAAAAATGTGGAACACATTTTAGAATTCTAAAGTACAACTTTAAATTCCAACATTTATCACAAATTGTAAAAAAACATAATTTGAATTTAAACTTAGATATGATTGATCAGCCTCAAGAAATGTGTATAAAAGATGGTAATCTTGATGTGAAATGTTATACTAGTTGATTAAGGAATCATAATGCACATGCTAAGACATTTTTCCTAATTAGAGTAATTCAAACTGAGTACAAATGCATTATTAAAATGTTTTGGGCCAATATGAAAGATGAATGCTTGGTAGCTTAGTTAGCTATGGTTGTACTTCTTATGAATGTATAATTAAATGTCGTGATTAAAGCTGTAACCATACATGTTCAGATAGTCAATAAGTGTCATCTTATTTGTTTAGTCATTAATGGACATATTTGTACAATTGAAAGTCACGATAAAGGTTCAAAGAATCCAAAGAAAGTCTCTATTGATTCCAAATAAAAAGATTGTCTGATGTATTGTCTAATTACCTTCATCATCCTTAACTGGTGCCATTAAACAAGTCCTTACATAAGGCTGATTTGGAGGATGTGTTGACTAATGAATCAAGGAGTGCGAGATGATGAGGATGTAGAAACATGTTTTGTAATTAAAATTGATGAATGATTACATTAGCTATTAAATCATATGAGAAAGAAATACTTGAGAAAGAGATTGCTTTTTCTCATTCTTTACATGTCTTATTCCTAAAAAGAACAATAAATTTGGTAGGTAGCTTCTTAATTCACAAATTTTCTATTATATTAACACTACAAAAAAATTATTGTAATCATAATATATTATGTAATCGATTTACTTTTGCAAATGTACTCAAAATTTTATGAACCTTCCTTTTTATCTTTTCTATAATCATGTTCAAGTTTGATGGGAATATATTGGAATGAGTTGGATTGGTATTCTTTTTTATACAAAAAAAATCATGATCTTATATATAATAAGAATAGTTATCGTTTATTAAAATTGAGAGATTATATGGTCATTGAGTTCCCTGCTAAGAAACAAGCTCCACCAAATAGGTTCATTCCTTTTTCCTACAATATGATTAACATGAGATTAGTTATCTTAACCAGAGTAGTTTATAAAAATTTAATTCTTAAGCTTAAATTAAAGATATATGATAAAATCTAGCAGTTTTTTGAGATTTTAGTTCATTATTTTTTGCCCCGAATCCTCAATAATTTCCATAAGAAAAAATTCAAGTTAGCTATAGTGATTGTGTGAATGCATTCCATACATTTGATCATGGAAGCACTAGTTTTATGACTTTCGTTATGATCACTACGTCATATAGTTCACCTTTCCTCATCAAGCTTAATTCTAGATTTGAAAACTTTTGGAATTTGTTATGAATTTAGAACCTCAAATGAGCGTAGTTACTAGGTATTCAAGTCTACTAATTTGTTACTACATTTCCTTCCCTGAATAAGTGTTGTAATTGAACTCTTTTCAAAGAAATCGATTCATTCTATTTAGTTGGATTAGGATACAGTAAGGGATTCCAATCCTTTTTGAATCATTATAGTGATTGATTAAATGTTTGATTCTATAATGATGTTTTTATAACCCCAAATTATCAAATAAATTTAAACAAAATTGTATTTCGAAGGCTTCAACTTATATATTTTTTAGATTCTATGTAAATTGAGAGTCCTTTAATTGCTCTACCAAGTAGTCTCTAAGCAAGCAAACACAACCTATATGTTCTTGGTTATTTCTAGTCAGTCCATTAGAATTTAATTTTTTGAAATCCACTACTAGGGGAGTCCATTGAACTACTTTTTCTATTATTTAATTATTCTCAAAAAATCAAGGAAGGAATGTATATTTTACCACTTGAGGATCTATTGAACTTCTTAACATAATTAAGAAACATTTTAAAATTCATAAGTATTAAGGTTAACTCTATCAAAAAAATCACAAGGAATATTTTCTCATTAAGTTGTTTGGAATTTTTATCTTGTAGATATTAGAACATATGAGTGATGGTAGAACAATAAATTATCGATAGCTATCTAGTTTGTGTAACTAAACTTTCATCATTGTAGAAGTAGTTCATGAATCATGATGTTGAGTTTGTTTAAATCCAAGATTCATCACAAAGGGGTTCCATAAGATTCATTTGAGAGTCCCTATAAGCACACAAAAATGCATTTGTTTATAAATTGAAATTCAACTTCCACAAGTTGTTATCAAAAGGTAATTAGTTATTTAGGAGCCTCCACATTAATATAGATATTTTGGAAGCTTGACAACTATTCCACATTTTTTGTGACATATGAATAATGCAATGAATTAACTCTTTGTTTATCACATTCTGAATTGATAGTGAATTTACCGTCCTTATTGAGGGTCCAAAAATTGCTGCCATCCTTATCTATTTTGTTCCAAGTATTGTAAAATAGAAAAATAGTGAGATGATTCTTTATATTTAACTCCAAGTCCTTGAGCGTAGTACACAACATTTTCTAAAAGGGAACTTACATCTCAAGTATGTAAACAAAAAAAAGTTTGAGGTGTAAACCTTTTAAAAAAGCTTTACATTATATACTTCCATAATATCCTTCGATTTCTTAACCAATAATCCATACTTTTTAGAGGGTAAGCTAATCTAGTTCTGACTAGCCAAACTGTGTTTGCTCACTAAATCACTATTACACTAAAGAAAACCATTTATCACACTTTCTAAAAAATTAATAATATTATTTAGAAGATAAGATATATTTTTATTTATAAAGTGCTATTGACTAGAGGAAATGATTAGAAAAATTACCTCCCATTGAGAGTAATTTCTTTTTGCATGTTTTGTTAATCTAGTCTTTGAAGTGGACTACTTATTTCCTACCTTCAAATAATGTGCGCTAGAGTTAAGGGATTGGAAAGTAGGATCTTTTTCAGGAGCAGGAGCTCCTTGTTAATATTCTCTTGCTTGTGTTTCGTGTTTGTACATCTAATGAAGAAGAACCTTTGTACATTAATCTACAAACTTGATGTGCCCCAAAGATTAGAGAAGAATAACTTGATATTTTTTATTAAGTTTTTATCACCTCTTAAGAAGAGTAAATTTGCAATCTTCGAAGCACAAATGGGACTTTGGTTTGACAACCAATAAGAGTGGCCTAGTGCTTTGCTTTACCTTGTATATGTTGATATTTTAAACCTATTCTTAGTTCTTTTGCAACAATGTGGAGAAGAAATAGAGATAGACGGTTACCATGCTTTAGCCAATGGGATAGTTAGATGGAACCATTTCCTTTCTTGTTAATAATGAAAAATAACTAGCTTATATTATAAAGACTCATGACTGTATTAATAAATTAACTATTGAAGTTAACTTGTCTAATACATGTTTCCCCATGATATATTATTGAACACATTCTTAAAGTCTAGATCGATAATAAAGCTATTAGCTTTTATCTTCTCATTTAAATCATGAAGTTGCTTTTAAGAAAGTATGATTTCTTATGCAGGTAAGATATTCTTAGTGATTTCCCCTTAGCAAAAGTTGATTGCTCCACTAAGATGACGATGGGTAGGAAACCCTATAGGCTAAGTACCAACAACTTAATATAATTTTTTGAGAAACAATACATCCAAATTGTCATATAGCCTTCAAAAGATATATTGCAATTAGTCTTCAGAAGGAAAATTAAATAAGCACTACTACATTCTATTGGTGATGACTACCAATAAGAAAATCATTGACAGCATCATAAACATCATCTTGAAATATGGACCAACAATTTTTGTACTTTCTCCTTATTAACAAGCTGAATTAGTATCATATTTCTTTCTAGTGAGTCTAAGCATCATAAATCAAAGCACTTCCCATTTTTATTAGTAGGGAATAGAGAAACATCAAGGAATGCACAACATATTTGGTAATTAAATCCTTCTCAAATACCCAACTTCCACTTGGATCTTTAATTCTTTTTATATTACCCTTCATTCACTTATTATTGAACATGTGTGGATGGCATTTGTGTTTTTATCGCCATTCTTAAGCTATATAGTACCAATCTATTAACTCTTATCCATTTGATGTAGTCACAACTAGTACATCACGTAGAGGTTCAACTTTGAGATGTAATAGTTCTTTTCAGACTTTGAGCTTTTTGAGGATTGGTTACTATAATTCTCATTAATCTCTATTATGATAATCATCATGTAGATGAATTGGAGTAAACCCTTGTTTATTACATATTTCTATTTATTTTTATTAGTTCATCAATTTATCTACATTTATAATTTAATTTAAGTTCTTTAAAGAATAATTGGAAACTTTTTGGAGATTTTCATCTTACTCAGTACAAACCTCCCTTCACCATTAATGCTGACTCGTCAACTTGTGCTAAGCATCATTGATCCACATTAACCCCAAAGCAAAACCAAAGTGTCAAAGCCCTTTTTTCGATGGTACTCACAAAAATTGGAACCCAAATAGATGCACTGATCCTCTCGTGTCACATTGTGTGTTTCCTATTACCTCACTTTTCTCCATTACTACAACTCGAAATGCATGTGCATGTCTAGAAACTAATTACAATAATTAATAGTGTAGGTTTTCAAGAAGTTTTTTTTTGAAAATTTTGACATATTTAGTTTGTAATTTTCTATGTCTTTTAGAATTCTAAAATGATCTATAGAATTCCAAAAAAAGTATCCCATAGTGTTCATAAATGTCTTCTCCATGCATCACCTCCATTTTAGCAACCATGGTTTGTTCATCTTAAACTTTGTTAGTTCTAACCATGATAACTCATCTATAACACTTTGAAGTTATTTTCCTTCTCTATAACATAATATTCGTCTACTTTAATTTTCAAAAATATATTATTAAATTAAGTTTTACTCCATTCATTTAGGTGGGCTTTAGCTCTCTTCAGCTTATAAATTAAGGCCTACATTCCTAACCTAGAAATTGGAAGACTCAAATTCTAAGCAACAATTGGAGAGAATTATATACTTTCAATCCAAGTGCTTTGGAATCTTAGTTGTCTAGGATTATATTTAATTATTGCTAGAGAAATGATTAGTAATAGGGATTTGTATAACAACATGTTCATATGTTGAGCTACTGTTTTAGGAAGGCTTTGAGAAAATCATTATTCATTAAGGTTCTATCCACAAGAATGACCTTTATATTTTTGAACCTTGGCAAAGATATTTGACTATCCTTTCTATTTATGGAAGACAATTTGGTCTCCATCAACAATCTTAAATACCCCCAAAGATCTACTCTATTAATAAAGGACTTGCTGGAGTACATAAAAAGATAGCACATCATTTACTTAACACCATGTGAAGAAAATATTTTTAATTTTTAATTTTTAACATTATAAGTACTACAACCAATACACCTAAATTTTGTTAGAAATGTTGCTTCACAATAATGAAAATTCAATCTACTACAAAGGATATCCATTAATCTATTACTTTAAAAGTATTCCATCATTGCAATTAATTGAATTTTTTGTTAATCTAAAAATGTTATTATAGCATCAAGCTATTATAGAACTAACTCCTCCTTGTATGTTGAAAAGTAAGACATTATAAGTTATAATCTATAATGTCTACATTTTGAGATTCTTGAGAGCTTCTTTTGGTCATTTTTAGGCAAATCACTTTTTTAACATTCCATTTTGTGTCTTATCTTATTGACTTGTCACTATTAGCCACTATGAAGCTATTCTAGTCTATCCTAGAAAGCTTGAGAGTCTTTCATTTTTCTTAAAGACCATTATTCAAGCTCTTAAGAGATTCAATATCTTCTTGTTGTTCAAGCTCTGTGTCATTCCTAAGTTTCAAATTAGGTTGATTTTTTTTACTCTTACTTTATAGTTGCTAATTGAAATAGATCATACTATCATTGAATTGATGAACAATAGTGCAATTAGGTTTTTTATTATGTGTTGATGTTTTGTGATGTAGTGGGGCACTGATATTTGTTTATACCTTGATGGCTACCAAGGTTTGAAGTTTCACATTACTTATTACTTCACTAATTGGAAGTTTCTCATCTTCTCCATTTCTTACATAGAAGTGTTTAGGACTTTTTTCTTCCTTGCTTTGAAACATTGTGAATCCTTGTTTACAGTAACTTTGATATTATTTTGGAAATTTTTATTACCTAATTTTTACCAATAAGTCATTAGTTTGCCCAATCTATCTAGAGATTCTAATATCAAAAGGAAGATTTTTAGTAAGATTGACCAAAACACAAACTAGTGTCCCATGGAGCCTTGTGAAGTTCATTGTCATATCAATATTTTTAACAACTTGATAAGTATTAACATGATTGAGAATAAGGCTTACTTGTTGACCAAGTTGATTGAATGGTGCTCCAATGAGATCCACACTAGAGCTTGCAAAGGTTTACTATTAAGCTAAAAAGTTGGAAACATTTGAGGACCCTCAATTTGAAAGACTGCAATTTTCTGAATATTTTGCATCCTACATCAAATATTTTCCAATTCTATTGAATATCGTAGGAACACATGCTTACTTCTTCACGATAAAATAAATGATGTGAAGTGTTTTGAATTCGTAGTCTTTGAAATTTGATGTTGGATCATCCAACTAAAAATGTTATCTATTAAGGTGAGTTTGAAGGGAGTAACCTTTTTAGAGACATCATCATCATCAAAAATGACCATTTCTTCACACTTTCAAAAAGACTTTTGCATTATCATGATCGGTGAGGATCAAAAACTTTTCCAAATTCTTAATAAAAGAAGGGCCACGAGGCTAATGCACAAGAGATATACGCAATAAGGAATACGAGCATACTCACAAGAAAATGTCCCGAAGATCATGTTGGAAGTGTCATCTGGATCACAATAAACTTTAAAAATTCTACCACCACAGAGTCTCTTGATGTTTGTTTTGTGATGTTCTATTGAAACTTGTGTCAAAATCTTCTCTTTATAATTAAAAAATCAAGAATGCTTAAAATAATTCAATTAATCCATATGAATTATTAATTTAAAATTTATTAAATAGAAACTTTTGATCAAAATTGTTCTTTTTCTTTGTTAATTGTTTAAGCTTGGTCACATGTCCTTTATGCTATTAACTCTTCATTTCAAATATCAACTTGTTTGTTTATGCTTCATTAATTTCCTTCCTTTTAATTTACTCCTCATAGTACAATTGAGTTTTGTACATTCATCTTAAGCAAATAAGCTCCTCGCATCATGTCGAGAATCTTTTAGCAATTGAGTGTGTGAATTAGTCAGAACCCAATTATTTGTTTCTCACAAAATATTTTATAAAAATTTTTAAAAACATTTAAAATAAGCTTAAACAAAGAGCTAAAAGTAATTTTGTGAAACTTTAAACTTTGTTTGAAATATGTTAATCTCTATTTAATAATAAAATTTCAAGGAAATTGTGAAGTAGGAAGGTTAACAAAAATGTTAGAGTACACTTAAGCACTGTTTAGATGATTCAACCTAAAATATAATATATGTCCACTCCTGCAACAAGCAAGGAATAAAAAATAATGTATATAAGTATTTTACCAAAAAAAATGGACATGCTATACTATCAGAACATTTAATGAGAAAAAATAGGATACAGTGGCCTTATAATGAAGTTAGATTTGTAGAAAGAGGAAAGCAAAGTGGTGATTAAAATCTGTACAACAGAATTCCTACACTTGAGAAATGCTCAACAAAGAAAAAGTATTTTTAATTTAATAAAATAAAAAAGAGGAAACAATAGCTTTGCTATTTTTAAGAAAAAACATCGAGTTGTCGAAGGACACAATGTGTAAAGGTAATGATGAGCGCTAGTTACTAATGGCTTCAATGTCCTTCAAATATTTCTTTAGAATTTTTAAAATTTTCATCAATTTATTTTGATAACAAATGGCCCAATTTATAAATATTTATAATCATTAAAATGTATTTACTAAACTAACCATTTGATATTTTTAATTGATTGATTTTTAAATTTAAAACTTATTATTATTTAAATAACATTTGTAAAAACTCATAAATATTGCTTAAAATAGTCATTTGATAGGAGCTACATGATTAAAAGGATCTTGGAATGCTTGATTATGAAATTACACAAATGGTTAGTTAGAGATAAGCTAGAGTAGTTTAGATATTTGGATTTCATATAAATTGTTAAATTTGAATTATGATCTAATGACTTGATTTAATTTCACTTATGGATTAAATGTAGACTGTGTCATCATTTAATGGAGCGATTAGATAGTCAGTAGAATTATTGCTTAGAAACGTGATTGTGGCAATGATAATTTGACTATAAAATTGCATGATTAGAAAATTCACATCATTATCGTAATTTAGAATTTAGCTAAGAGGAGAAATCTTTAAATTTAACTCCTACATCATGTATTTGCTATTATTTTTTCTTCTTATAAGAGCTTTTGTTTGCTTTAGAAGTAGTTTGATTTTAGGGTTAGTGTCACCAAGTTTATTAAGACATAGTCACAACACTTCCAATAACAATTGTTCTACGAATTTAGAGAGTAGTGCCTTTATACAAGATAATTCCATCTATATTTAGGAGTGATGCCTCGATTCAAATATTATAGTGAATGGGTTTGACATTAATGCTCTATGCCTAAAAATTGTTACATAGGTTTAGGTAAATTAATTCTAGTGGAATTAGTTTTTTTAAATTTATAAATTTACTTAATTATCATGGAAAAAATAATGAAAGTTAAGAAAAATGATTCTTAAGATGATCATGATATGATTTCAAAGATATTAGAAATTAAAATATTTATTTTCTAAGTTGAATAATTTAAATTTCAATTTAGTTATTATAGCTTACAATGATTATTTAAATTAATCTTACATTCTAAAAAAATTAAAAACACATAAAATTTTTCTCGAAATATGTCTCTTTGAGGCCTACCACTCTAAAACTTTGATATTTATTACTCTTCTTGTTTAAAGGTCAACAACACAAAGTCATACTTTTAGAAGTTCTTAATGTGTTTTAAAGGTCCTCTTCATCACTTATCTAGACAAATTATATCCAAGCTTTATGATTATGTTAAAATCTCACATAATTAGGTTATTATCATCAAAATCTCTTTGAACCTCCACTGGATCATTAGGATAACAACATTGACCATTTTATAATATAAAGTAATCCTTTAAAAAGTAAAAATAAACTTCCAAGGTATATATTCAATCAACCATATAACTACATTTTTTTAATAAAATAGATTTAAATACACACAGATAATATACTCACACATATCTTTTTTCCTTAGCCTATCTATCAAATGATCTTACACTATCAAACCTAAGTTTTAAAAAAAACCATAAGTGTAACCAAATTCTAAAAAATCACATTATCATATTGTACTTGCAAGTTCAAGAAAAATATTTCCATGCTAGAAATTTAACAATTTTTGTCATTCACAAGACCTAAACAAGAATAAAATATCTGCAAAATAAATAAAAGCACTCAATTCTAATCAAATCTAAGGAAGTATCTTGAATAACTACCAAAGTTTGATAGAAAAAAATAACTTGTAAGTAACAAGTGTAATAAGACAATGATACAATCTTATATCCAATAAAATATAACTAATGAGAAATAAGTACCAAATATATTATTATTGATGATGAAATAAATAAAATGAATTATCCAACTAATTCACTAGCTTTAACAATCTCTTGCTCAATTTCTACTCAAATTTTATCAACTTGAACTTAATATAAAGGCCAGTTTAAGGTGGCTAAACAAGCAATCTTTGAGCCATACAGTAAAACTATTATGCACTAATACGAAATGTGAACATAACAATGGAATAAATATTATGAATGAATGACATTGGTTTCAAACTAGCAAAATGATATAATCATCAACTAACTAATTAAATATATATTTCCTTATTCTATGACTAATGAGATACTTAGCATCCACTTCATGATATAATAGAATTTCCTATGCATAAGAAGCACGACAGGCCCTGCCACCTTTTCAAATAAAGTAATCTAGCTTTTGACATTGTAATGATAATCATATGGGCATCCATGTAGGATTCTAAGAGTCTTTAAGAACAAAAAGTGGTCCCCAATAGTAGAAAGCACACCATTGGATTTCTTATGAGACTAAATATGTAATTGTCTTCAAATGGGATTATTCAGACAATGACTTCCTAGAAATTCTATAGATTCTTATTGTGAAATATGATAATCCAACTATAGGATTAACTATTCAAATTTAACTAACACCAAGCTAAGGGAGTAGGGTAGCTAACATGTCTATCTCCTTAGTGAGTGTCGATAATTTAGCGTCCACTATATCTAAGTGCCTTAGGGTTGCTACTAATAACATATGCAAGACTAGTTACTAACATAAAGGTCACACTGTATGCAAGGCTAATTACCTCACTAATAATATAAACATGGTGTACTTGGAAAGAAGTTTGATAAAACTGTCTTTGCGATAATTAATTTTATGGGACTAGTGCAATGTTGATGGTGCCACGGTTAAGATTTGTGTCAATGTATCACAAAGTGGGTTGTTGGATAAGCTTTGTGTTAACTATCTAGTTTTGTTCACAAGTTAGATGACATTTACTAATGGTGGGTTGATCTAATAGGTTGCTACAACTTAATGCATCTAGGTTTAATTGTGGGTTATGCATATTCATGCATTGGGATTAAGCATAAATGACCCATTCACTAATCTCTTTTGATCGACTATAGTCCAACTTAGCATCAAGTCTAATCTGGTGAAGTTAACGATAAGTGATAGAGCCAACAAGGAATGATGACATTGATAGAAATGGGCTCAGTGGGCCATTTTTTTCTCTTATTCATTCATGATGTGCATTTTGGGCATAGAATAGAATGTTAAGCTCCATTTTAACTAAGCACATGAGGAAAAGATAGCTTGATTGTCTGGAATTGTCGACACATGTCTAGCTGGTCGTTGAGCATTAAAAATCTTAATTGGTGTCCTCTCTAATTCCCTTGAGGTAGAACATTTTCATTTCTAATGAGTTATCTACTCTAGATTAGTCCTTATGAATGTCTAATGTCTCAGGGTTTAGTCTTTAAAACTCTTCCATTATGATCAAAGTATCCTTATTTCCTTATTAACCTTTCCAATGAAAAAGATTTCTTTGATAACTCTAACTTTTGGTTTGTTTAGCAATCACATTTATTACTATAATCTTCTAACTCTTCTTAGCATTTAAGTGAGTGAGCACTTAGCTCCACAGTGTATGCATTTTGTCCAACCTTCAAGATTTTGAATGTACAAACTACTCTTGAATGTAACTTCTACAAAGTTCAAAGAGGAAACCATTTGGACATGATTTTGATCCTCACAAATTCTCCTTCTAAGAATTAGTTAAGCTTGTGTTGTTCATTAGCCAATCTATTGTTTTACTCATTACTAAGATTTATTACTTTCCTAATATGACATTGAACCTACCTTATACGCAAACAATAATGTTTGCGCATGAATGGGTAATAGGATAGGTCGAAGAGGTTAAAAGGTTCATATTTATTATTGGGTTTAAAGAGCCTCATTCTTGTGGACATATTCATGGAACTATTATAAGCTTTCTTGGTTTGTGGTAAAAGATAATCGAATTTATTTATGTTTTCTCTTACAAAACACCAAAAATGATTTCCCAGGCTATGATTGATATACTCAATTTGATCAAAATATAAGGGTGATAAGAAAATAATTTTAACCTTATTATTGTCTTGAGGGACTAAGTAAACATAAACACTTTGTCAAGTATAGTGTGCATGTTAGAGCATAAATTCTTGGGTCATAGCTTCATTGACTTTCTTAAATTTTTACTCAATTGCAAGGAGCACACAAAATTTCTCTTCCTAAAATGACTAGTTATTAAAGTATTGATGATAATAAATCTATTAATGAATTTATTGTGCAAGGTTGTTACGCCATGAAACCTCTTAATATTATGGATTTTCTAAGATGTTTGTTAATCATTTATAGCCTTAATTTTGTCGTAGTAAGATGATACATCATCTTTTAAGGTTTGAAGCCCAAAAAGTTATGATGATGTGAAACAAATGTGCTTTTTTTATGTTGGGAAGGGGTGTTCTCCATAAGCATGGAACAAATCTTTCTAATGTGTTCGAATTTATGTTTAATGGTATAACTAAAGTTCAAATTATCATCAAAGTAAACTATCACAAACTTTCTTAATTATGGTACTTGGGTTGTTATTCTTATAAATGTGCTTGGTGTGTTAAATATGGTGAGGGGAATGATTAACCACTTGTATAATCTATCACGTTTTTTAAAAGTTATTTTTCACTCATCCCTTAACTAGATTCTATCTTGGTGCTTTCTACTTTTTAAATTGATTTTAGATAAAATATTTGCTCTATTAGTTCGGTCCAAAAGTTCATTTAAGCAAGGGATAAGAAACTATACTTCACATCAATTTGATAATTTCCTTATTATTGAAACAAATTCTCTATGAACCATTCTTTTGTAGAGCTTGAGAGGTAGGAACGACATGTGGATTATGAATTTCTCAAATGAATCCCTTTCTAATCAAACTTGCACTTGTCAGTGGAGTTCTTGATGTTTAGAAGGATTGATTCTATAATGTGACAAATTTAGTAAACTAGTTCCTAGAATGAGGCCTACAACATATTGGATGTCATGAAGAGGTGGTAAACCGAGGGGTTCATGTGTAAAACATTTAGGAAAGCTAAACAAAATGGATTCTACAATGAAATGTATTACTATATAAGATACTATTATGGCATAAATGAAGTTCTATAAACAAATTCTTTATCTACTCTAGCATAGTACATAAATAAGATTTTTTTATTTGGGATGTTTGGTGGTTTTTTTATGTTCAGCATTGTCTTTAGATGTTGATTGCTGTATGTTAAATTTTTAGTCATGATGTATAAATATGCAGGTGTTGGTTTTACTAGCAATAATTGCATCATAGTCTTATAACCAAGGATATAATAAAATGATGCTTCATATTAACATAGGAACAACTGGTATAATTAGGTTTTTCTTGACACATGCATATTTTGTTAATAAAAAAATAGTGTATGGGTTTAGGTGATGAATGATCCATAGTCAGAGGTATGCTATACCATTTGTAGAAACGGCATTGACGCTACTGCCACTTTCTATGATATATTTATAAAACTTTTCTCTAAGCTTCACATAGATTTGACAAATGGTGGTTTGTCTTTAATCTTAACTTCTCTTTGGTTAGGTGAAGGTGCTTTTCATGACTATAATGGTGTTATGTCATCAATATTGTTCTCTCATTCTTCATTGGAGTATTCATTGGCTAAGTAGGATTAGAAAGCATATTCTTTGATCTTTTATTTTTTTCATTGGTGTTTAATTCTCGATAATTGTCTTCCTCGATATAGCTTAATTGTCATTATTGGTGTGGGCTACTTTATGACTTCACTTTTAACATCGAGAACAAGCTACTTGGGGGATTAGTTAATAGCTTAGTTGGTTTCATTGTAAGTTTAAGGATAGGGAGGGCTTGGAGTGGTATGTTTTTGTACACTAGTTATGGAGCATTTTGTGTTGTTCAACTTGATGTATTACATGGTTGATGTTTCAGCACTTTAGACTTGATAAATGTTTCAAGGTTTCATAGTTAGTGGAATTCCTATAAGCCTCTTCTAAGGTGTGAATGTTTTGCATGAAAAGCTCCCTCTAGATATATCTCTAAGCCCAACTCAGAATCTTGGAAGTGGGGACCAAAGACTCTACATTAATCAAGCTCTCGAGCAAGATTTGATGCTCAACTATTGCTACAAATTATTATAAGCATTTAAAGATGAACCTACATAGATTAAGAATAAGGAAAATGAGATGACAAGCAAGAGGAACCTAGAAAGGTCATGCACATGAGAAAGCTATCCAAGGAAACTTTAGTCAAGAAGGAACCAAGAACAACATTGGGTGTATTTCTTATGCTAAGCCTATTATTAATTCAATGGCACAACGAAAGGGTAATTGGAAATCAGTTTGACAAAGCAAATTTTCCTATATTAAAAGGACAATATAGATGTCACATGGGCGCTAATGAAGTGCTTTCAGAAACATTTTTAGGAGATATAAAAAAGATGGAGTAATGAAGTAAGTTGCACATAGAGTCGATTCAAACAAAACAAAATGTTGAATTGAGAATAGCAAAGATGGTGACAATAAATAGTAGTAGAAATCTAAGAAAACATTAAGTATCAAAGTGAAAAGGAATAATGAAGTGCAAAGAAATGAATCAATCTATGATGTAAATGGAACATCATAGTGAAAGGAACCATTATGCAACAGCAACAAGAAGGCAAAATAGTAGTGTTATAGGTAAAGATGTACACTATCTCATTGCTTAAGCTTCACATGCTTCCTCTTAACATTGGAGCTTAGATGATTCAGCACATTGGAGTTTGCACTGTAATTAACCCTAGACCTCAATAAGGCATAATGGAAAAAGAGTAATTTTGTGCATGTAAGGATCATCTTTTTGAAAGGGAAAGCTTCCCATTTTATAAAGAGTATAAGCAGGGAAAAAAGATATTAATCTAAAATAGCTGTAATTAGCTCTTACCAAATCAATTTGAAAATTTACCATTTTAGTTTAAAAAAAATCTATTTTCTAAAAGGTAGTTACCAAAGCTTTAGTCAAAGTTTCTGGAAATAGCTTTCCAAAAAGTTATTATTTTGGACCAAAGTTTCTAAGGTCCAAATAGTTGTGAAACTATCTTTGTAAAAAGTTGCATATCATTTTTTTATTAGCTAGGTTCACATTGGTCATGAAATCAATTTGTGTTGGGGTTTTGTGGATTAAATCAGTGAATTGGCACACCATCGAATGTGTTGTAGGTAAAATTCAAGTACGTTTGTTGTCGATTTAGTCATCGGATTGTTGTATTGTCGGTGACATCTTGGCCAAATTTGAGTTGATGTGTCATGGATGAAGTTAGCAGATCAATGTGACATCAATGTTGTCGTGGATTAGATCTGGTTCAGTGAATAACAAAGTGTGATGGCAAGTAAGCATCGCATTTGTAGATCTTGTTTCGTTTAAGGGTCTTACAAAGTTTGCTACTTTTAAGTTGGTCCTCATGGGTAAGGAAAAAGTTGTAGATCTTGGCATGTTTGTTGGCCATATGAGGTCATGATCTAGATTAGACTTTAAAGACTACTTCATTGATCAATTCCAAAAAAACATGTTTTACGTACGTATTAACCCTAATATAGTTAGTGGTGAGTAACAAAAAATGGCAACGACAAAAGTGGGCAATATTTTGGATCCTATTCACTCATTTAGCATGAAATTTGAGCCTATAATATAATTTTAGGCAATATCTTAACTCTACCTATAAAGAGTAGATAATTGATTCCCCAAAAGGGTCAAAAGATGTTTGATTGGTTTCTAAGCGTAAAAAATGTTAACTATTGACCATTCTAAGAATCTTACCAAGATTGTTTGCTTTGATTATCCTTCAAAAACTATTGCACTTAGAAAAAATGTGCATGCTATGCTCTAAAGGGCTTACTTTACATGTTTAAAAAGTTAGTAGATTGTTTAAGATAATAGATAATTGTTCTAAATAATCCAACATGTAGTACCAAAGGCAATCATGTTCATGGTAGTGAAAACAAGAAAAGAATATTGGTAGTAACGAAAAATCCAAGTGTATTTTAGTTGGCTTAGTTTCTACCCAAGTGAACCATTGCATAGCAAGTTGAGAAGACATCAGATGTTGTTTTCAAAAGGTAAGCACACATCCCCTGTTTGAGTGTTTTTCTCCTTGAGTTAGTGCACAACCCCTTGTAGTTTTGGCTTGTGAAACATAATCTAATTTGGTCTCTTACAATGTTAAACCAAACTTTCTTGAGACTTGGTTCGTTAGACTAAACCTTCACAAAAATGGCTATATTTGTAACCAAAACCCAACAAAGTTATAAATCTAAAAAACAAATCCCTTTGCATAAAGCATAATACATAAGATTCTATAAAATGTGGGTCATGTGCAGAACATATGAAAAACATAAAAAACATTCCCACAAACTTTGTTGATGCAAGAGGTTGACGAAGTAATTATGTACACCAATTTACTTTACTTCTTCAACCAAACTTCTGATAAAAAAATGTAAGATTTTGATTTTGCCAAAGGTTTTAAAATAGCTAAATGTCATAAAATTAATTTAATGAAGGAATAGTAGTATTTGATTACATTAAGAAATGTTATGTAGCACGAATTCTAAAATTGTTTATTCAACTCTTCTTATAAAAACTTTAGAATAGTTTTGCTTTCTTAGAATTAATTTAATCCTTTCCAATTGTTAATTTAATGTTAAACTTTCGTAGATAGGCATAGAACTAACTTAAGAACATCCACTAGCTATGCAAATTTATTGTTTACCTAAATCGTCATATTTACTAGTGATTAATAATTTCTTGTGAGCAAGATATACTTTATGTTAGGAATAGTGTCTATATGCACTATCTAGTTTATGTGCATTTATACTAACTTTCCACACATATATAATAATGTATTATCAATTGTTTTGTGGAGTAGGTCTGCATAATTATTTGAACAAAAGTTTCTCTGTTCTACACAAGGTTCATAGACATATGTTGGATGCACCCTTGATTTATGCTTGCTTAACAAATCCACGAAGTACCTTAGATCTTTGTGCATGTGTGTGTAATAAATTTTCTTCAGTACATGCATGCTACCAATGCACAAGTTGGATTTTTAAAACATTTAAAAACCATTTTATGAGTGAAGTGTGAAAACATTCAAATGATGTCTTTTGACATATTTTTAAAAACATGATGCATGCAAATTGAATCGTATAAGATAAATTTTAGAAACTATCTACACAAAGTTTTCCCAAAATTGTTCTTGATTTTTTGACATTGTGAAAGGTCATTCTTTCTTTCAAGCCTCCATGGTTATTCCTAACCTTAGTTTGAATTTCTTTTGTAAATTGAATGTTTGACTTAGTGTCCATGAATGATCATGGTTTGTTGTTGAGTAGTTGCTTTGGGCACACTTATTGCTTCAATAATTATTTTGAATTAGCCTCATTTAAGGTTCATTTGGATTTGATTTTAACCATGTTGAATTAATCTCTATATCATTAAAGGGTTGTCTATAGGTCACATAACTTTAGTCTAATATAACCAACTAGACAAACTTGTTAGTGGCTTACTTTATTAATATTGTTATCAACTAAACTTAAACTTACATCATGAGGCTTAGGAGGCCAATAACATAGGTATTATGTGATCCATATGAAAAAATATTAAATATTAAAAGAATAAAACAATTATTATAAAATAATTTACAATTTTTACAAATAAGTAAAAATTTTTTAGTGCAAAAAATAATAATAAAAAAGCAAACATATATAATGTTATATCGATAATGAAAAATCTAAGATCCTTAAAACTATATCAATAAAATGTTAAATACTAATTTTTTGTATATAGTCATAGAACATATACAAAGTTTCTTATAATCAAAGAGTTTTCTATTTATTAGAAGTATCATAAAAAGGTTATTACAAGAAAAGTAATAAACATTTAAAAAATATTAAATTTTTCCAAATAGTTAATAATGATGTATGTGTGATAAGCATAAAAAATTTAAAATCATAAGAAAAAGAGATCTCATTAATATAAAATATTATTTACAATAAATACTTGGAAAAAGGTTCTTGATAATACTTGGTAACCCCAATTCTCATTGTAGAAAGAATTAAACATTTCATAACATAGAAAAAACCATTAAAGTAATGGTACACTTAAAATGATAAAGACCATTTGTAGAACATATTTAAAAAAGTATTTCATATATGAAAGTGAAGAATAATTTGTAACATAAAAAGGTAATTGTTAATCTATTTAATTATTTGTAATATTTAAAAGTAAGTCCATAAAAGTGAATAAACATTGCCAGCATGTAATATTGGTCTGTGCCATGAAATCATGTTGAATAAGGCTCGTTTTTGAGATGGAAGAAGCCTTGTAACTTTGTTGGCTAATTTTTCCTTTTCTACAAGAAACATAACTTTTTAGTTTTAGTTATTTATGTGAATTGGTGAAATTAACTTGTTGCTTTTTTTAATGATTCATATTATTACCTAAAAATTATTTTTATGTAATTAGAATATGGAGATTACTCATCGGTTGTGTGATTTCTTAGTCATGAAGGAAATTTTGTGCATGCTCACACTCAATAAGAAGGGAGTAGGGTTGTCTTCTATTACATTCCCTTTTATTAAAACTTTATTTTTTTCTATATACTTTGGTATAAGAGTTCTCTTTGATCATAAACAATATGTTATCAAGCACCATTTCTCTATACACCACTATGTGTGTATTGATCTTAAATTTGGTTATCATTTATTATATCTTTTCTTCATTAGCATACAACATTTTTGGTGCAAGATAAGATGCACTATAAGGTTAGCTAAGGCCAATATAAGTATTTTTCTAAGTTATTTAAAAATTGAAGTTAATATTATACTATAACAAGTTAGGTATAATGCTAAAATACTCATAAATATTTTAATGTTTGCATCAATTATTATGTAGTAGTATCACTGTCATTTTTTTAGTATTAACATTATTTCTATAAGAAATTTAGTATAATTTGTGTAGTGAAAATGCAAAATTTTTATTTTGAGGTTTAATATTGTCATTGTCATTGTGGAGCTCTAGTTTGCATATAGACTGAGACATTGGAAGGCATATTCTATAGTTCATTTCCTTACCTTTCTTTCTTCTATTACTATTTTTCATATTTATGGAATTAGAGCTAAATTAGATTCCAAATGTAAGATCCCTATCATATGTACCTTCACTATCAATTTTTTTCTTATCAAAGCATAATTTTTGTTATTCAAATGAGCATGATGACCCAGCAAATTACTTCTTACATAGCCACAGTTTATTGCACTTTCCTCATTTTTCATAGTTTGTTACATACATGATGTCAACACATCGCTATAAGCATTCTTCAAATATTTCTTGAGTAGTAGTACTTTAGCAACCGCACCCATGGCCTCGCTATCTTGTTTATGTGGCACAACCTTATTATGCATCATATTGACCGAGTAGCTTACAAGAGAGTAATAGTCGCAAGTGACTTGTCTCTTTTACCAATAACTAATGACTAATTTGGTGAAGTATTTTCATCTAACTACTTCAACATAAATTGAAATTAAACATGGCTTACCCAAGGTCAAATCCTTTTTCTAAGTTATTTCTAGCGTAGTTTGAAAGCAAATTTTCAAACAATTTATCAATGAAATTTTACCATATTTTGATGTAATTCTTATGCCACTAGTGGGTTACCCATTTTAAATTAGTTATATTTTGAAAAGATTAGACTTATATTCATATTTATCAATTTAGATTAGAAAATTTGTTTCCAATTTAGTGTTATCTTAAGAAAACTTATCACTCTTGAAAGACACAATTGCTTCCATTCAATTTACTAAAAATGAGCACTATAGTTATGTCTTAGTTACATGCAATTCTATTATACTCAAACCATAAAATGATTCACTATTATGTGCAATCTCTTATTGTGTTTAACATTAAAAGTTTTTTGGTAGCTACAATTTTTTTAATGAGAATATTATTGTTTAATAGGTATTACTTTTGTTACTTACATCAACAAATATTAATTCTATCGAACTTCTTATAATCATTTCAATGAACTTTGATAAATCCATTAAAGTTTAAGACACTCAAACATACTGTATTACTGTCAACTAGGAAATTTCTTACATAATATTTGGTGTGATGGAACTGTATGGCGACATTTATATTATACTTGGATGAACTTAGTTGTGTTAAGTAGGTGTTTGGAAATTTGATAATGTAATTTCTATGACTTAAAATATCAATCTTATTATTCAATACCTTACATTTAAATTTCATCATTAATAAGCACAAAAGTCAACTTTTGAGTTTGTTTAACACAAATGCAAATTTGAAGAACTTTAAAAAATTTATCCACATAAGTCCAATCTAAATGTAACCTACAAATATCTCAGTAATGTATTCCTAATTTTCCACCTAATTACAGTCATTAATCTTTTATGCATTTCCTTTTTGAAACAATTTTTTCTAAGTTTATTTATCTTATTCTTATTCTAAATAAGGTGTTGAAAGAAAAAGAAGTTGAATTTGTGTTACTTCCAAAATTTTTTAATCCTAATTTAAAATATAAAATTAAGCATAAAAGTTTATTTGCTTATGCATATGAATTGTTTTTGATAAAATGAATAGTCACACTTTTAAAATAAATGTTGAACTTAATGAATACACAAACAATATAAATTATAAACTATGTAACCTCTTAGTCTATTTAATTGATATAAGACAAGTTATATCATGGGGTTTAATAATGATCATATATAGATATTTCTTAGATAATTGACATTGTACAATTTATTTTTTTACGAAGGGGTATGGACAAGGAAAGCTTTTGATACATGGAAGTTAACATTTTGATACATAATTGGCCTTGCTTCCTTTTTCTTTCTCTTTGTCCACTTTTCATTATTGTTGTGGCATGAAGGCATGATGTAAACCTAATTGATGGATTCTAATCCTACCCTTTTGTTCCATCATTTTTGTTCTATTTTTTTATTTGTAATAAAATAATTTTCATACTTTTATATATTATATATCTTTTAACTAATATAATAATTAAATTATTATTATTAACATATACTTTATTATTTATTTTTATTTGTATCATTTAATTTTTTATTTTTCTCAAAATATTTGTGATGTTTTATGACAAATTATACACTATATTTTGATTACTTTTAGATATTTTGTAGCATCTATTCTTTTCATTTTTTGACTCCTAAAAAATATTTCTTCACCATTTTTTGGTAAAACATGTTTTCTTGTTATATTTTATTCATGTTTGGTTATAAATATATTTGTAATATTATCTATTTTATGTTGTTATTTAATTTATTTCCTTCAATTTCTCCCTTTTTTTGAATTTTATTATCCTTTTGTTTGCAATGATTATCAATTTATTGTTTATATGTTACATAATTTGAATAATATATATGTTTGATAACCTTGATAACATGTTTAGTTTTAGCTATTTTACATTTTCGTAATTTTAACTATAAATTTTATTTTCCTAATATAATGTATTTTTTCATCATTTTCTTTATAATTTGGATTAGTTTAGACGTTTTGGTATATCAATATTTTTTTCATAGCTTAACCAATCTGATTAAATTGGGAAAATCATTAGCTTGCCTAGCTTGCAAAATAAATAACAAAAAAAAATAGATCAAATGCTAGAATTATTTTATTATCTTAATGATATTTTACTAACTTTATTTAATTTATATTTTCATTTTCTTTACATATTTTTTACCATTCAAATAAAAACTAATTATTTATTAATAAATTACGAAATAAGCTTTGCTTATTTTAAATATTAAATCTCGTTTTACAATAAAAAACAAATAATATTTCAATTTTAATAAAAACATTAAATTGTCAAAAGAATTTATGTTTGAGCAATTTTAAAATTTTTACAATAATCCCTAATAAATAACAAAACTAATTTTATTTACAACATATTCAAGGAAAATATGCTAATGCAATGAAAGATGTATATAATGTATTTTAAGAAATTTAAAGGAATAAAATATGATGCTATTTGTAATATTTGCATATAACTAGAAATTCATGACAAAAAATATAGATATTATATGTTTTCTCAAATATAGGTTTAAATAAAATTTGTAAATAAAATATTATAAAGAAAATATTATTTTGTAAATCTATCATACTTCAAAAGTTATTTTGTTAAGATCTATAATTTTGAAATGTTAAAAAAATAAATAGGAAAATAAAGAAGAAAAATTTAATATTTTAAAATTTGAAAATATAGAGTGAATGAACTAATGAACTTAGCTAAATAATGCAAGTAAATTGTCCAATAAAAAATGCTAAATATAATAAATCAAAGAAATGTATAGAAGATAGTAAATTAAATATTATAAGAAGAAGATATATTAAATAACATTTCAATAAAAATTTTGCAAGGTAGAAAATGACAAATCATCATGATATAACTATAACTCAATTTTTCAGCAATATGTATAATACATTAAAAAATTATTTACATAATTAAATCATGACAAATATGCCAATATAAAAGGATAAAAGTGTTGAAAAAAATATTTATACCATTAAATGTCATTTAGATAATTATCACCAAATGGTTTAGAAATGAACACAAATTTTCTTAATAACCTTAGGTGACAAACATATAATTGCAAAAATTTTTAAACAATTAAGAGACCTATGATTGTTAAAATAATTTAATAATTTAATGTTTGATGATTACGTTCAATATATCAGCTAGTTAGAAAAAAAATTCAACAAAAAATAATTCAAATAAATCAACAAATAAATAGATAGATTTATAATTTTCAAAACTTTAGGCATAATGGTTAATAAAAATTTTCAAAAAGATTTAAAAATTGCAATTGAAATTGTTGATAAAAATAAAAAATAATGAAAATATAGGAAACTATTATAAATAAAATGTCGTAAAAATTTTCCTGATTAATTACAAATTACTTTCCATTTATTGAGATAAAAGAGAATAAAAAAATCTCAGTAAGCAATTTCTATGGATTCAAAACAACATTAGCAATATCTTACAAAAATAATATACAAAAAATACAACTTTATATGATAAGTATTTAAATTTTATTTAAATAGTTTCAATTTTAAAAAAGTGAAAATATTAAATATTTCAAAATATTTATATATGTTCCAAAAGTCTAATTTTCCTTCATGATTTATTATTAAATATTTAAAAAGTAATGCATTGTTTCGTGAGTAACTGTTTACAAATATAAAAGTCATAGATGTTAAACAAAATTGTCACATAAAAAATAATAATTAAAAATATAACTTCCAGAAAATTTTTAAAATATAAAAACATAAAAATGTACCATTATCCTAAAAATTTAGTATAAGTAATTCTAATATTTACAAACACAATAAAAAATCCTAACGAAATAAGTAACAAAATTTCCATTACTAATCAAAAATATCAAAGAAATGACAAATTTATAAAAATTAACGATCAACAAAATACTAAATGGGATGTAATTTATATATACAATATTTGCACAAAACATAATTTCCATATTGTCTGCTTCGTAATTTTCAAGTATAAAAGGCATAGACAATGTTTTTTAAGAAAACATTTCTTAAATATTTTAATAAAAATAAACTTAGTAATTAAAAAATAATTAAATTTTGAAAGAAAAATATAAAAAATAAAACCTTAATTGAAAAATATTCAAATTTAAAAATGTTTTTCCTATTTTTTTTAGAAGAAATTTATTTAAAAAAGTTTAATATTAAATATATAAATGAGAAAGTCTCTACAATTCAAAATATTTTGATTGTGAGATGTAAGCTAGATAATTGAATAAATTAAACATTTAAATGTAAATGTTATAACATAAATTAATAACTAAAATTTATGTGAAATGATTTTTGTTAGAATAAAAATACCATAGGTGATAGAAATTATTTAAATTATTGGTACAAAATTTTGAAAGAATTTTTATTATATGAAAAATTACTAAAAATAATTATTTTGTATATAAATAAGATTAGCATTAAGAATAATGTTTCAACAAAGAGATTTTCTATTGATAAAATATAATAAATAAGCAATCACTATTAACAATGTTTAAATATTTAAAAACTTCTTTAATTTAAATATTACTTGGTTAAATAAAAATGCTTAATTTAACTAAAAAAGAAAAAAATAATATTTGGTAATTATAAAATTATCCTTTTAAAATTTCTTAATTTTCCACAATACATTACAAAGATGCAAAATAACATAAGCAAAAGAGCATCTTATTGTTGTAATTAAAATATAAAACATATAAAAATAATTATGATAATAGAATACCTAATATATCAAAAACCATTTATAACTTAGTTATCAAAATTAACACCTATATGCAAAGTTAAATATGTTTAAAAAAATAATTAGTTTATTTATAACAAAATTGTTAAAATTATTGTCCTCCAATTGAAATGTTAAATAAGTTTGAGAAAAAATCGTTTTTTATAATAAATTTGTTAAAATCCAAAGTACGTAACACTTAAAGAACTAGTTTACGCATGAAAAACTTTTGTTCAACCACCTCATTAACAATAGCAAGAAGTTTTTTTACTTACATTATTATGAAACTGTGTAATGCATTGCATAAATTTAACTAAATACAACGCCTTTATCCAGAATCAAAATGTTTAAATATCGATGTGTAAAAGCATTTTAAGAATGTCTTAGGTCTTGTTTATATCAATCTTAAACTTGAGTGGAACAACAATTTTTTTTAGAATGTTTATAAATAATTTTAATTCTTTGAATTGTTTAAATAGTCTTTTTTGGATTGTTACTTTTTTCATTTTATAATTTCTTAATTTAATTAACTTCCATTTTTTACTTTCATGATAAAGTTTTCTTTTAAATACTTCAAATTTTATAATCAAAGTATTTACTAATGCCTTATTGGGCTTACTATAGATAGGTTTTGTTGAAGTAAAGACTATAGCATAAATAGTGAATACAATTTGATTGCTCAACCTATTGACTTTGGAGTCGAGGGCAACGATATCTCTTCAGTGGCTAGTCTACAAAGAATTTCATTTTTAAATTTTTGTGGTTGGCAGGATAAATGTTCAATTTTTTTTATAATTGTGGGGCATAAAACTATCAATCTTGTATGTATATGTCAATTTGGTTTACATTGTATTTCCTTTGAAGGCTTTTGAGTTTTCAAAAATCTTATAAATATTCAATTATGTTTTTATGTATAATTTTTTTATTATAAAATATATGTTTTTTCTTAAGAACACCCATACTACTGAGCCCAAAGGACTCAGGTCAAATGACTTTTACCACCTTGGGGCGTGGGCTTTTGGCAGCTCCACACTCCAAGAATTTGTCAAATTTAATTCGAGCTAAGCTCAATTCTTAGTCAAGTCATTTTACTATTGTTGTCTCTAGATTAAGCTCTAATATCAATACTTTAGTGGATTACTTATGACCCAAGTTAGGAGAAAGGAGTCAAGATAGGCTCCTCAATTTGTTTAAGTAAATTAGGTCATGTAAGGCTCATAGATGTCTGATGGTAACCAAGGGCATGACTCTCAAGAATGCTAGGGGTAGCCAACCATAATAAGCTAATTATAATATGTAGTTGATGTATTATAAGCATGAAATACTTTAACTATTTAAAAAATGTGGGATTAAATAAAAGTTATTACCAAAGTTAAGATTTCTACACTAATGTGATTTTTGGCAATCGAACAATCTAGATCTTGGCCAAATTTGTAAGTTAAGTTTCTTTAACTGTTCATCCAAAATAATGGATCGAATGGTTAAGAGTCTCTCCTCCTGGGTGAATATCAATCTCGTCATTGTTATTTTCCATCTGACTTTCAAACTGAATGCTTCAGATATTATCTTACTGTGATTAGATTTGAACCCTTTATCAGTTAAATTTATTTGATGATTATTTCTTTGTTTGCATAATAAGATGGCAGCTATACCATCTTCTCTGTCAATATCGACTACCTTTTGAAAACAAGATTCTAGCCATTGTGGAGTATTTTTTGAGTTTTTTATTTCAATTATATATAATGACCATTTACCAAACATTAAAATAATTGAATTAGATTTGAAAATTTTCATACTTGCTGAAACAAAATTCAAACTATGAGCAACAAAGTTTTACGCAATTACTAAAGCTATAGATTTTAGTCAGTCTCTATTTCTCCTGCTCTTGTTTATAATCACATTTGCATTTCTTAGAAACATCTACTTTATTCATAAGTAATAACACTTTTGTTTAAACAAAAAGGTGCAGGAAATTATGTAAGAAAAAAATGGTTATGTTTTGTGGGCAATTAAAGTTCTATGGATGGAACAACAATTTTTAGATTATGGCTTAGAATTTACATAATTCTAGTTTTTTGTGATAATTTAAGGGCAATTTATTTTGCTAAAGATCCCATTCAACACTCAAGAACAAAACATATAGAATTAAGATATAAAATTTTAAAGAGCATGTATTAAAAAATTATTCAATTGTTATTTGTGCTATTGTCTACCTAATTAGTTGATATTTTTATTGAGCCATTGGCTATCAAAGTATTTAATAAACTTAGATTAAGATTAGGTGTCATTAACCCCTTTGAATTATTACAAATGTGGAGAAAATTAATGTTAGAATTCAGGGTGAGGGTATGCTAGAATTCAATTGAAGTATGGGCTATCATATAAGATATATACTTCAATGTTGAATATTAAATTATTTAATATTTCAACTGATGTTACATTTTCTTTTAGCTTTTTTATAATCCTTAAAGGGGAGATTATTATATATTTTAATATGATGATCACAAAACTAAGGGTAAGTATTTCCTAATACTTTGTTAAACTTAAAATTGTTTAGTTAGATTTTATGGAGTATTCTAATAGTTTGGATTTATTAGAGTAAGAACAATAATATAAATAATGAATATAATTTGATGGCTCAATCAGTTGATTTTGGAGCCACAGACAATAGTGTTTATATAGTGGCTAATTCAAAAAAAATTTATGATTAGCATCCTAAACTTTTAATTTCTTCATGATTACGACAAATAGTGTTATCCTCTTTTATGCATATTTGACTTTGGATCATGTAATACTTTTTTTGAAAGCATTAGAGTTCTTAAAAATCTTATAAATATTTAAATATTATATATATATATATATATAATTTTTTCTTAAGCACTCTCAACCATTAGCTACAAAGGGCTTAGGTCAAATAGCATGTAGCACCTAAGAGCACAGGCCTTGGGGACCCACATAGGTTGAGAACTTGATCAAATTTTAAACAAGTCAATCCCAGGTATTGATCAAGTCAGGTTACTATTGTAGTCTTGGTGAAACAAGTCATGGTAGACTCTTTAAATTGTTTAGGAAAATTCAGTCAGGTTATTTTTAATCATGTTTTAATAATAATTTTACAACATTATTATTAATTTCATAAAATAATAAATATACCACATCATATGATGTAGTAAAATAATAACTTTAGTTTAATTAACTATTAAGCAAAATAGCACATAAGAATAATAATAAATTAAAATTAATTTATGTTTATAATAGTATATATATGACATGCATAGAATTTTCTAAATATGAAAATATTATATTATAAAATAGTAAAAATCTAAAGTTACAACATTCACATTAAATATTATATATATTTATTATATATATAACACCACAAAAACATAATATATAAATATAATTATTATATTTAATATTTAATTATTATTTTAATTTTAACATAAAAAAGATAATATTAAATTAATAGTATAATATTATTAAAAAGACTTTTAGTATTCTAAAATAATAATAATATTTATACAATTTTTGTATTTTATTATTATTAAATGTTACATTTGATTTACTTTTTCTACTTATTAAATATTATATGTTTAATTTTTAAAATTAAATTTTTATTAAATTATTTTTAAAATTCTTTTTCTTTTTATCATAATATTTTACATATTCTCTTTCAACTCAATCTTATTATCATTTTTTTCTCTCTTCATTTTTTATTTTTAACATTAATCTTAGCCTCTCTCTCTTCTATCCTTCTCTACCTTGTCGTTTCTTTCTCTCTTTCTCTCACTTTTTTATTTATTCTATCTAACTCTTCAATATTTTATTTTTTCATTTCATTTTCATATTTAATTTTTAATAATAATTTTATGATATTTTTATTAATTTCATATAATAATAAATATCATTAATAATATTTTAGACTAAAATTATAGCATTATTTTAGTGTAATATCAGGTAAAGTAACTTATAATAGTTGTAATAATTTCTAATTAATTTATGTTTTTATTGATATATATATATATATATATATATATATATATATATATATATATATATTTAGAATTATTTAAATTTAATAATTTTATTTTATTAAAAAGAATAATTGACAATTCCGTCATTAATGTTAATTATTATTTATATCTTATCTAAGTTACATCATATTCAGATAACATATTAGAAAAATCATTAGATTTATTATTTAGTTAACTTTTTAATTTTTAGTATGAATAAAACAATTATAAATTTATAGTTAAATTATTCTCTAAATATTTTTAATATTTAAAAAATAATAATAAACTTCAAATATTTTTTATATTTTATTATTATTAAATATTATGTATGATTTATTTTTTATATTTAATAAATATTATAAGGTTTATTATTAAATTTTTAATTTTTATTAAATATTTTTTCTTAATTTTTTCTCTTTATCAAAATATCTCTTATATTGTCTTTTCTTCTCTCCTATTATAATTCTTTTATTTTATTCATAATTTTTTATCACTTTATATTCTTCTTGGGCTCTCTCTCTCTCCTTTATTCTTCCTTATTTCATCACTTCTCTCTTTTACTTATTTATTTATTCTCTCTATTTCATCAATGTTTTCTCTTTTCTTTTTTATATGTTAAATCATTTCTTATCTCTTTTTAATAATATTTATCTTTTTATTTAGCTATTATTAATTTGTAAATTTCTCTTTCTTAAAGAATAGTTATCTTTATCTCTATCATCTTTTTTTAAAACATAAATTAGCAATATTCAAGAAAACTCTCATGTTGCATAACTTAATATATAACACCATTGGTAAATATATATATATATTTTTAATAATATTTATCAGGTAATTAAATTTCTTATTTATAAGAATAATAATATAATAAAAATATTATATAAATTAATATCTATGTTATAAAAAATAGTGTTCTATATAAACTTTTATTAATTATATATAAATTAAACATTGATATTATAAAATATTATAACATTTATAATAATCATAAAATAAATGTTCATACATTAGATAATTTAGAAAATTTTAAATGTTGTTCATAATCTTATATAGTAATAACACCAAAATGCTTTTTTGTCTTACGTATGCATATTTGACCACACTAGCATTATGCCACTCGATTTCATTACAACTCTAAAGTTAAGCATGCTTGGATGAGAACAGTATTGGTATGGGTGACCCCTTGAGAAGTCCTCCTATTTCATAGATTGTTTTTTGTAATATTCCATTTCTAGTGAATGAAAATTTATTTTTACAATATGTTAATCTTAAAAAACTTCTTATAAATAATTGTTTATAATTATCATATTTTTTAATCAGGTTTTAAAAATAACTTTATAATATCATTATTAATTTAATAAGATATTAAATATGGCACATCATATGATGTAGTAAAATTATAACTTTAGTTTAGTTCAATATTAAGAAAGATAGCTTATATGAATTATAATAAATGAGAATTAATTTATATATATAATTGTATATGTATGATATACATAAAACTTTCTAAATATAAAATTATTATATTATAAAATATTAAAAATCTAAAATTATATTATTAATGTTAAATATTATTTTTATTTGTTATATATATTACATCACTTAAATATATTATATTTTTACAATTATAATGCTTACTATTCAATTATTTTTTTATTTTATTCATAAATATTATTTATATTTATTATATTTATTACATCACATAAATAAAATATATTATTTTCGTTATAATATTTATTATTTAATTATTTTTTAGTTTTAGGCATAAAAAAGATAATATTAATTAGATACTATAAATATTTATAATATTTTAAAATAATAATTAACAAACAACTTTTTTTATTATTATATATTATATTTTATTTTCCTTTTATGCTTATTTAATTTTATAAGTTTATTTTTCGAAATTTAATTTTTATTAAATTATCTTTCTACCCATTTTCCTTTTATTACAATATCTCACATATTTTTTTCTCTTTAATCCTATTATTACTCTTTTATTTCTCTCATTATGTTTTTTTTATATTATTCTTGTCCAATCTCTCCCTTCTATCTTTCTCTACTTTGTAATTCTTTTTTCTCTCTCTTACTTTTTTTATTTATTCTTTGTATCTCTTCTATATTATGCTTTTCCATTTCTTTTTCAAAATTATATGGTAATAAATATGACAAATCATGTGATATAAAAAAATAATTATAATTATAATTATTTCTAATTAATTTATGTTTATAATAATATATATTTACTATTTATATAATTTTTAAACTAAATAATATTATGTTATTAAAAATTAATAATTTGAAAAGCAATAATAAATTTATCATGAAAATATTCTTTAAATATTTTTAATTTTGTAATATAATATTAAACCTTAAATATTATTATATTATATTATTATTAAATATTACGTAGATTTTATTTTTATATTTAATAAATATCATAGGGTTAATTATTAGAAATTTAAGTTTTATTAAATAATTTTTCTCATTTTTTCTTTATCATAATTTCTGTCATACTATCTCTCTTTATATTATTCTTGGCCTCACTCTCCTTTATCCCTCTTCATTTTCTCATTTATCTCTCATTTATTTATTTTTTCTCTTTGTCTTATCTATGTTCTCTTTTTTCTTTTTCTTGTTACACCATCTCTCATCTCTACTTATTATTATTTTTCTCTTTTTTGTGCTATTATCAATTTGTGAATTTTATCTCATAGAGAATAGTTATCTCTATCTCCATCATCTCTTTTTCAACACATAAATTAACAAAATTTTAGAAATCTCTTATGTTGCATAGCTCAATATATAATATTTTTGATAAATAAATATATTTTTAATAATATTAATTAAGTAATTAAATTCCTTATTTATAAGAAGAATAATATAATAAAATAACACTATCTATGTTGAAAGAAATGGCATTCAATATACTTTTTATTAATTATATATAAATAAAATATTGATATTATAAAATATTATGACATATACAATAAACATAAAATATTTTTAAAAAGTGCATTTATTATAATACGTTAATGTTTAAAAAAAATCTTATAAATAATTATTTATAATTATCATATTTTTAATTAAGTTTTCATAATAAATTTATAACATTATTATTAATTTTATAAATAATAAATATGCTAAGTATTATGATGTAGTAAAATAATAACTTTAATTTTGTTAAATATTGAGAAAATTATCTTATATGAATTATAATAATTAAAATTAAGTTATGTTTATGATAGTATATTATGACATGCATAGAATTTTTTAAATATAAAAATATTATATCATAAATATTTAAATCTAAAATTACAAGATTAATGTTAAATAATATTTATATTCATTATATATACTATATCACATAAATGCAATATATAAGTTTAATTAAATTATTTTTTTTAATTATTTTTAAAAAATTTAGGGATAAAAAATATAATATTAAAATAATAGTAGTAATATTCTCTAAATATTTTTAATATTCTAAAAAAAATAATAATCATCAAATAATTTTATATTTTATTATTTTGACTTATTATATTTTATCTACATTTTATGCTTGTTAACTATTAAAAGTTTAATTTTTGAAATTTTATTTTTATCAAAATAAATTTAGTATGTTTTTTTATTTTAACATAATATCTCACATATTCTCTTTCTTCTCAATCCAATTATCATTTTTTCTATTTTCATTTTTTCATCTTGTTATATTATTCTTTGTCTATCTTCCTATTCTATCCTTCTCTACTTTATCATTTCTTTATCTCTCTTACTTTTTTGTTTGTTCTTTTTATCTCTTCTATATTCTACCTTTTCATCTCCTTTTCAAAGTAAATTTTTAATAACTAATTTATGATATTATTATTTTTTTATATAATAATAAATATGATAAATCATAAGAAGTAATAAAATAATTTTTTTGTTTAATATTAAGACAAATAATATATATTTTCTACTTACAAAATTTTTTAAATATAACTATATTATGTTATTTAAATTTATAACAAAAATATATATCATTAATGATAAATAATGTTTATATTTATTATTTAAGGAACATCATATAAAGATAATATATTAGAATAATCATTAAAATTTTCATTTAATTAACTTTGTAATATTTTAAAATATTAATAATTCTCAAATATTTTTTAATATTTTTATTATTAAATATTTGTATGATTTATATTATATATTTAATAAATGTTATAAGTTTATTTAATAAAACTTTAATTTTTTTAAGACTTTTTTCCTCATTTTTTCTCTTTATTAATTGTCTCCCTTATTATCTCTTTTTCCTCTTATTATTATTCTTTTATTTCGTTCTTTATTTTTATCTCTTTATATTTTTCTTTGCCTCTCTCTCTCCTCCTATTCTTCCTTATTTCCACATTTCTCTCTCTTTTACTTATTGATTTATTCTCTTAATCTCATCTACATTCTTTCTTTTCTTTCCTTTTTTTGTTAAGTCATCCCTTACCCCTATCTATTATTATTTATCTCTTTATTTTACTATTATCAATTTGTGAATTTCTCTCTCTTAGAGAATGGCTATCTATATGTCCATCATCTCTTTTTTTTAAACACATAAAGTAATAATATTTAAGAAAATCTCTCATGTTGCATTGCTTAATATATAATATATTTAATACATAAATAAATAAATATATACATATTTAGTATCATTTATAAGTAATTAAATTTATTATTTATAAGAATAATAATATAATAAAATAAATTCTTTATATTAATATCTATAATATAAAAAATAGTATTTGGAATATTCTTTTAATTACATATCAAAACAATATTAATGCTATGAAATATTAGCACACATAAAATAAACATAAAATACTTTTAAAAAGCATATATATTAAATAATTTAGAAAATTTTAGATATTGTTCTTAATCTTAAAGTATAAAAACACAATATATTTTTATCTTACGGATGCATATGTGACCACACTAGAATTATTGCATTGGATCTCAATAGAGCTTCGAGGCGAAGCATGCTTGGGCGAGCGTGGTATTGAGATGGCTGGATTCTTAGGAAGATCTCATGTTGTACATGTTTTTTCATAGCATTCTATTTTCTAGTGAATAAAATTTTTTTAAAGCATGTTAATCTTAAAAAAATAAATTCACATAAATGATTGTTTATAATTATCATATTTTTAATCAAGTTTTAATGATAAGTTTATAACATTGCTATTAATTTCAAAAAATAAAAAATATGACACATCATATGATGTAGTAAAACAATAACTCTGATTTTAGTTCAATATTGAGCAAAATAGCTTTAATGAATAATAATAAATTAGAATTAATGTACTTTTATAATAGTATATATGTTATATAAATATATTATATTATAAAATATTAAAAATCTAAAATTATATTATTAATATTAAATATTATTAATTTTTATTATATATATATTACAGCACATAAATATCATATTAAATTAATATTGATAATATTTTCTAATTATTTTAATATTCTGAAATAATAATAATATACCAATAATTTTTTATATTTTTTCTTATTAAATATTATATATGATTTTTTTATGCATATTAAATATTATAAGTTTAATTTTTAACATTTAATTTTTATTAATTTTTTTCTATCTTTTTTATCATAATATCTAACATATTCTCTTTCTTCTCAATCCAATTATCATTGGTTTTTTTCTCTACATTTCTTTCTCTCTCTCTCTCTCTCACTTCTTACTTTTTTGTTTATTCTTTCTATCCCTTCTATGTTCTGTCTTTTCATGTCCTTTTGTAATTAAATTTTAATAATTAGTTTAAGATATTTTTATTAATTTCATATGATAATAAATATTGTAAATCATATGATTTACTAAAATAATTTCCTTATTTTAGTTTAATATTAAGTAAAATAACCTATAATAATATAATTGTTTCTAATTAATTAATCTTTATAATAAAATTAATTGTTATTTATAGAATTTTTAAATATAATAATATTATGTTATTAAAATTTAATAATCTAAAATTATATCATTAATGAAAAATATTATTTATGTTTATTATCTAAGTTACATCATATAAAGATATTATATTAGAATAATTATTAAATTTTTTTATTTAAATTACTTTTTTAATTTTCACTATGAATAAAATATTATTAAATTTATAGTTAAAATATTCTCTAACTAATTTTAATATTCTAAAATAATAATAAACCTTAAATATTTTTTATATTTTCTAATTTGAAATATTATATATGATTTATTTTTTATGTTTAATAAATATTGTATGATTAATTATCAAATATATATTTTCTATTAAAGATGTTTTCTAATTTTTTTCATTTTATCATAATGTCTCATTACTTATTTTTTTCTCTCTTATTATCATTCTTTTATTTTTTTTTCTTTATTCTTTATCTCTTTATATTCTTCTTTGCCTCTCTATCTCCTCTATTCTTTTTTATTTCCTTATTTCTCTGTCACTTTTATATATTTATTTATTCTCTCTATCTCGTCTATATTCTCTCTTTTTTTCTTCTTTTTTAGATCATCTCTTATCTCTAAAAATAAATCTTTTTTTCTTTATTTTTCTATTATCATTTCTTAAATTTCTCACTTTTAGGGAATAGTTATTTGTCTCTATCATTTATTTTTTAACATATAAATTAATGATATTTAAGAAATCTCTTATGTTGTATAGCTTAATATATAATATTTTTGATAAATATATATTTTTAAAAATATTTTTTCAGTAATTAAATTTCTTATTTATAAGAAGAATAGTATAATTAAATAAAATCTTATATATTAATATCTACATTATAAAAAATAGTGTTCCATATAATTTTTTATTAATTATATATAAAAAAATATTAATATTATAAAAGATTATGATATATATAATAAATTTGTTATAAAAAATATATATATAAGATATTTTACAAAATTGTAGATATTATTCATGATCTTGAAGGGTAACAACATAAATATGCTTTTTGTCATATGTATGCATGTGCGACCACACGTGAATTATTGCATTGGATCTCATCAGAGCTTCGAAGTTAAACATGCTTGGGCGACAGTGGTTTTGGGATAGGTGATGTCTTGAGAAGTCCTCCTGTTGCACGTAATTGTTCATATCATTTTATTTTCTAAAGAGTGATAATTTATTTTTACAATATGCTAATCTTATAAAAATAAATTCTTATGAATGATTATTTTTAATTAACATATTTTTAATCAAGTATTAGTAATAACCCTATAACATTATTATTATTATTTTATAAAATAATAAATATGGCACATCATGTGATATACTAAATAATAATTTTAATTTAGCTCAATATTAAGAAAAATAGCTTGTATGAATCGTAATAGATTAGATTTAACATATGTTTATAATATATATATATAGCATGCAAAAACTTTTCTAAATATAAAAATATTATATTATAAATATTAAAAATACAAAATAATGTTATAAATGTTAAATATTATTTAATTTAGTACATATATTACATCACAAAGATATAATATATTTGTATAATAATAATATTTATTAACTAATTAATTTTTTATTTTAAGAATTAAAAATATATTATTAAATTAATAATCATAATATTCTCTAAATGTTTTTGATATTATAAAATAATAATAATCCTAAAAAATAATTTATATTTTATTATTATTAAATATTATATATGATTTACTTTTTATACATATTAAATATTATAAGTTCAAGTTTTAAAATTGTAATTTTTATTGAATTATTTTTTTATTTTTTCTTTTTATCATAATATCTCACATATTCTCTTTTTTGTCATCTTTTTAAATGAGCTTTAAAAATAACTTTATTATATTTTTATTAATTATACAAAAATAATAAATAAAACACATCATATGATGTAGTAAAATAATAAATTTAATTTAGTTTAATATTGAGAAAAATAGCTCACATGAATGATAATAAATTAGAATTAATATATGTTTATAATAATAGATATATGATATGTATAAAATTTTCTAAATACAAAATAATTATATTATAAAATATTAAAAATCCAAAATGGCATAATATTTAATATTATTTCTATTTATTATATATATAAAAAAGAATAAATATATTATATTAGAATAATTATAATATTTAATATATCATAATCTTTTAAATTTTAGCCTTAAATATTATATATGCTCTACTTTTTGTAGTTATTAAATATTATTTCTTTAATTTTTAAAATTTAATTTTTATTTAATTATTTTTCTATCTTTTTTCTTTTTATTATAATATCTCACAATTTTTTTCTTCTCAATCTTATTATCACTCTGTTTTTTATCTCTTCATGTATTATATTTTTACAATAATCTTGGTCTTTTTCTCTTCTATCATTCTTTTCTTTGTAATTTTTTTCTATCGCTCTCTTACTTTTTAATTATTATTTCCATCTCTTCTATATCATGTCTTTTCAATTTTTTAAATACTTAATTTTTAATAATATGTTTATAATATTTTCAATAATTTCATATAATTATAAATATGGTAAATAATGCAATATATTGGAATAGTTTTTTATTTTTTTTAATATTAAGTAAAATAATATACAATAATTACAAAAAATTTCTAATTAATTTATGCTTATAATAATATATATTTGCTATGTATAAATTTTTTTAAACATAATATTATTATGTTATTACAAATAAATAATCTAAAATTATATTATTAATGCTGAATATTATTTATATTTATTTTAACTTACATCGTATAAAGACATTGTATTAGAATAATCATTAAATTTATTAGTTAATTTACTTTTATAATTTTTTAACATGAATAAAATAATAATAAAATTATAATTAAAAAACTCTCTAAGCTTTTTTAATATTCAAAATAATTATAAACCTCAAATATTTTTATATTTTTATTATTATTAAATATTATATATAATTTATTCTTTATATTTAATAAATATTATATTTTTTATTAAAAATTTAATTTTTATTAAATACTTTTTCGTATTTTTTTTTACTTTATCATCATGTTACTTATATTATCTATTTTTCTTCTCTCTCTTATTATCATTTGTTTTATTTCTCACCTCACTCTTTATCTCCTTAGATTCTTCTAAGTCTCTCTCCTCTATCCTTCTCTATTTTCTTATTTTTCTATCTTTTACTATTTTATTTATTCTCTTTATCTCATCTATGTTCTATTCTTTTTTTTTGTTAAATCATCTCTTATGTTTGTCTATTACTATTTTTATTTTTTTTATCTATTATCAATTTTTGAATTTCTCTCTCTTAGAGAATAGTTATGTTTATCTCCATCGTCTCCTTCTCACCACATAAATGAACAATATTTATGAAATATCTCATGTACCATAGCTTAATATGTAATATGCTACATATATATATATATATATATATATATATATATATATATATATATATATATATGTATATATATATAATATCTCATGTTGCATAGCTTAATATATAATATCCTTGATATATATATATATATATATATATATATATATATATATATATATATATATATATATATATATATCAAGTAATCAAATTTCTTATTTATCAGAAGAATAATATATTGAAATAAAATATTATATATTAATATATACATTATAAAAAATAGCATTCTATATAATGTTTTTATTAATTATATATAAGTTAAATATTAATATAATAAAATATTATGACACATATCATAAACATAAAATGTTTTCAAAAAATACATACAATAGATAATTTAAAAAATTTAAAATATCATTCGTAATCTTAAATTGTAACAACATGAATATGATTTTTTCTTAAATATACATGCTCGACCAAACCAGCATTATGCATTGAATCTCATTAGAACTCCAAAGTTTAGCATGCTTGGGCGAGATTATTATTGGGATGGGTGACCTCTTCTGAAGTCCTCGTATTTTACATATTTTTTCATAGCATTCTATTTTATAATGAATGATAATTTTTTATAACACATTAATCTTAAAAAAATAATTCTTATCAATTATTGTTCATAATTATCATATTTTTAATCAATTTTTAATAATTACTTTATAAAATTATTATTAATTTTGTAGAATAATCAATATGGCACATCATATGATGTAATAAAATAATAACTTTAATTTAATTTAATATTGACCAAAATAGCTTGTATGGATAATAATAAATTAAAATTAATTTATGTTTATAATTGAACATATATAATATGCATAGAATTTTCTAATTATAAAAATATTATATTATAAAACATTAAAAAAATCAAAACTTATATTATTAGACTTAAAAATCATTTACATTTATTATAATAATTACATCACATAAATAAAATAGATTAGTTTAATTATAATATTTATTATTTAATTACTTTTTTAATTTTAGGTAAGAAAAATAATTTTGATTTTATAGTCATAATATCTCTAAATATTTTTGATATTCTAAAATAATAATCATCTTAAAAAAATTATTTTCTTAAATTAATTTTCAATGTTTTTATAATATCTCACAATTCTCTTTCTTCTCGGTCATATTAGCATTTTTTCTCTTTATTTTTGATCTTTTTATATTATTCTTGGCCCCTTTCTCTCTTCTATCCTTCTCTACTTTATCATTTCTTTCTCTCTCTTAACTTTTATTAATTTTTCTATCTCTTTTATATTCCATCAAATAACTTTACTCGTTTTTCTCTTTATCATATTGTCTCTCACATTCTCTCTTTTATTGTCAGTTATTTTATTTCTCTCTTCATTCTTTATCTCTTTCTCTCTCTTACTTTTTTTATTAATTTTTTCTATCTCTTTTATATTCCATCAAATAATTTTACTCGTTTTTCTCTTTATCATAATATCTCTCACATTCTCTATTTTTCTTCTCTCTCTTATTGTTAGTTATTTTATTTCTCTCTTTATTCCTTATCTCTTTATATTCTTCTTAACCTCTCTTATCTATCCTTCTCTTTTTTTTTTGTTTCTATCTCTCTTTTACTTATTTCTTTATTCTCTCTTCCATTTTTTTAATGAATGATAAATTTTTTTACAACATGTTAATCTTAAAATAATAAAATTTTGCAAATAGCTATTTATAATAATTATACTTTTAGTCAAAGTTTTATTAATAATTTTATAAAATTACTATTAACATCATAAAAAAATTAATATGGCACATCATATAATGTAATAAAATAATAACTTTAATTTAATTCAATATTGAGCAAAATATTTGATATGAATAATAATAAATTAAAACTAATTTATGTTTATAATAAAATATATATCATAGGCATTAAATATTTTAAATATAAAATTATTATATTATTAAATATTAAAAAAATTTAAAATTATATTATTAAGATATAAAATAACTTTATAACATTTTTTTAATTTCATAAAATAAAAAATATGGCCCATCATATGATGTCGTACAATAATAAGTTTAATCTAGTTTAATATTAAGCAAAATAACCAAAATAATTTATATCAATTATAACAAATTAGAATTAATTTACATTTATAATGGCAAATATATTATGAGAATAGAATTTTTAAATATAAAATTATTATATTATTAAATACTAAAAATCTAAAATTACTTTATTAATATTAAATATTATTTAAATTTATTTTATATATTACATCACGAAAATATAATATATTAAATAACTAAAATATTTATTATTTAATTATTTTTTAAATTTTTGTCACGAAAAAGAAATTATTAAATTAATAATAATATTTTCTAAATATTTTTATTAATTTTAAAAAATAATAATCATTAAATAGTTTTCTATTTTATTGTTATTAAATATTATATATGATTTATTTGTTATACTTATTAAACATTATAAGTTCAATATTTAAAATTTAATTTTTATCAAACTATTTTTCTATTTTTGCTTTTTTTTTTATAATATCACACATTTTTTTCTTCTTAATCTTATTTATAGAATTTTTTAAATATAATAATATTATGACATTAAAATTTAAAAATCTAAAATTATATCATTAATAATAAATATTATTTATATTTATTATATAAGTTACATCATATAAAGATATAAAAGATAAGAATAATCATTAAATTGGTTATTTTCTTAGTCTCTTTCTCTCGTGTATTCTTCTCTATTTGCTCATTTTTCTCTCTCTCTCTTTTACTTATTTATTTATTCTATCTCTCATCTATGTTCTTTCTTTTGTTTTCTTTTTAATTAAATTATCTATTATTTCTATATTACTTTTTTCTCTTTATTTTGTTATTATCAATTTCTAAATTTCTCTCCCTTAATGAAGAATTATCAATATCTCTATCATCTCTTTTTTGATAAATAAAGTAATAATATTTAAAAAAATTATAATGTTGCTTAGCTTAATATATAATATTTTTAATAAATATATATTTTTAATAGTATTTATTTAGTTATTAAATTTCGTTTTTATAAGAATAATAATACAATGAAATAATATTTTATACATTAATTCCTATTATTAAAAATTTTATGACATAAATATTCTTAAAATGTATATATATTAGATAATTTAAAAAATTTTAGATATTATTCTTAATCTTAAAGGTAACAACACAAATATGTGTTTTAACCTTTTGTATACATGTGTGACCACACAGTATTATGGCACAAGATCTCATTAGAACTCTAAAGATAAGCTTACTTGTGTGAGAGTAGTGTTGAGATGCATGAATTCTTGAGAAGTCCTCATGTTGTACATGTTTTTTCATAGTATTCTATTTTCTAATGAATGATAATGTTTTTAACACATGTTAAGCTTGAAGAAATAAATTCTTATAAATGATTGTTTATAATTGTCATTTTTTAATCGAGTTTTAATAATAACATTATTATTAATTTCAAAAAATAATAAATATGGCATCTCATATGATGTAGCAAAATAATAACTTTGATTTAGTTTAATATTGAGCAAAAAGCTTTAATTCATTATAATAAATTAGAATTAATTTATGTTTATAATGTTATATATATGATATGTATAGTATTATCTAAATAGAAAAATATTATGTTATAAAATATTCAAAATCTTAAATTATATTATTAATGTTAAATATTATTTATAATTATTATATATATTACATCACATAAAAATGATATTAAATTAACAATCACAAAACTCTCTAAATATTTTTAATATTTCAAAATAATAATTTTTTAAAATATATATATTTTATTATTATTAATATTATATATGATTTACTTTTTTATGCTTATTAGATATTATAAGTTCAATTTTTAAAATTTATTTTATTAAATTAATTTCCTATCTTTTTTTATCATAATCTCACACATATTCTCTTTCTTTTCTATCATATTGCCATACTTGTTTTCTCTTTTTATTTTTATCTTTTTATATTATTAAGAGTCTCTCTTTCTTCTATCATTCTTTACTTTTGTCACTTCTCTCCGCCTCTCCTATTTTTTTATTTATTCTTTTTATATCTTCTATGTTTTGTCTTTTCGTTTTCTTTTCTTAATTAAGTTTTAATAGTTCATTTTATGATATTTCTAGTAATTCTATACAATAATAAATATGATAAATCATATGATATAATAAAATAATTGCTTCATTTTAGTTTAATATTAGCTAAGATAACTTAAAAATAATTATAATAATTTTTTATTAAATAATTTTTATAATAAAATATATTTATTATTTGTAAAATTTTAAATCAAGTAATATTAAGTTATTTAAAATAAATAATCTAAAATTATTTCATTAATACTAAATATTATTTATATTTACTATCCAAGTTGCATCATATAGAGATATTATATTAGAATGATCATTAAACTTCTTATTTAATTAAATTTTTTAATTTTCTCTATGAATAAAATATTATTAAATTTATAGTTAAAATATTATGTAACTATTTTTAATATTCTAAAATAATAATAAAACATAGATATGTTTATATTTTATTATTATTAAATATTATATAATATTTATTTTTATATTTAATAAATATTATAAGTTTATTTATTAAAATTTTATTTTTTTATTAAATATATTTTCTTATGTTTTTCTTATTATCATAATGTCTCACATATTATCTCTTTATTCTCTCTTATTATCATTCTTTTTATCTCTCATCATTCTTCATCATTTTAAATTCTCTTAGCCTCTCTCTCTCCTCTATTCTTCTCTACTTTATCATTTTCCTTTCACATTTACTTATTTATTTATTCTTGCTATCTTATCTATGTATTCTCTTGTTTTTTGTTGAATAATTTTTTATCACTCTATATTATTATTTTTCTTTTCATTTAGATATTACTAATTTGTAAATTACTTTCTTTTAGGTAATACTTATCACTTTTTCGATAATCTTTTTTCAACACATAAATTAATAATATTTAAGAAATCTCTTATGTTGTATAGCTTAATATAATATTTTTGGTATATATAATGTTTTTAATAATATTTATCATGAAATTAAATTTCTTGCTTAAAAGAACAACAATATAATGAAATAAAGTTATATATAGTGATATCTATATTATTAAAATAAGTGTTCTATAAAATTTTTTATTAATTATGTATAAAAAAAGATTGATATTTTAAAAAACTATAACACATATAATAAATATAAAATATTTTTAAAATGTGCATATATTAGATAATTTTAAAATTTTAAAATATTGTTCATAATCTTAAATAGTAATAACACGAATATGATTTCTGTCTTATGTATGCAAGTGCGACGACCCCAACATTATGGCACGAGATTTCATTAGAACTCCAAAGTTAAGCATGCTTGGGTGAGAGTAGTATTTGTGTGGATGACCTCTTAAGAGGTCCTAATGTTGCACATATGTTGTCATATCATTCTATGTTCTAATAAAAGGTAATTTATTTTTTATATGTTAATCGTAAATAAAATAAATTCTTATAAATAATTATTTATAATTATCATATTTTTTAATCAAGTTTTAATACTAATTATGTAATGATATTATTAATTTCATGAAATAATAAATATGGCACATGATATGATGTAGTAAAATAATAATTTTAATTTATTTCAATATCGAGAAAAATAGCTTATATTAATTATAATAAATTAGAATTAATTTATATTTATAATAGTATATAAAGTTATATTATTATTGTAAACTATTATTTATAATTATTATTTATATTACATCACATAAATATAATATATTATTATAATTTTAATATTTATTATTTAATTATTTTTTAAACTTTCCCAAAAAAAATAATATTAAATTAATAGTCATAAAATTCTCTAAATATTTTTAATATTAAAAAATATATAATTCTCAATCAATTTTAATATTTTATTATTATTCAATATAATGTATAATTTACTTTTAATAATTACTAAATAATATAAGTTTAATTTTAAAATTTAATTTTTATTAAATTCTTTTTCTATTTTTTATCATAATATCTCTTATATTCTCTCTCTTCCCATTGCTATTATCATTCAATTTTTTCTCTTTGTTTTACTTTTATATTTATTCTTTCTAACTCTTCTACGTTCTATCTTTTCATTTTGTTTTCATAATTAATTTTTAATAATTAGTATATGATATTTTTATTAATTCTATACGATAATAACTATGAAAAATCAAATGATATAATAAAATAATTGCTTTATTTTAGTTTAATATTAAATAAAATAACCCATAATAATTATAATAATTTCTAATTAGTTAATCTTTATAATAAAATATATTTGCTTTAACTAGAATTTTATAATATAATAATATTATTTCATTATAAATTAATGATCTAACATAATATCATTAATGCAAAATACTATTTATATTTATTATGTAGGTTATATCATGTAAAGATATTATATTACTAACAATTAAGTAATTAAATTTCTTGTTTATAAGAATAATGATATAATGAAATGAGTCTTATATATTAATATCTATAACATAAAAATAATGTTTTATATAATTTTTTTAATTATATATCAAAATAATATTAATACATAACATTTTATGAAAAATAAAATTAACATAAAATATTTTTAAAATGTTCATATGTCAGATAATTTAGAAAATTTTAGACATTATTCTTAATCTTAAAGGATAGCAACACAAATAAGTTTTTTTGTCTTATGTATGCATGTGCGACCACACGAGCATTATGGCATTGGATCTCATTAAGACTCCAAAGTTAAGCATATGTGGGAGAGATTAGTTACAAGATGAGTGACCTCTAAAGAAATACATGTGTCACATATATTTTTTCATGGCATTTCTATTTTTTAATAAATGATAATTTATTTTTACTTGTTAATCTTAAAAATAATAAATTATTATAAATTATTTTTTATAATTATCATATTTTTAATTAAATTAAAAAATAAATTTATAACATTATTATTAATTTCATAAAATTATAAAAATGGTACATCATATGGTGCAGTAAAATAAAAAATTTAATTTAGCTCAAGATTGAGCAACATAGGCTATATGAATTATAATAATTTAAAAATTATTTTATGTTTGTAAAAGTATATGTATGATATACAAAAAAGTTTCTAAATAAAAAATATATTAAATTATAACATATGAAAATTCATAAATTACATTCTTAATGTTAAATATTATTTATATTTATTATATTTTTTACTTCACATAAATAAAATATATTATTTAAATATAATGTTTATTATTTAATTATTTTATTAATTTGAGGCATAAAAGGATAATATTAATTTAATTATGATAAAATACTATAAATATATTAATATTCTAAAATAATAATAATCCTCAAAAAACTTTTCTTTTTAATTGTTATTAAATATTATATTTGATTTACATTTTATGCTTATTAAATTTCATAAGTTCAATTTTGAAAATTTAATTCTTATTAAATTATTTTTCTATCTTTTTTCTATTTATTATAATATCTAATATTATGTTTTCTCAATCCTATTATCTATCTCTTTTTTCTCTCTTCATGTTTTAATTTTTTATACTATTCTTGGCCTGTCTCTCTCGCTTCTATCCTTCTCTACTTTGTAATTTTTTCTCTCTCTTACTTTTTTATTTATTCAATCTATCTCTTCTATATTATGCCTTTACATTTCTTTTTCATTAATAGTTTTTAAGTATCAGGTTATGATAGTTTTATTTATTTCATATAAAAATAAATATGGTAAATCATACGATATAATAGAATAATTGCTTAATTTTCGTTTAATATTAAGTAAAATAACCTACAATAGTTATAATAATTTCTAATTAATTTATGTTTATAATAATATAACTTTTCAATTTACATAATTTTTTAAATATAATAATATTATGTTATTTAAAAAAATCAAAAACTATATCATTAATACAAACTATTTTTTCTTTTTACTAAGTTACACCTTATAAAGATATTATATAAGAATAATAATTAAATTTATTATTTAATTAACGTTTTTAATTTTTAGTATGAATAAAAAAAGTTTAGATTTATATTACAATATTCCTCAACTATTTTTTAAAATTATAAAATAATAATAAACCTCAAATATTTTTTATACTTTATTATTATTTAATTTTATAATTTTTATATTTAATAAATATTATAATTTTAATTATTAAAAGTTTAATTTTTATTGAATATTTTTCTCATTTTTCACTTTTCACAATATCTCTTATATTACCTCTTTTATTTCTGTTTTATTATCATTTGTTTTATTTCTCACTTTATTCTTCATCTCTTTATATTCTTCTTGGCCCTCTATCATTTATTATTTGTTATTTTATCATTTCTCTCTCTTTTACTTATTTTTTTATTCTCTCTATCTCATTTATTTCTCTTCTTTCTTTTTCATTTTATTAAATCATCTCTCATCTTTATCTATTATTATTTTTCCCTTTATCTTACTATTACTATTTTTAAATTTCTCTTCCTTAGAAATTAGTTATCTCTATATCCATCATCTCTTTTAAAACACAAAACTGAACAATATTTAAGAAATCTCTCATGTTACATAGCTTAATATGTAATATTTTTTAAATATATATATTTTTAATAATATTTTTCATGTAGTCAAATTTCTTATTTGTAAGAAGAATAATATAATGAAATAAAATCTTTTATATTAATATGTACATTATAAAAATTACATTCCATATTGTTTTATTAATTATATATAAATTAAATATTTATATTATAAAATATTATGATAAATATGATAAACATAAAATGTCTTTAAAAAGTACATATATTAGATAATTTAGAAAATTTAAAATATTTTTCATAATATTAAATGGTAACAACACAAGTATGCTTTTTTGTCTTACATATACATGTTCGATGTGTGACCTCTTTAGAATTCCTCTTGTTACACATATTTTTTTCATAGCATTCAACTTTTTAATGATTGATAATTTTTTTATAACAAGTTAATCTTAAAAAAAAATTCTTATAAATTAGTTTTAAAAATTATCATTTTTAATATTAGTTTTAATAATAACTTTATAGTATTATTATTAATTTCATAAAATAATAAATATGGCACATTATATGATGTCGTAAAATAATAAATATGGCACATTATATTAGTTTTGATATGGTATATTGTTCTATTAATTATAGTAAGCCTCAAAAAAATTTATATATTAACATATTCACTTTGTTTATGATCCTTTTAATCAAACTTTAAAAATAACTTTATTAAATTATTATTAATTTCATAAAATAATAGGTATAGCACATCAGATGAAGTAGCAAAATAATAACTTTGATTTACTTTCATATTAAGCAAAATAACTCATATGAATCATAATAAACTAGAATTAATTTATTTTTGTAATAGTATATATATGATATGCATGAAATTTTCTAAATATAAAATTATTATATTAAAAATGTAAAATTACATTTTTAATATTCAATATTACTTTTATTTATTATATAAATTTCATCACTATAAATATAATATCTTAGTATAATTATAATATAAATTATTTAATTATTTTTTAAATTAAGCATAAAAAAATTATTAAATTAATAAACATATTATTTTGTAACTATTTTCAAAATTTTAAAATAATAATAATTCTTAAAAATATTTTATTATTATTAAATATTATATATGATTTACTTTTTATACTTATATATTCTAAATCTTTTTTTCTTTTTAATATATTATGTCACATATTTTTTCTTCTCAATCCTATTTTCACTCTTTTTTTTCTCTTCATGTTTTATCTTTTTATATTAATCTTGGTTTCTCTCTCTTTTATCCATCCCTAATTTGTAATTTTTTTCTCTCTCTCTCTCTTTTTGTTTTATTCATTCTATCTCTTCTAATTATGCCATTTCATGTCCTTTTCCTAATTAATTTTTAGTAATTAGTTTATGATATTTTTATTAATTTCATATAATAATTAATATCATAAATAATACGATATAAGAGAATAAATTCTATATTTTCGTTTGCTATTATGTAAAATAAACTAAAATAATTTTAAAATTTTCTAATTAAATTTTTTAATAATAATATATATTCTTTATTTATAAATTTTTTTAAATATAATAATATTATGTTATGAAAAATAAATAATCTAAACATAAATGAATTATTTATAATGAAGCAATGATATTATAAAATATTATGACACATATAATAGAAAATGATGTTCTATATAATTTTTTATTACTTATATAGAAATAAAATATTGATTTTATAAAATATTATGACACATATAATAAACATAAAATGTTTATAAAAAGTGCATATATTAGATAATTTAGAAAATATAAAATATTATTAATAATCTTAAATAGTAACAACATAAATATGCTTTTTTGTCTTATGTACCTATGTGTGACTACATTAGTATTATTGCATTGGATGTCATTAGAACTACAAAGTTATGCATGCTTGATGCTTGGGTGAGAGTAGTATTATGATGAGTGACCTCTTCAGAAGTCATTTTGTTACACATATTTTTTTTTATGACATTCCATTTTCTATGAATGATTTTTTTACATCATGTTAATCTTAAAAAAAATAAATTTTTATAAATGATTGTTTATATTGCTCATATTTTTAATAAAGTTTTAAAAATAACTTTATAAAAATATTATTAATTTAAGAAAATAATAAATATGGCACATTATATGATATATGAGTTATAATACATTAAAATTAATTTATGTTTATAATAATATGTGTGTGATATGCATAAAATTTTCAAAATATATTTATATTTGGAAATAAATAGTAAAACTCTAAAATCACATTATTAATGTTAATTATTATTTATAAATATTACGCATTTTACATAATAAAAATACAATACATAAGTATAATTATCATATTTATTGTTTAAATATTTTTAATTTAAGGCATAAAAAAGATAATATTAAATGAATTTTCATAATATTCTCAAAATATTTTTAATATTCTAAAATAATAATAATCATCAAAAAAATTTATTTTTTATTGTTATTAAATATTTTATTTTATTTAATTTTTATACTTATTAAATATTATATGTTTAATTTTTAAAATTTAATTTTTATTCAATTATTTTTTATCATTTTTCTTTTTATCATAATATTTCACATATTCTTTTTCTTCTCAGTCGTATTATCATTTTTATTAACTCTTTATTTTTATCTTTTTATAATATTTCATATATTGTTTTTCTTGTCAATCATATTATCATTCTTTTTTCTCTTCATGTTTCATCTTTTTAAATTATTCTTAGCCTCTCTCTTTTCTATTCTTCTTTAATTTTTCATTTGTTTCTTTCTATCTCTTTTACTTTTTTATTTATTCTTTATATCTCTTCTATGTTCTACCTTTTCATTTCTTTTCATCAATAATTTTTAATAATCTGTTTACCATATTTTTATTAAATTGATATAATAATAAATATGGTACATAAGCGATATAACAGAATAAATGTTTTATTTTAATTTACCATTAAGTAGAAAAACTTATAATAATTATAAAAATTTCTAATTAATTTATTTTTATAATAATTTATATTTGCTATTTATAAAATATTTTAAATATAATAATATTATGTAATTAAAAATAAATAATGTTGAATTGTATCATTAATACTAAAAATCATTATATTTATCATCTTAGTATAAAGCTATTTTATAAGAATAATCATTAAATTTATTATTTAATTAATTTTTTTTAATTTTTAATATAAATAAAATAATATTAAATTTATTATTAAAATATTTTTTAACATTTTTTAATATTGTATAATAATAATAAACCTTAAATATTTTACATATTTATTATAATTAAACATTACATATAATTTATTTTTTATATTTAATAAATATTATAATTTTAATTATTAAAAATTTAATTTTTATTGAATACTTTTTCTCATTTTTTCTCTTTATCATAATGTCTCTTATATTGTTATTTTTTCTCACTAATTATCACTTTTTTTATTTCTCTCTTCATTTTTTATCTTTTTAGATTATTCTTAGCCTCCCTCTTCTTTCCTTCTCTATTTCTTTATTTTTCTCACTCATTTACTTATTTATTTATTCTCTCTGTATCATCTATGTTCTCTCTTTTCTTTTTATTTTTGTTAGATGATCTCTCATCTTTATCTATTATTATTTTTTTCTTTATTTTGTTATTATCTATTTGCAAGTTTTTCTCTCTTAGAGAATAGTTATCTTTATCTCTATCATGTCTTTATCAACACATAAATTAACAATATTTAAGAAATCTCTCGTATTACATAGCTCAATATATAATATTTTTTATAAATCTATATATTTTTAATAATATTTATTATGTAGTTAATTTTCTTATTTATAACAAGAATAATATAATTAAATAAAACTTATATATTAATATATATGTTATCTCTAAATAATTTTTTATTAACTATATATAAATAGAATATTGATACTATAAAATATTAATGACACATATAATAAACATATAATGTTTTTAAAAGATGCAAACATTAAATAATTTAAAAAAATTTTAATATTATTCTTAATCTTAAAGGGTAACAAAACAAAATACGTTTTTTTTCTTATGTATGCATGTGCGACCACACTGGCATTATTGCATTGCATCTCATTAGAACTCCAAAGTTAAACATGCTTAGGTGAGGGTAGTGTTGGGATGCATTATGTCTTATGAAGTCCTCATGGTTCACATAGTTTTTCATAACATTCCATTTTTTTTAATGAATGATAATTTATTTTCATAATAGTTTAATCTTAGAAAATAAATTCTTATAAATTATTTTTTATAATTATCATATTTTTTTATCAAATTTTAATAATAACTTTACAACATTATTATTTATTTCATAAAATAATAAA